>JANJGN010000773.1:0-279226 GCA_026770705.1 Isurus oxyrinchus
ACCCCTTGACCAAACTGTTGGTTGCCTGTTCTGTTACCTCCCTCTGTGGATTGATCACACTCTTGTTAAGTCCCATATCATGTTTTCCACTTGAAAGGCGATACATAAATGCCAATTAATGTCACTGCTATTGTCTGCAAGGTTTGTACAGTGAGATTATGTGAAAATTGTGTTGTATTGCAGCACTCAGAAAGGTGCTGTGCTGGGATCCTGCTTCTCCATCTCCTCTAACCTTGCAGCCAGGTTTTAGCTCTTCTATACAGAGGTGACCCATTTCCAAAGAAAATAAGATCCTTTTCACAGAATTGCCAAAACTGCCTTCTGCGGTTTGCTGGATTCACCTGAAAGAAATTAAACAGAAGAAAGGGGACATCAGAACTGGCACTATAAATATAAGGTCACCATTCTGTTCAATAATGGATTAATTCAGGAGAATTGTATTTACTTGGGCTGGTGAGAATGTGGAACTTTCATGGAGTGGTTGTGATGAATTGAATAAATGCATTTAAGGGCATTGGGGGAGTGGCAGAAAACGTCCACCAGAAATTATTATTCTCACCATAGACCCTGCTGCTCATCCACCCGGCTTTGATCTCCCATAGCGACAGGGGGTCTTTTTAAACCGTTGATATAAATGGTGGAGAGAGAGATAGTGAGAAGGTGCAGAGTAAGGAAGAAAGGGAGAGAGCGAAAGGGTGAGACGAGAGAAAGGTTGGGGAGATCGTGAGAGAGAGAGAGACAGTGGCGGGGGAGGAGAGAGACAGAGACAGACAGGGGGGGAGGAGACAGAGAGAGACAGACTGGGGGGGGGAAGGAGACAGAGAGAGACAGACGGGGGGGGAGGAGACAGAGACAGACAGGGGGGAGGAGACAGAGAGACAGATGGGGGGGAGGAGAGAGAGAGACAGACGGAGGGGAGGAGAGAGAGAGAGACAGACGGGGGAGGAGAGAGAGAGAGACAGATGGGGGGAGGAGAGAGAGAGAGACAGACGGGGGGGAGGAGAGAGAGAGAGACAGACGGAGGGGAGGAGAGAGAGAGAGACAGACGGGGGAGGAGAGAGAGAGAGACAGACGGGGGGGAGGAGAGAGAGAGAGACAGACGGGGGGGAGGAGAGAGAGAGAGACAGATGGCGGGGAGGAGAGAGAGAGACAGACGGGGGGAGGAGAGGGAGAGAGACGGGGGGGGAGGAGAGAGAGAGACAGATGGGGAAGAGAGAGAGAGACAGAAGGGGGGAGGAGAGAGGGACAGACGGGGGGGAGGAGAGAGAGAGGGACAGACGGGGGGGAGGAGAGAGAGAGGGACAGACGGGGTGGGAGGAGAGAGAGAGGGACAGACGGGGGGGAGGAGAGAGAGAGAGGGACAGACGGGGGGAGGAGAGAGAGAGACAGACGGGGAGAGGAGAGAGAGAGACAGACGGGGGGGGAGGAGAGAGAGAGGGACAGACGGGGGGGAGGAGAGAGAGAGAGGGACAGACGGGGGGAGGAGAGAGAGAGACAGACGGGGAGAGGAGAGAGAGAGACAGACGGGGGGGGGAGGAGAGAGAGAGAGAGACAGACGAGGGGGAGGAGAGAGAGAGAGGGTGGCGAGAGACGAGAGATGAGAGAGCGAGAGAGAAAGGGTGGCGAGAGATGAGAGAGAGAGAGAATGCGAGGGTGGTGAGAGATGAGGGAGAGAGAGAGAAAGCGAGGGCGGCGAGAGACGAGAGAGAGAGAGAGAGAGCGATGGTGGCGAGAGAGAGAGAGCGAGGGTGGCAAGAGACGAGAGAGAAAGAGAGAGCGAGGGTGCCGAGAGACGAGAGAGAGAGAGAGAGTGAGGGTGGCGAGAGACGAGAGAGAGAGAGAGCGAAGGTGGCGATAGACGAGAGAGAGAGTGATGGTGGCGAGAGATGAGAGAGAGAGAGCGAGGGCGGTGAGAGACGAGAGAGAGAGAGAGCGATGGTGGTGAGAGACGAGAGAGAGAGAGAGCGATGGTGGCGAGAGACGAGAGAGAGAGAGAGCGAGGGTGGCGAGAGACGAGAGAGAGAGAGAGAGCGAGGGTGGCGAGAGACGAGAGAGAGAGAGAGAGCGAAGGTGGCGATAGACGAGAGAGAAAGAGTGATGGTGGCGAGAGATGAGAGAGAGAGAGCGAGGGTGGTGAGAGACGAGAGAGAGAGCGATGGTGGCGAGAGAGAGAGAGCGAGGGTGGTGAGAGACGAGAGAGAGAGAGAGCGAGGGTGGCGAGAGACGAGAGAGAGAGAGAGAGCGAGGGTGGCGAGAGACGAGAGAGAGAGAGAGCGAGGGTGGCGAGAGACGAGAGAGAGAGAACGGGTTGCGAGAGACGAGAGAGAGAGCGAGGGTGGCGAGAGTCGAGAGAGAGAGAGAGAGAGCGATGGTGAGGAGAGAGAGCGAGAGAGAGAGCAATGGTGGCGAGAGTCGAGAGAGAGAGAGAGAGCGATGGTGGCGAGAGACGAGAGAGAGAGCAAGCGAGGGTGGCGAGAGGCGAGAGAGAGAGAGATAGAGCGAAGGTGGCGAGGGACGAGAGAGAGTGCGAGGGTGACGTGTGACGAGAGAGAGAGAGCGAGGGTGGCGAGAGACGAGAGAGAGAGAACGAGGGTGGCGAGAGACGAGAGAGAGCGAGAGTGGTGAGAGACGAGAGAGAGAGAGAGCGAGGGTGGCGAGAGATAGAGCGAGAGAGGGTGGCGAGAGACGAGAGAGAGCGAGGGTGGCGAGAGACGAGAGACGAGAGAGGGTGAGCGATTGTGGCGCGAGATGAGAGAGAGAGAGAAAGAGAGCGAGGGTGGCAAGAGACGAGAGAGAGAGAGAGAGCGAGAGTGGTGAGAGACGAGATAGAGAGAGAGCGAGGGTGGCGAGGAACGAGAGAGAGAGAGAGCGAGGGTGGCGAGAGATAGAGCGAGAGAGGGTGGCGAGAGACGAGAGAGAGAGCGAGGGTGGCGAGAGACGAGAGAGAGAGAGAGCGAGGGTGGTGAGAGACGAGAGAGACGAGAGAGAGAGCGAGGGTGGCGAGAGACGAGAGAGAGAGAGAGCAAGGGTGGCGAGGGTGGCGAGAGATGAGAGAGAGAGAGAGAGCGAGGGTGGCGAGAGACGAGAGAGAGAGCGAGGGTGGCGAGAGACGAGAGAGAGAGCGAGGGTGGCGAGAGAAGAGAGAGCGAGGGTGGCGAGAGATGAGAGAGAGAGAGCGAGGGTGGCGAGAGATGAGAGAGAGAGAGAGATACGAGAGAGAGAGCGAGGGTGGCGAGAGAAGAGAGAGAGCGAGGGTGGCGAGAGAACAGAGAGAGAGCGAGGGTGGCGAGAGACGAGAGAGAGAGAGCGAGGGTGGCGAGAGAAGAGAGAGAGAGCGAGGGTGGCGAGAGACGAGAGAGAGAGAGCGAGGGTGGCGAGAGACGAGAGAGAGAGAGCGAGGGTGGCGAGAGACGAGAGAGAGAGCGAGGGTGGCGAGGGACGAGAGTGAGAGCGAGGGTGGCGAGGGACGAGAGTGAGAGCGAGCGAGGGTGGCGAGGGACGAGAGTGAGAGCGAGCGATGGAGTTGAGAGACGAGAGAGAGAGAGAGCGAGGGTGGCGAGTGAATAGAGAGAGAGAGAGAGCGAGGGTGGCGAGAGACGAGAGAGAGAGAGAGAGAGCGAGGGTGGCGAGAGATGAGAGAGAGAGAGCGAGGGTGGCGAGAGATGAGAGAGAGAGAGAGCGAGGGTGGCGCGAGAAGAGAAAGAGAGCGAGGGTGGCGAGGGACGAGAGAGAGAGCGAGGGTGGCGAGAGACGAGAGAGGGAGAGAGAGAGAGCGAGGTTGGCGAGAGACGAGAGAGAGAGAGAGCGATGGTGGCGAGAGACGAGAGAGAGAGAGCGATGGTGGCGAGAGACGAGAGAGAGCGATGGCGAGAGACGAGAGAGAGCGATGGCGAGAGACGAGAGAGAGAGAGCGATGGCGAGAGACGAGAGAGAGAGCGAGCGTGGCGAGAGACGAGAGAGAGAGCGAGCGTGGCGAGGAACGAGAGAGAGAGAGAGCGAGGGTGGCGAGAGACGAGAGAGAGAGAGAGCGAGAGCGAGGTTGGCGAGAGATGAGAGGGAGAGAGAGAGCGAGGGGTGGCGAGAGACGAGAGAGAGAGAGCGAGAGTGGTGAGAGACGAGAGAGAGAGAGAGCGAGGGTGGCGAGAGACGAGAGAGAGAGCGAGGGTGGTGAGAGACGAGAGAGAGAGCGAGGGTGGTGAGACGAGAGAGAGAGCGAGGGTGGTGAAAGACGAGAGAGAGAGAGAGCGAGGGTGGCGAGAGACCAGAGAGAAAGCGAGGGTGGTGAGAGACAAGAGAGAGAGGGAGAGCGAGGGTGGCGATAGACGAGAGAGAGAGAGAGCGAGGGTGGCGAGAGACGAGAGAGAGAGAGCGAGGGTGGCGAGAGACGAGAGCGAGGGTGGCGAGGGTGGCGAGAGAGAGAGCGAGGGTGGCGAGGGTGGGGAGCGACGAGAGAGAGAGAGAGAGCGAGGGTGGCGAGAGACGAGAGAGAGAGAGCGAGGGTGGCAAGAGACGAGAGAGAGAGCGAAGGTGGCGAGAGACGAGAGAGAGAGAGATAGGGTGGCGAGAGAGAGCGAGGGTGGCGAGAGACGAGAGAGAGGGGGAGAGAGGGTGGCGAGAGACGAGAGAGAGAAAGAGAGCAAGGGTGGCGAGAGATGAGAGGGAGAGAGAGAGAGCGGGGTTGGCGAGAGACGAGAGAGAGAGCGAGGGTGGCGAGAGACGAGAGAGAGAGAGAGCGAGGGTGGCGAGAGACAAGAGAGAGAGAGAGAGCGGGGTTGGCGAGAGACGAGAGAGAGAGCGAGGGTGGTGAGAGACGAGAGAGAGAGAGAAAGAGAGCGAGAGTGGTGAGAGACGAGAGAGTGAGAGAGCGATGGTGGCGAGAGATGTGAGAGAGAGAGAGAGCGTAGCGAGGAACGAGAGAGAGCGAGGGTGGCGAGAGATGAGAGAGAAAGCGAGGGTGGCGAGAGACGAGAGAGAGAGCGATGGTGGCGAGAGACGAGAGAGAGAGAAAGCGAGGGTGGCGAGAGATGAGAGAGAGAGAGAGCGACGGTGGCGAGAGACGAGAGAGAGAGAGCGAGAATGGCGAGAGACGAGAGAGAGAGAAAGCGACTGTGGCGAGAGAGGGAGATAGAGCGATGGTGGCGAGAGAGAGAGAGAGTGTGGCGTGAGACGAGAGAGAGAGAGAGAGAGTGTGGCGAGAGATGAGAGAGAGAGAGCAAGGGTGGCGAGAGACGAGAGAGAGAGAGAAAGCGAGGATGGCGAGAGACGAAAGAGAGAGAGAAAGCGAGGGTGGTGAGAGACGAGAGAGAGAGAGAGAGCGAGGGTGGCGAGAGACGAGAGAGAGAGAGAGTGAGGGTGGCGAGAGACGAGAGAGAGAGAGAGAGTGAGGGTGGCGAGAGACGAGAGAGAGAGAGAGCGAGGGTGGCGAGAGACGAGAGAGAGAGCGAGCGAGGGTGGTGAGAGACGAGAGAGAGAGAGCGAGGGTGGTGAGAGAGAGAGAGCGATGGTGGCGAGAGACGAGAGAGGGAGAGAGCGACGGTGGTGAGAGACGAGAGAGAGAGAGAGCGAGCGTCGTGAGAGACGAGAGAGAGAGAGAGCGAGGGTGGCGAGAGACGAGGGAGAGAGAGCGAGGGTGGCGAGAGACAGAGAGAGAGAGAGAGAGTGAGGGTGGCGAGAGACAGAGAGAGAGAAAGCGAGGGTGGCGAGAGACGAGAGAGAGAGAGAGAGTGAGGGTGGCGAGAGACGAGAGAGAGAGAGAAAGCGAGGGTGGCGAGAGACGACAGAGAGAGAGAGAGAGTGAGGGTGGCGAGAGACGAGAGAGAGAGAGAAAGTGAGGGTGGCGAGAGACGAGAGAGAGAGAGAGAGTGAGGGTGGCGAGAGACGAGAGAGAGAGAGCAATGGTGGCGAGAGACGAGAGAGAGAGCGAGGTTGGCAAGAGACAGAGAGAGAAAGCGAGGGTGGCGAGAGACGACAGAGAGAGCGAGGGTGGCGAGAGAAAGAGAGCGAGCGTAGCGAGGAACGAGAGAGAGAGCGAGGGTGGCGAGAGACGAGAGAGAGAGAGAGCGAGGGTGGCGAGAGACGAGAGAGAGAGAGCGAGGGTGGCGAGAGATGAGAGAGGGTGGTGAGAGACGAGAGAGAGAGAGAGAGCAAGGGTGGCAAGAGACGAGAGAGAGAGAGCGAGGGTGGCGAGAGATGAGAGAGAGAGAGGGTGGCGAGAGACGAGAGAGAGAGAGAGAGCGATGGTGTCGAGAGACGAGAGAGAGAGAGAGAGATGGTGGCGAGAGATGAGAGAGAGAGAGAGAGCGAGAGTGGTGAGAGACGAGATAGAGAGAGAGCGAGGGTGGCGAGGAACGAGAGAGAGAGAGAGCGAGGGTGGCGAGAGATAGAGCGAGAGAGGGTGGCGAGAGACGAGAGAGAGAGCGAGGGTGGCGAGAGACGAGAGAGAGAGAGAGCGAGGGTGGTGAGAGACGAGAGAGACGAGAGAGAGAGCGAGGGTGGCGAGAGACGAGAGAGAGAGAGAGCAAGGGTGGCGAGGGTGGCGAGAGATGAGAGAGAGAGAGAGAGCGAGGGTGGCGAGAGACGAGAGAGAGAGCGAGGGTGGCGAGAGACGAGAGAGAGAGCGAGGGTGGCGAGAGAAGAGAGAGCGAGGGTGGCGAGAGATGAGAGAGAGAGAGCGAGGGTGGCGAGAGATGAGAGAGAGAGAGAGATACGAGAGAGAGAGCGAGGGTGGCGAGAGAAGAGAGAGAGCGAGGGTGGCGAGAGAACAGAGAGAGAGCGAGGGTGGCGAGAGACGAGAGAGAGAGAGCGAGGGTGGCGAGAGAAGAGAGAGAGAGCGAGGGTGGCGAGAGACGAGAGAGAGAGAGCGAGGGTGGCGAGAGACGAGAGAGAGAGAGCGAGGGTGGCGAGAGACGAGAGAGAGAGCGAGGGTGGCGAGGGACGAGAGTGAGAGCGAGGGTGGCGAGGGACGAGAGTGAGAGCGAGCGAGGGTGGCGAGGGACGAGAGTGAGAGCGAGCGATGGAGTTGAGAGACGAGAGAGAGAGAGAGCGAGGGTGGCGAGTGAATAGAGAGAGAGAGAGAGCGAGGGTGGCGAGAGACGAGAGAGAGAGAGAGAGAGCGAGGGTGGCGAGAGATGAGAGAGAGAGAGCGAGGGTGGCGAGAGATGAGAGAGAGAGAGAGCGAGGGTGGCGCGAGAAGAGAAAGAGAGCGAGGGTGGCGAGGGACGAGAGAGAGAGCGAGGGTGGCGAGAGACGAGAGAGGGAGAGAGAGAGAGCGAGGTTGGCGAGAGACGAGAGAGAGAGAGAGCGATGGTGGCGAGAGACGAGAGAGAGAGAGCGATGGTGGCGAGAGACGAGAGAGAGCGATGGCGAGAGACGAGAGAGAGAGAGCGATGGCGAGAGACGAGAGAGAGAGCGAGCGTGGCGAGGAACGAGAGAGAGAGAGAGCGAGGGTGGCGAGAGACGAGAGAGAGAGAGAGCGAGAGCGAGGTTGGCGAGAGATGAGAGGGAGAGAGAGAGCGAGGGTGGCGAGAGACGAGAGAGAGAGAGCGAGAGTGGTGAGAGACGAGAGAGAGAGAGAGAGCGATGGTGGCGAGAGATGAGAGAGAGAGAGAGCGAAGGTGGCGATAGATTAGAGAGGGAGAGCGAAGGTGGCGATAGATGAGAGAGAGAGAGCAATGGTGGCGAGAGACGATAGAGAGAGTGAGAAAGAGAGCGAGGGTGGCGAGAGACGCAGAGAGAGAGCGAGAGTGGTGAGAGATGAGAGACGAGAGAGAGAGCGAGCGTGGCGAGGAACGAGAGAGAGAGCGCGAGGGTGGCGAGGAACGAGAGGGAGAGAGCGAGCGAGGGTGGCGAGAGACGAGCGAGAGAGAGAGCGAGAGTGGTGAGAGACGAGAGAGAGAGAGCGAGGGTGGCGAGGAACGAGAGAGAGAGAGCGAGGGTGGCGAGAGATAGAGCGAGAGAGGGTGGCGAGAGACGAGAGAGAGAGCGAGGGTGGCGAGAGACGAGAGAGAGAGAGCGAGGGTGGCGAGAGACGAGAGAGACGAGAGAGTGAGAGAGCGAGGGTGGTGAGAGACGAGAGAGAGAGAGAGCAAGGGTGGCGAGAGATGAGAGAGAGAGAGCGAGGGTGGCGAGAGAAGAGAGAGAGAGCAAGAGTGGCGAGAGATGAGAGAGAGAGAGAGCGAGGGTGGCGAGAGATGAGAGAGAGAGAGAGATACGAGAGAGAGCGCGAGGGTGGCGAGAGAAGAGAGAGAGAGCGAGGGTGGCGAGAGAAGAGAGAGAGAGAGCGAGGGTGGCGAGAGAAGAGAGAGAGAGCGAGGGTGGCGAGAGATGAGAGAGAGAGAGAGCGAGGGTGGCGAGAGATGAGAGAGAGAGAGAGATACGAGAGAGAGAGCGAGGGTGGCGAGAGAAGAGAGAGAGAGCGAGGGTGGCGAGAGAAGAGAGAGAGAGCGAGGGTGGCGAGAGACGAGAGAGAGAGAGCGAGGGTGGCGAGAGAAGAGAGAGAGCAAGGGTGGCGAGACGAGAGAGAGAGCGAGGGTAGCGAGAGACGAGAGAGAGAGAGCGAGGGTGGCGAGGGACGAGAGAGAGAGCGAGGGTGGCGAGGGACGAGAGTGAGAGCGAGCGAGGGTGGCGAGGGACGAGAGTGAGAGCGAGCGATGGAGTTGAGAGACGAGAGAGAGAGAGAGAGCGAGGGTGGCGAGTGAATAGAGAGAGAGAGAGCGAGGGTGGCGAGAGATGAGAGAGAGAGAGCGAGGGTGGCGAGAGACGAGAGAGAGAGAGCGAGGGTGGCGAGAGATGAGAGAGAGAGAGAGCGAGGGTGGCGAGAGATGAGAGAGAGAGAGAGCGAGGGTGGCGAGAGAGAGAGAGAGAGAGCGAGGGTGGCGCGAGAAGAGAGAGAGAGAGAGCGAGGGTGGCGAGGGACGAGAGAGAGAGCGGGTGTGGCGAGAGACGAGAGAGGGAGAGAGAGCGAGAGTGGCGAGAGACGAGAGAGACGAGAGAGAGACTGAGGGTGGCGAGAGACGAGAGAGAGAGAGCAAGGGTGGCGAGGGTGGCGAGAGATGAGAGAGAGAGAGAGAGCGATGGTGGCGAGAGACGAGAGAGAGAGAGCGATGGTGGCGAGAGACGAGAGAGAGAGAGCGATGGTGGCGAGAGACGAGAGAGAGAGAGAGCGATGGCGAGAGACGAGAGAGAGAGAGAGCGATGGCGAGAGACGAGAGAGAGAGAGAGCGAGCGTGGCGAGGAACGAGAGAGAGAGAGAGCGAGGGTGGCGAGAGACGAGAGAGAGAGAGCGAGAGCGAGGTTGGCGAGAGATGAGAGGGAGAGAGAGAGCGAGGGTGGCGAGAGATGAAAGAGAGAGCGAGAGTGGTGAGAGACGAGAGAGAGAGAGAGAGCGAAGGTGGCGATAGATGAGAGAGAGAGAGCAATGGTGGCGAGAGACGATAGAGAGAGTGAGAAAGAGAGCGAGGGTGGCGAGAGACGCAGAGAGAGAGCGAGAGTGGTGAGAGATGAGAGACGAGAGAGAGAGAGCGAGCGTGGCGAGGAACGAGAGAGAGAGAGAGAGCGAGGGTGGCAAGAGACAAGAGAGAGAGAGAGCGAGGGTGGCGAGAGATGAGAGAGAGAGCGAGGGTGGTGAGAGATGAGAGAGAGAGCGAGGGTGGCGAGAGATGAGAGAGAGAGCGAGGGTGGCATGAGAAGAGAGAGAGAGCGAGGGTGGCGAGGGACGAGAGAGAGCGAGGGTGGCGAGAGACGAGAGAGGGAGAGAGAGAGAGCGAGGTTGGCGAGAGACGAGAGAGAGAGAGAGCGATGGTGGCGAGAGACGAGAGAGAGAGAGCGATGGTGGCGAGAGACGAGAGAGAGAGAGCGATGGTGGCGAGAGACGAGAGAGAGAGAGCGATAGTGGCGAGAGACGAGAGAGAGAGTGCGATGGCGAGAGACGAGAGAGAGAGAGCGATGGCGAGAGACGAGAGAGAGAGAGCGAGCGTGGCGAGGAACGAGAGAGAGAGAGAGAGCGAGGGTGGCGAGAGACGAGAGAGAGAGAGCGAGAGCGAGGTTGGCGAGAGATGAGAGGGAGAGAGAGAGCGAGGCTGGCGAGGGACGAGAGAGAGAGAGAGGGAGAAAGCGAGGGTGGCGAGAGACGAGAGAGAGAGAGAGCGAGGGTGGCGAGGGACGAGAGAGAGAAAGCGAGTGTGGCGAGGGACGAGAGAGAGAGAGAGGGAGAAAGCGAGGGTGGCGAGAGACGAGAGAGAGAGAGAGCGAGGGTGGCGAGAGACGAGAGAGAGAGAGAGCGAGGGTGGTGAGAGACGAGAGAGAGCAAGGGTGGCGACAGACAAGAGAGAGAGAGCGATGGTGGCGAGAGATGAGAGAGAGAGCGAGGGTGGCGAGAGACGAGAGAGAGAGAGAGAATGAGGGTGGCGAGGGAGAGATCAAGGGTGGCGAGGGACAAGAGTGAGAGCGAGGGTGGCGAGGGACGAGAATGAGAGCGAGCGAAGGTGGCGAGGGATGAGAGTGAGAGCGAGCGATGGAGTTGAGAGACGAGAGAGAGAGAGCGAGGGTGGTGAGTGAATAGAGAGAGAGAGCGAGGGTGGCGAGAGATGAGAGAGAGAGAGAGCGAGGGTGGCGAGAGACGAGAGAGAGAGAGAGCGAGGGTGGCGAGAGACGAGAGAGAGAGAGAGAGAGCGAGGGCGGCGAGAGATGAGAGAGAGAGAGCGAGGGTGGCGAGAGATGAGAGAGAGAGCGAGGGTGGCAAGGGACGAGAGAGAGAGCGAGTGTGGCGAGAGACGAGAGAGGGAGAGAGAGAGAGCGAGGGTGGCGAGAGACGAGAGAGACGTGAGAGAGAGAGCGAGGGTGGCGAGAGACGAGAGAGAGAGAGAGCAAGGGTGGCGAGGGTGGCGAGAGATGAGAGAGAGAGAGAGAGCGAGGGTGGCGAGAGACGAGAGAGAGAGCGAGGGTGGCGAGAGACGAGAGAGAGAGAGCGAGGGTGGCGAGAGAAGAGAGAAAGAGCGAGGGTGGCGAGAGATGAGAGAGAGAGAGAGCGACGGTGGCGTGAGATGAGAGAGAGAGAGAGATACGAGAGAGAGAGCGAGGGTGGCGAGAGAAGAGAGAGAGAGAGCGAGGGTGGCGAGAGAAGAGAGAGAGAGCGAGGGTGGCGAGAGACGAGAGAGAGAGAGAGCGAGGGTGGCGAGAGACGAGAGAGAGAGAGCGAGGGTGGCGAGGGACGAGAGAAAGAGAGCGAGGGTGGCGCGGGACGAGAGTGAGAGCGAAGGTGGCGAGGGACGAGAGTGAGAGCGAGCGAGGGTGGCGAGGGACGAGAGTGAGAGCGAGCGATGGAGTTGAGAGATTAGAGAGAGAGAGAGCGAGGGTGGCGAGTGAATAGAGAGAGAGAGAGCGAGGGTGGCGAGAGATGAGAGAGAGAGAGAGCGAGGGTGGCGAGAGACGAGAGAGAGAGAGAGAGAGTGAGGGTCGCGAGAGATGAGAGAGAGAGAGAGCGAGGGTGGCGAGAGATGAGAGAGAGAGAGAGCAAGGGTGGCGCGAGAAGAGAGAGAGAGAGAGCGAGGGTGGCGAGGGACGAGAGAGAGAGCGAGTGTGGCGAGAGACGAGAGAGGGAGAGAGAGAGAGCGAGGTTGGCGAGAGACGAGAGAGAGAGAGAGCGATTGTGGCAAGAGACAAGAGAGAGAGCGATGGTGGCGAGAGACGAGAGAGAGAGAGCGAGAGTGGCGAGAGATGAGAGAGAGAGAGAGCGAAGGTGGCGATAGATGAGACAGAGAGAGCAATGGTGGCAAGAGACGATAGAGAGAGTGAGAAAGAGAGCGAGGGTGGCGAGAGACGCAGAGAGAGAGCGAGAGTGGTGAGAGATGAGAGACAAGAGAGAGAGAGCGAGCGTGGCGAGGAACAAGAGAGAGAGAGAGAGCGAGGGTGGCGAGAGACGAGAGAGAGAGAGAGCGAGGGTGGCGAGAGACGAGAGAGAGAGTGCGAGAGTGGTGAGAGACGAGAGAGAGAAAGAAAGAGAGCGAGCGTGGCGAGGAACGAGAGAGAGAGAGAGAGCGAGGGTGGCGAGAGACGAGAGAGAGAGCGATGGTGGCGAGAGATGAGAGAGAGAGAAAGAAAGAGAGCGAGCGTAGCGAGGAACGAGAGAGAAAGTGAGGGTGGCGAGAGACGAGAGGGAGAGAGAGAGAGTGGTGAGAGACGAGAGAGAGAGAGCGAGAGTGGTGAGAGATGAGAGAGAGAGAGTGGTGAGCGCAAAGAGAGAGAGTGCGAAGGTGGCGATAGATGAGAGAGAGAGAGAGCAATGGTGGCGAGAGACGATAGAGAGAGTGAGAAAGAGAGCGAGGGTGGCGAGAGACGCAGAGAGAGAGCGAGAGTGGTGAGAGATGAGTGGTGAGAGACGAGAGAGAGAGAGCGAGCGTGGCAAGAGAGAGCGAGGGTGACGAGAGAGAGAGAGCGAGGGTGGCGAGGGACGAGAGAGAGCGAGGGTGGCGAGAGACGAGAGAGCAAGGGTGGCGAGAGACGAGAGAGGGAGGGAGAGAGATTGGCGAGAGACGAGAGAGAGAGAGCGAGGGTGGCGAGAGACGAGAGAGAGAGCGAGCGAGGGTGGCGAGGAACGAGAGAGAGAGAGCGAGGGTGGCAAGAGACGAGAGGGAGAGAGAGCGAGGGTGGCGAGAGACGAGGGAGACAGAGAGCAAAGGTGGCGATAGATGAGAGAGAGAGCGAAGGTGGCGATAGATGAGAGAGAGAGCAATGGTGGCGAGAGACGCAGAGAGAGAGCGAGAGCGAGGGTGGCAAGAGATGAGAGTGAGAGAGAGCAAGGTTGGCGAGAGACGAGAGAGGGAGAGAGAGAGAGCGAGGTTGGCGAGAGATGAGAGAGAGACAGAGCGAGGGTAGCGAGGGACGAGAGGGAGAGAGAGAAAGAGCGAAGGTGGCGATAGATGAGAGAGAGAGAGAGCGAGAGTGGCGATAGATGAGACAGAGAGAGAGCAATGGTGGCGAGAGACGAGAGAGAGAGAGAGAGAGAGCGATGGTGGCGAGAGATGAGAGAGAGAGAGCAATGGTGGCGAGAGACGATAGAGTGAGAAAGAGAAAGGGTGGCGAGAGACGCAGAGAGAGAGCGAGAGTGGTGAGAGATGAGAGACAAGACAGAGAGAGCGAGCGTGGCGAGGAACGAGAGAGAGAGAGCGAGGGTGGCGAGAGACGAGAGAGAGAGAGCGAGAGTGGCGAGAGATGAGAGAGAGAGAGAGAGCGAAGGTGGCGATAGATGAGACAGAGAGAGAGCAATGGTGGCAAGAGACGATAGAGAGAGTGAGAAAGAGAGCGAGGGTGGCGAGAGACGCAGAGAGAGAGCGAGAGTGGTGAGAGATGAGAGACGAGAGAGAGAGAGCAAGCGTGGCGAGGAACAAGAGAGAGAGAGAGAGCGAGGGTGGCGAGAGACGAGAGAGAGAGCGAGGGCGGCGAGAGACGAGAGAGAGAGTGCGAGAGTGGTGAGAGACGAGAGAGAGAGAAAGAAAGAGCGAGCGTGGCGAGGAACGAGAGAGAGAGAGAGAGCGAGGGTGGCGAGAGACGAGAGAGAGAGAGAGAGCGATGGTGGCGAGAGATGAGAGAGAGAGAAAGAAAGAGAGCGAGCGTAGCAAGGAATGAGAGAGAGAGAGAGCGAGGGTGGCGAGAGATGAGAGGGAGAGAGAGAGCGAGGGTGGCGAGAGACGAGAGGGAGAGAGAGAGAGTGGTGAGAGACGAGAGAGAGAGAGCGAGAGTGGTGAGAGACGAGAGACAGAGAGTGGTGAGAGACGAGAGAGAGAGCGAAGGTGGCGATAGATGAGAGAGAGAGAGAGCAATGGTGGCGAGAGACGATAGAGAGAGTGAGAAAGAGAGCGAGGGTGGCGAGAGACGCAGAGAGAGAGCGAGAGTGGTGAGAGATGAGTGGTGAGAGACGAGAGAGAGAGTGCGAGCGTGGCGAGGAACGAGAGAGAGAGAGAGAGAGAGCGAGGGTGGCGAGAGACGAGAGAGAGAGAGAGAGAGAGCGAGAGTGGTGAGAGACGAGAGAGAGCGATGGTGGCGAGAGACGAGAGAGAGAGAGCGAGAGTGGTGAGAGACGAGAGAGAGAGAGAGAGAGAGAGCGATGGTGGCGAGAGATGAGAGAGGGAGCAAGAAAGAGAGCGAGCGTAGCGAGGAACGAGAGAGAGAGCGAGGGTGGCAAGAGACGAGAGAGAGAGAGGGTGGCGAGAGACGAGAGAGAGAGAGAGAGCGAAGGTGGCGTGAGACGAGAGGGAGAGAGAGCGAGGGTGGCGAAAAACGAGAGAGAGAGAGAGAGCGAAGGTGGCGATAGATGAGAAAGAGAGAGCGATGGTGTCGAGAGACGAGACAGAGAGAGAGAGCGAGGGTGGCGAGGGACGGGAGAGAGAGAGCGAGGGTGGCGAGAGATGAGAGAGAGAGGGTGGCGAGAGACAAGAGAGAGAGGGTGGCGAGAGACGAGAGAGAGAGAGAGAGCGAGGGTGGCAAGAGACGAGAGAGTGAGAGCGAGGGTGGCGAGAGATGAGAGAGAGAGAGAGGGTGTCGAGAGACGAGAGAGAGAGAGAGAGATGGTGGCGAGAGACGAGAGAGAGAGAGAGAGCGAGGGTGGCGAGAGACGAGAGAGAGAGAGCGAGGGTGGCGAGAGACGAGACAGAGAGAGAGAGAGCGAGGGTGGCGAAAGAGGAGAGAGAGAGAGAGCGGGGTTGGCGAGAGACGAGAGAGAGAGCGAGGGTGGCGAGAGAGAGAGCGAGGGTGGCGAGGGGTGAGAGACGAGAGAGAGGGTGAGAGAGAGAGCGAGGGTGGTGAGAGACGAGAGAGAGAGAGCGAGGGTGGCGAGAGACGAGAGAGAGAGAGCGAGGGTGGTGAGAGACGAGAGAGAGAGCAAGGGTGGCGAGAGACGAGAGAGATGAGCGAGGGTGGTGAGAGACGAGAGAGAGAGAGAGCGAGGGTGGCGAGAGATGAGGGAGAGAGAGAGCGAGGGTGGCGAGAGACGAGGGAGAGAGAGAGCGAGGGTGGCGAGGGACGAGAGAGTGCGAGGGTGGCGAGAGACGAGAGGGAGACAGAGTGAGGGTGGCGAGAGACGAGGGAGAGAGAGCGAAGGTGGCGATAGATGAGAGAGAGAGAGAGCAATGGTGGCGATAGATGAGAGAGAGAGAGAGAAAGAGAGCGAGGCTGGCGAGAGACGAGAGAGAGAGAGCGAGGGTGGCGATCGACGAGAGAGAGAGAGAGCGAGGGTGGCGAGAGAGAGAGCGAGGGTGGCGAGGGGTGAGAGACGAGAGAGAGGGTGAGAGAGAGAGCGAGGGTGGCGAGGGACGAGAGAGAGAGAGCGAGGGTGGCGAGAGACGAGAGAGAGAGAGCGAGGGTGGCGAGAGATGAGAGAGAGAGGGTGGTGAGAGACGAGAGAGAGAGAGAGAGCAAGGGTGGCAAGAGACGAGAGAGAGAGAGCGAGGGTGGCGAGAGATGAGAGAGAGAGAGAGGGTGGCGAGAGACGAGAGAGAGAGAGAGAGCGATGGTGTCGAGAGACGAGAGAGAGAGAGAGAGATGGTGGCGAGAGATGAGAGAGAGAGAGAGAGCGAGGGTGGCGAGAGACGAGAGAGAGAGAGCGAGGGTGGCGAGAGACGAGACAGAGAGAAAGAGAGCGAGGGTGGCGAGAGACGAGAGAGAGAGCGAGAGCGATGCTGGGGAGAGACGAGAGAGAGAGAGAGAGTGATGGTGTCGAGAGATGAGAGAGAGAGAGAGAGCGAGGGTGGCGAGGGACGAGAGAGAGAAAGCGAGAGCGATGCTGGGGAGAGACGAGAGAGAGAGAGAGAGAGCGAGGGTGGTGAGAGACGAGAGAGAGAGAGAGAGAGAGAGAGAGCGAGAGTGGCGAGGGACGAGAGAGAGAGAGAGCGAGGGTGGCGAGAGACGAGAGAGAGAGAGAGAGAGCGAGGGTGGCGAAAGACGAGAGAGAGAGAGAGAGCGAGGGTGGCGAGGGACGAGAGGGAGACAGAGCGAGGGTGGCGAGAGATGAGGGAGAGAGAGAGCGAAGGTGGCGATAGATGAGAGAGAGCGAGCGAGAGTGGCGAGAGAAGAGAGAGACAGACAGAGCGAGGGTGACGAGAGACGAGAGAGAGAGAGCAATGGTGGCGAGAGAGAGAGAAAGAGAGCAAGGGTGACGAGAGTCGAGAGAGAGAGAGCGAGGGTGGCGAGAGACGAGAGAGAGAGAGCGAGAGTGGCGAGAGAAGAGAGAGACAGACAGAGCGAGGGTGACGAGAGAGAGAGAGAGAGCGAAGGTGGCGATAGACGAGAGAGAGAGAGAGAGTGAGGGTTGCGAGAGACGAGAGAGAGCGAGAGTGAGGGTGGCAAGAGATGAGAGAGAGAGAGCGAGGGTGGCGAGGGATGAGAGAGGGAGAGAGAGAGAGCGAGGTTGGCGAGAGACGAGAGGGAGACAGAGCGAAGGTGGCGATAGATGAGAGAGAGAGAGCGAGGGTGGCGAAAGACGAGAGAGAGAGAGAGAGCGGGGTTGGCGAGAGACGAGAGAGAGAGAGAGCGAGGGTGGCGAGAGAGAGAGCGAGGGTGGCGAGGGGTGAGAGACGAGAGAGAGGGTGAGAGAGAGAGCGAGGGTGGCGAGGGACGAGAGAGAGAGCGAGGGTGGCGAGAGACGAGAGAGAGAGAGCGAGGGTGGCGAGAGACGAGAGAGAGAGAGCGAGGGTGGTGAGAGACGAGAGAGAGAGAGAGCGAGGGTGGTGAGAGACGAGAGATAGAGAGAGCAAGGGTGGCGAGAGACGAGAGAGATGAGCGAGGGTGGTGAGAGACGAGAGAGAGAGAGAGCGAGGGTGGCGAGAGACGAGGGAGAGAGAGAGCGAGGATGGCGAGAGACGAGGGAGAGAGAGAGCGAGGGTGGCGAGGGACGAGAGAGTGCGAGGGTGGCGAGAGATGAGAGGGAGACAGAGCGAGGGTGGCGAGAGACGAGGGAGAGAGAGCGAAGGTGGCGATAGATGAGAGAGAGAGAGAGCAATGGTGGCGATAGATGATAGAGAGAGAGAGAGAGAGAGCGAGGGTGGCGAGAGACGAGAGAGAGAGAGAGAGAGAGGGTGGCGATCGACGAGAGAGAGAGAGAGCGAGGGTGGCGAGAGAGAGCGAGGGTGGCGAGGGGTGAGAGACGAGAGAGAGTGGTGAGAGAGAGAGCGAGGGTGGCGAGGGACGAGAGAGAGAGCAAGGGTGGCGAGAGACGAGAGAGAGAGAGCGAGGGTGGCGAGAGATGAGAGAGAGAGAGCGAGGGTGGTGAGAGACGAGAGAGAGAGAGAACGAGGGTGGCGAGAGACGAGGGAGAGAGATAGCGAGGGTGGCGAGAGACGAGGGAGAGAGAGAGCGAGGGTGGCGAGGGACGAGAGAGTGCGAGGGTGGCGAGAGACGAGAGGGAGACAGAGCGAGGGTGGCGAGAGACGAAGGAGAGAGAGAGCGAAGGTGGCGATAGATGAGAGAGAGAGAGCAATGGTGGCGATAGATGAGAGAGAGAGAGAGAAAGAGAGCGAGGGTGGCGAGAGACGAGAGAGAGAGAGCGAGGGTGGCGATCGACGAGAGAGAGAGAGAGCGAGGGTGGCGAGAGAGAGAGCGAGGGTGGCGAGGGGTGAGAGACAAGAGAGAGGGTGAGAGAGAGAGCGAGGGTGGCGAGGGACGAGAGAGAGAGCGAGGGTGGCGAGAGACGAGAGAGAGAGCGAGGGTGGCGAGAGACGAGAGAGAGAGTGCGAGAGTGGTGAGAGACGAGAGAGAGAGAAAGAAAGAGCGAGCGTGGCGAGGAACGAGAGAGAGAGAGAGAGCGAGGGTGGCGAGAGACGAGAGAGAGAGAGAGCGATGGTGGCGAGAGATGAGAGAGAGAGAAAGAAAGAGAGCGAGCGTAGCAAGGAATGAGAGAGAGAGAGAGAGCGAGGGTGGCGAGAGATGAGAGGGAGAGAGAGAGCGAGGGTGGCGAGAGACGAGAGGGAGAGAGAGAGAGTGGTGAGAGACGAGAGAGAGAGAGCGAGAGTGGTGAGAGACGAGAGACAGAGAGTGGTGAGAGACGAGAGAGAGAGCGAAGGTGGCGATAGATGAGAGAGAGAGAGAGCAATGGTGGCGAGAGACGATAGAGAGAGTGAGAAAGAGAGCGAGGGTGGCGAGAGCGAGAGTGGTGAGAGATGAGTGGTGAGAGACGAGAGAGAGAGTGCGAGCGTGGCGAGGAACGAGAGAGAGAGAGAGAGAGAGCGAGGGTGACGAGAGACGAGAGAGAGAGAGAGAGAGCGAGAGTGGTGAGAGACGAGAGAGAGCGATGGTGGCGAGAGACGAGAGAGAGAGAGCGAGAGTGGTGAGAGACGAGAGAGAGAGAGAGAGAGAGAGAGCGATGGTGGCGAGAGATGAGAGAGGGAGCAAGAAAGAGAGCGAGCGTAGCGAGGAACGAGAGAGAGAGCGAGGGTGGCAAGAGACGAGAGAGAGAGAGGGTGGCGAGAGACGAGAGAGAGAGAGAGAGCGAAGGTGGCGTGAGACGAGAGGGAGAGAGAGCGAGGGTGGCGAAAAACGAGAGAGAGAGAGAGAGCGAAGGTGGCGATAGATGAGAAAGAGAGAGCGATGGTGTCGAGAGACGAGACAGAGAGAGAGAGCGAGGGTGGCGAGGGACGGGAGAGAGAGAGCGAGGGTGGCGAGAGATGAGAGAGAGAGGGTGGCGAGAGACGAGAGAGAGAGGGTGGCGAGAGACGAGAGAGAGAGAGAGAGCGAGGGTGGCAAGAGACGAGAGAGTGAGAGCGAGGGTGGCGAGAGATGAGAGAGAGAGAGAGGGTGTCGAGAGACGAGAGAGAGAGAGAGAGATGGTGGCGAGAGACGAGAGAGAGAGAGAGAGCGAGGGTGGCGAGAGACGAGAGAGAGAGAGCGAGGGTGGCGAGAGACGAGACAGAGAGAGAGAGAGCGAGGGTGGCGAAAGACGAGAGAGAGAGAGAGCGGGGTTGGCGAGAGACAAGAGAGAGAGCGAGGGTGGCGAGAGAGAGAGCGAGGGTGGCGAGGGGTGAGAGACGAGAGAGAGGGTGAGAGAGAGAGCGAGGGTGGTGAGAGACGAGAGAGAGAGAGCGAGGGTGGCGAGAGACGAGAGAGAGAGAGCGAGGGTGGTGAGAGACGAGAGAGAGAGCAAGGGTGGCGAGAGACGAGAGAGATGAGCAAGGGTGGCGAGAGACGAGAGAGATGAGCGAGGGTGGTGAGAGACGAGAGAGAGAGAGAGCGAGGGTGGCGAGAGATGAGGGAGAGAGAGAGCGAGGGTGGCGAGAGACGAGGGAGAGAGAGCGAGGGTGGCGAGGGACGAGAGAGTGCGAGGGTGGCGAGAGACGAGAGGGAGACAGAGCGAGGGTGGCGAGAGACGAGGGAGAGAGAGCAATGGTGGCGATAGATGAGAGAGAGAGAGAGAAAGAGAGCGAGGGTGGCGAGAGACGTGAGAGAGAGAGCGAGGGTGGCGATCGACGAGAGAGAGAGAGAGAGCGAGGGTGGCGAGAGAGAGAGCGAGGGTGGCGAGGGGTGAGAGACGAGAGAGAGGGTGAGAGAGAGAGCGAGGGTGGCGAGAGACGAGAGAGAGAGAACGAGGGTGGCGAGAGATGAGAGAGAGAGGGTGGTGAGAGACGAGAGAGAGAGAGAGAGCAAGGGTGGCAAGAGACGAGAGAGAGAGAGCGAGGGTGGCGAGAGATGAGAGAGAGAGAGAGGGTGGCGAGAGACGAGAGAGAGAGAGAGAGAGCGATGGTGTCGAGAGACGAGAGAGAGAGAGAGAGATGGTGGCGAGAGATGAGAGAGAGAGAGAGAGAGAGCGAGGGTGGCGAGAGACGAGAGAGAGAGAGCGAGGGTGGCGAGAGACGAGACAGAGAGAAAGAGAGCGAGGGTGGCGAGAGACGAGAGAGAGAGCGAGAGCGATGCTGGGGAGAGACGAGAGAGAGAGAGAGAGTGATGGTGTCGAGAGATGAGAGAGAGAGAGAGCGAGGGTGGCGAGGGACGAGAGAGAGAAAGCGAGAGCGATGCTGGGGAGAGACGAGAGAGAGAGAGAGAGCGAGGGTGGCGAGAGACGAGAGAGAGAGAGAGAGAGAGAGAGCGAGGGTGGCGAGGGACGAGAGAGAGAGAGAGCGAGGGTGGCGAGAGACGAGAGAGAGAGAGAGAGCGAGGGTGGCGAAAGACGAGAGAGAGAGAGAGAGCGAGGGTGGCGAGAGACGAGAGAGAGAGAGCGAGGGTGGCGAGAGATGAGAGAGGGTGGTGAGAGACGAGAGAGAGAGAGAGAGCAAGGGTGGCAAGAGACGAGAGAGAGAGAGCGAGGGTGGCGAGAGATGAGAGAGAGAGAGAGGGTGGCGAGAGACGAGAGAGAGAGAGAGAGCGATGGTGTCGAGAGACGAGAGAGAGAGAGAGAGATGGTGGCGAGAGATGAGAGAGAGAGAGAGAGCGAGGGTGGCGAGAGACGAGAGAGAGAGAGCGAGGGTGGCGAGAGACGAGACAGAGAGAAAGAGAACGAGGGTGGCGAGAGACGAGAGAGAGAGCGAGAGCGATGCTGGGGAGAGACGAGAGAGAGAGAGAGAGTGATGGTGTCGAGAGATGAGAGAGAGAGAGAGAGCGAGGGTGGCGAGGGACGAGAGAGAGAAAGCGAGAGCGATGCTGGGGAGAGACGAGAGAGAGAGAGAGAGCGAGGGTGGCGAGAGACGAGAGAGAGAGAGAGAGAGAGAGCGAGGGTGGCGAGGGACGAGAGAGAGAGAGAGCGAGGGTGGCGAGAGACGAGAGAGAGAGAGAGCGAGGGTGGCGAAAGACGAGAGAGAGAGAGAGAGCGAGGGTGGCGAGAGAGAGAGCGAGGGTGGCGAGGGACGAGAGGGAGACAGAGCGAGGGTGGCGAGAGATGAGGGAGAGAGAGAGCGAAGGTGGCGATAGATGAGAGAGAGAGAGCGAGAGTGGCGAGAGAAGAGAGAGACAGACAGAGCGAGGGTGACGAGAGACGAGAGAGAGAGAGCAATGGTGGCGAGAGAGAGAAAGAGAGCAAGGGTGACGAGAGACGAGAGAGAGAGAGCGAGGGTGGCGAGAGACGAGAGAGAGAGAGCGAGAGTGGCGAGAGAAGAGAGAGACAGACAGAGCGAGGGTGACGAGAGACGAGAGAGAGAGAGAGCGAAGGTGGCGATAGACGAGAGAGAGAGAGAGAGTGAGGGTTGCGAGAGACGAGAGAGAGCGAGAGTGAGGGTGGCAAGAGATGAGAGAGAGAGAGCGAGGGTGGCGAGGGATGAGAGAGGGAGAGAGAGAGAGCGAGGTTGGCGAGAGACGAGAGGGAGACAGAGCGAAGGTGGCGATAGATGAGAGAGAGAGAGCGAGGGTGGCGAAAGACGAGAGAGAGAGAGAGAGCGGGGTTGGCGAGAGACGAGAGAGAGAGAGAGCGAGGGTGGCGAGAGAGAGAGCGAGGGTGGCGAGGGGTGAGAGACGAGAGAGAGGGTGAGAGAGAGAGCGAGGGTGGCGAGGGACGAGAGAGAGAGCGAGGGTGGCGAGGGACGAGAGAGAGAGCGAGGGTGGCGAGAGACGAGAGAGAGAGAGCGAGGGTGGCGAGAGACGAGAGAGAGAGAGAGCGAGGGTGGTGAGAGACGAGAGATAGAGAGAGCAAGGGTGGCGAGAGACGAGAGAGATGAGCGAGGGTGGTGAGAGACGAGAGAGAGAGAGAGCGAGGGTGGCGATAGATGAGAGAGAGAGAGAGAAAGAGAGCGAGGGTGGCGAGAGACGAGAGAGAGAGAGCGAGGGTGGCGATCGACGAGAGAGAGAGAGAGCGAGGGTGGCGAGAGAGAGAGCGAGGGTGGCGAGGGGTGAGAGACAAGAGAGAGGGTGAGAGAGAGAGCGAGGGTGGCGAGGGACGAGAGAGAGAGCGAGGGTGGCGAGAGACGAGAGAGAGAGCGAGGGTGGCGAGAGACGAGAGAGAGAGAGCGAGGGTGGCGAGAGACGAGAGAGAGAGAGCGAGGGTGGCGAGAGACGAGGGAGAGAGAGAGCGAGGGTGGCGAGGGACGAGAGAGTGCGAGGGTGGCGAGAGACGAGAGGGAGACAGAGCGAGGGTGGCGAGAGACGAGGGAGAGAGACAGCGAAGGTGGCGATAGATGAGAGAGAGAGAGCAATGGTGGCGAGAGACGAGAGAGAGAGAGAGAAAGAGAGCGAGGGTGGCGAGAGACGAGAGAGAGAGAGAGCGAGAGTGGTGAGAGAAGAGAGAGACAGACAGAGCGAGGGTGACGAGAGACGAGAGAGAGAGAGAGAGAGAGAGCGAAGGTGGCGATAGACGAGAGAGAGAGAGAGTGAGGGTTGCGAGAGACGAGAGAGAGCAAGGGTGGCAAGAGATGAGAGAGAGAGCACGTGATGGTGGCGAGAGACGAGAGAGAGCGAGTGTGGCGAGAGACGAGAGAGGGAGAGAGAGAGAGCGAGGTTGGCGAGAGACGAGAGGGAGACAGAGCGAGGGTGGCGATAGATGAGAGAGAGAGAGCAATGGTGGCGAGAGATGAGAGAGAGAGAGAGAAAGAGAGAGAGCGAGGGTGGCGAGAGACGCAGAGAGAGAGCGAGAGCGAGGGTGGCGAGAGACGAGAGAGAGAGAGAGAGAAAGGGCGAGAGAGAGAGAGAGAGAGCGAGAACGAGGGTGGCAAGAGACGAGAGAGAGAGAGCGAGGGTGACGAGAGACGAGAGAGAGAGAGCGAGGGTGGCGAGAGAAGAGAGAGAGAGCGAGAGTGGCGAGAGAAGAGAGAGAGAGCGAGAGTGGCGAGAGAAGAGAGAGAGAGACAGAGCGAGGGTGGCGAGAGACGAGAGAGAGAGAGCGGGAGTGGCGAGAGAAGAGAGAGAGACAGAGCGAGGGTGGCGAGAAACGAGAGACGAGAGAGAGAGAGAGCGAAGGTGGCGATAGACGAGAGAGAGAGAGAGTGATGAGAGACGAGAGGGAGAGCAAGCGTGGCGAGGAACGAGAGAGAGAGAAAGCGAGTGTGGCGAGGGACGAGAGAGAGAGAGAGGGAAAGCGATGGTGGCGAGACACGAGAGAGGGAGCGAGAGAGCGAGGGTGGCGAGAGACGAGAGAGCGAGGGTGGCGAGAGACGAGAGAGCGAGGGTGGCGAGAGACGAGAGAGCGAGGGTGGTGAGAGACGAGAGAGAGAGAGGGAGAGTGGTGAGAGACGAGAGAGAGAGCGGGAGCGTGGCGAGGGATGAGAGAGACAGAGAGTGAGGGTGGCGAGAGAGAGATCGAGGGTGGCGAGGGATGAGAGAGAGAGAGCGAGGGTGGCGAGAGACGAGAGAGAGTGAGAGAGAGCGAGGGTGGCGAGAGACGAGAGAGAGAGCGAAGGTGGCGAGAGGCGAGAGAGAGAGAGCGAGGGTGCCAAGAGACGAGAGAGAGAGAGAGAGAGAGCAAGGGTGGCGAGAGGCGAGAGAGAGATAGAGCGAAGGTGGCGAGGGACGAGAGAGAGAGAGTGAGAGTGGTGAGAGAGAGAGCGAGGGTGCCGAGGGACGAGAGAGAGAGCGAGGGTGGCGAGAGATGATAGAGAGTGAGAGAGAGAGAGAGCGAGGGTGGCGAGAGACGAGAGACGAGAGAGAGCGAAGGTGGCGAGAGAGAGAGAGCGAGGGTGGCAAGAGACGAGAGAGAGAGAGAGAGCAAGGGTGGCGAGAGGCGAGAGAGAGATAGAGCGAAGGTGGCGAGGGACGAGAGAGAGAGAGTGAGAGTGGTGAGAGAGAGAGTGAGGGTGGCGAGAGACGAGAGAGAGAAAGAGAACGAGGGTGGCGAGAGACGAGAGTGGTGAGAGACGAGAGTGGTGAGAGACGAGTGTGGTGAGAGACGAGTGTGGTGAGAGACGAGTGTGGTGAGAGACGAGTGTGGTGAGAGACGAGTGTGGTGAGAGACGAGTGTGGTGAGAGACGAGTGTGGTGAGAGACGAGTGTGGTGAGAGACGAGTGTGGTGAGAGACGAGAGAGAGAGAGAGAGCGAGGGTGGCGATAGACAAGAAAGTGAGGGAGAGAGATGGTGGCGCGAGATGAGAGAGAGAGAGCGAGGGAGACGAGAGAGAGAGAGCGAGGGTGGCGAGAGACGAGAGAGAGAGAGAGCGAGGGTGGCGAGAGAGAGAGAGAGAGAGCGAGGGTGGCGAGAGACGAGAGAGAGAGAGCGAGGGTGGCGAGGGACGACAGAGAGAGAGCGAGGGTGGCGAGAGAAGAGAGAGAGAGAGCAAGGGTGGTGAGAGACGAGAGAGAGAGAGAGAGCGAGGGTGGCGAGAGACAGAGAGAGAAAGCGAGGGTGGTGAGAGACGAGAGAGAGAGAGAGCGAGGGTGGCGAGAGACGAGAGAGAGAGCGAGGGTGGTGAGAGACGAGAGAGAGAGCGAGGGTGGTGAGACGAGAGAGAGAGCGAGGGTGGTGAAAGACGAGAGAGAGAGAGAGCGAGGGTGGCGAGAGACCAGAGAGAAAGCGAGGGTGGTGAGAGACAAGAGAGAGAGGGAGAGCGAGGGTGGCGATAGACGAGAGAGAGAGAGAGCGAGGGTGGCGAGAGACGAGAGAGAGAGAGCGAGGGTGGCGAGAGACGAGAGCGAGGGTGGCGAGGGTGGCGAGAGAGAGAGCGAGGGTGGCGAGGGTGGGGAGCGACGAGAGAGAGAGAGAGAGCGAGGGTGGCGAGAGACGAGAGAGAGAGAGCGAGGGTGGCAAGAGACAAGAGAGAGAGAGCGAAGGTGGCGAGAGACGAGAGAGAGAGAGATAGGGTGGCGAGAGAGAGCGAGGGTGGCGAGAGACGAGAGAGAGGGGGAGAGAGGGTGGCGAGAGACGAGAGAGAGAAAGAGAGCAAGGGTGGCGAGAGATGAGAGGGAGAGAGAGAGAGCGGGGTTGGCGAGAGACGAGAGAGAGAGCGAGGGTGGCGAGAGACGAGAGAGAGAGAGAGCGAGGGTGGCGAGAGACAAGAGAGAGAGAGAGAGCGGGGTTGGCGAGAGACGAGAGAGAGAGCGAGGGTGGTGAGAGACGAGAGAGAGAGAGAAAGAGAGCGAGAGTGGTGAGAGACGAGAGAGTGAGAGAGCGATGGTGGCGAGAGATGTGAGAGAGAGAGAGAGCGTAGCGAGGAACGAGAGAGAGCGAGGGTGGCGAGAGATGAGAGAGAAAGCGAGGGTGGCGAGAGACGAGAGAGAGAGCGATGGTGGCGAGAGACGAGAGAGAGAGAAAGCGAGGGTGGCGAGAGATGAGAGAGAGAGAGAGCGACGGTGGCGAGAGACGAGAGAGAGAGAGCGAGAATGGCGAGAGACGAGAGAGAGAGAAAGCGACTGTGGCGAGAGAGGGAGATAGAGCGATGGTGGCGAGAGAGAGAGAGAGTGTGGCGTGAGACGAGAGAGAGAGAGAGAGAGTGTGGCGAGAGATGAGAGAGAGAGAGCAAGGGTGGCGAGAGACGAGAGAGAGAGAGAAAGCGAGGATGGCGAGAGACGAAAGAGAGAGAGAAAGCGAGGGTGGCGAGAGACGAGAGAGAGAGAGAGAGCGAGGGTGGCGAGAGACGAGAGAGAGAGAGAGTGAGGGTGGCGAGAGACGAGAGAGAGAGAGAGAGTGAGGGTGGCGAGAGACGAGAGAGAGAGAGAGCGAGGGTGGCGAGAGACGAGAGAGAGAGCGAGCGAGGGTGGTGAGAGACGAGAGAGAGAGAGCGAGGGTGGTGAGAGAGAGAGAGCGATGGTGGCGAGAGACGAGAGAGGGAGAGAGCGACGGTGGTGAGAGACGAGAGAGAGAGAGAGCGAGCGTCGTGAGAGACGAGAGAGAGAGAGAGCGAGGGTGGCGAGAGACGAGGGAGAGAGAGCGAGGGTGGCGAGAGACAGAGAGAGAGAGAGAGAGTGAGGGTGGCGAGAGACAGAGAGAGAGAAAGCGAGGGTGGCGAGAGACGAGAGAGAGAGAGAGAGTGAGGGTGGCGAGAGACGAGAGAGAGAGAGAAAGCGAGGGTGGCGAGAGACGAGAGAGAGAGAGAGAGAGAGTGAGGGTGGCGAGAGACGAGAGAGAGAGAGAAAGTGAGGGTGGCGAGAGACGAGAGAGAGAGAGAGAGTGAGGGTGGCGAGAGACGAGAGAGAGAGAGCAATGGTGGCGAGAGACGAGAGAGAGAGCGAGGTTGGCAAGAGACAGAGAGAGAAAGCGAGGGTGGCGAGAGACGACAGAGAGAGCGAGGGTGGCGAGAGAAAGAGAGCGAGCGTAGCGAGGAACGAGAGAGAGAGCGAGGGTGGCGAGAGACGAGAGAGAGAGAGAGCGAGGGTGGCGAGAGACGAGAGAGAGAGAGCGAGGGTGGCGAGAGATGAGAGAGGGTGGTGAGAGACGAGAGAGAGAGAGAGAGCAAGGGTGGCAAGAGACGAGAGAGAGAGAGCGAGGGTGGCGAGAGATGAGAGAGAGAGAGGGTGGCGAGAGACGAGAGAGAGAGAGAGAGCGATGGTGTCGAGAGACGAGAGAGAGAGAGAGAGATGGTGGCGAGAGATGAGAGAGAGAGAGAGAGCGAGAGTGGTGAGAGACGAGATAGAGAGAGAGCGAGGGTGGCGAGGAACGAGAGAGAGAGAGAGCGAGGGTGGCGAGAGATAGAGCGAGAGAGGGTGGCGAGAGACGAGAGAGAGAGCGAGGGTGGCGAGAGACGAGAGAGAGAGAGAGCGAGGGTGGTGAGAGACGAGAGAGACGAGAGAGAGAGCGAGGGTGGCGAGAGACGAGAGAGAGAGAGAGCAAGGGTGGCGAGGGTGGCGAGAGATGAGAGAGAGAGAGAGAGCGAGGGTGGCGAGAGACGAGAGAGAGAGCGAGGGTGGCGAGAGACGAGAGAGAGAGCGAGGGTGGCGAGAGAAGAGAGAGCGAGGGTGGCGAGAGATGAGAGAGAGAGAGCGAGGGTGGCGAGAGATGAGAGAGAGAGAGAGATACGAGAGAGAGAGCGAGGGTGGCGAGAGAAGAGAGAGAGCGAGGGTGGCGAGAGAACAGAGAGAGAGCGAGGGTGGCGAGAGACGAGAGAGAGAGAGCGAGGGTGGCGAGAGAAGAGAGAGAGAGCGAGGGTGGCGAGAGACGAGAGAGAGAGAGCGAGGGTGGCGAGAGACGAGAGAGAGAGAGCGAGGGTGGCGAGAGACGAGAGAGAGAGCGAGGGTGGCGAGGGACGAGAGTGAGAGCGAGGGTGGCGAGGGACGAGAGTGAGAGCGAGCGAGGGTGGCGAGGGACGAGAGTGAGAGCGAGCGATGGAGTTGAGAGACGAGAGAGAGAGAGAGCGAGGGTGGCGAGTGAATAGAGAGAGAGAGAGAGCGAGGGTGGCGAGAGACGAGAGAGAGAGAGAGAGAGCGAGGGTGGCGAGAGATGAGAGAGAGAGAGCGAGGGTGGCGAGAGATGAGAGAGAGAGAGAGCGAGGGTGGCGCGAGAAGAGAAAGAGAGCGAGGGTGGCGAGGGACGAGAGAGAGAGCGAGGGTGGCGAGAGACGAGAGAGGGAGAGAGAGAGAGCGAGGTTGGCGAGAGACGAGAGAGAGAGAGAGCGATGGTGGCGAGAGACGAGAGAGAGAGAGCGATGGTGGCGAGAGACGAGAGAGAGCGATGGCGAGAGACGAGAGAGAGAGAGCGATGGCGAGAGACGAGAGAGAGAGCGAGCGTGGCGAGGAACGAGAGAGAGAGAGAGCGAGGGTGGCGAGAGACGAGAGAGAGAGAGAGCGAGAGCGAGGTTGGCGAGAGATGAGAGGGAGAGAGAGAGCGAGGGTGGCGAGAGACGAGAGAGAGAGAGCGAGAGTGGTGAGAGACGAGAGAGAGAGAGAGAGCGATGGTGGCGAGAGATGAGAGAGAGAGAGAGCGAAGGTGGCGATAGATTAGAGAGGGAGAGCGAAGGTGGCGATAGATGAGAGAGAGAGAGCAATGGTGGCGAGAGACGATAGAGAGAGTGAGAAAGAGAGCGAGGGTGGCGAGAGACGCAGAGAGAGAGCGAGAGTGGTGAGAGATGAGAGACGAGAGAGAGAGCGAGCGTGGCGAGGAACGAGAGAGAGAGCGCGAGGGTGGCGAGGAACGAGAGGGAGAGAGCGAGCGAGGGTGGCGAGAGACGAGCGAGAGAGAGAGCGAGAGTGGTGAGAGACGAGAGAGAGAGAGCGAGGGTGGCGAGGAACGAGAGAGAGAGAGCGAGGGTGGCGAGAGATAGAGCGAGAGAGGGTGGCGAGAGACGAGAGAGAGAGCGAGGGTGGCGAGAGACGAGAGAGAGAGAGCGAGGGTGGCGAGAGACGAGAGAGACGAGAGAGTGAGAGAGCGAGGGTGGTGAGAGACGAGAGAGAGAGAGAGCAAGGGTGGCGAGAGATGAGAGAGAGAGAGCGAGGGTGGCGAGAGAAGAGAGAGAGAGCAAGAGTGGCGAGAGATGAGAGAGAGAGAGAGCGAGGGTGGCGAGAGATGAGAGAGAGAGAGAGATACGAGAGAGAGCGCGAGGGTGGCGAGAGAAGAGAGAGAGAGCGAGGGTGGCGAGAGAAGAGAGAGAGAGAGCGAGGGTGGCGAGAGAAGAGAGAGAGAGCGAGGGTGGCGAGAGATGAGAGAGAGAGAGAGCGAGGGTGGCGAGAGATGAGAGAGAGAGAGAGATACGAGAGAGAGAGCGAGGGTGGCGAGAGAAGAGAGAGAGAGCGAGGGTGGCGAGAGAAGAGAGAGAGAGCGAGGGTGGCGAGAGACGAGAGAGAGAGAGCGAGGGTGGCGAGAGAAGAGAGAGAGCAAGGGTGGCGAGACGAGAGAGAGAGCGAGGGTAGCGAGAGACGAGAGAGAGAGAGCGAGGGTGGCGAGGGACGAGAGAGAGAGCGAGGGTGGCGAGGGACGAGAGTGAGAGCGAGCGAGGGTGGCGAGGGACGAGAGTGAGAGCGAGCGATGGAGTTGAGAGACGAGAGAGAGAGAGAGAGCGAGGGTGGCGAGTGAATAGAGAGAGAGAGAGCGAGGGTGGCGAGAGATGAGAGAGAGAGAGCGAGGGTGGCGAGAGACGAGAGAGAGAGAGCGAGGGTGGCGAGAGATGAGAGAGAGAGAGAGCGAGGGTGGCGAGAGATGAGAGAGAGAGAGAGCGAGGGTGGCGAGAGAGAGAGAGAGAGAGCGAGGGTGGCGCGAGAAGAGAGAGAGAGAGAGCGAGGGTGGCGAGGGACGAGAGAGAGAGCGGGTGTGGCGAGAGACGAGAGAGGGAGAGAGAGCGAGAGTGGCGAGAGACGAGAGAGACGAGAGAGAGACTGAGGGTGGCGAGAGACGAGAGAGAGAGAGCAAGGGTGGCGAGGGTGGCGAGAGATGAGAGAGAGAGAGAGAGCGATGGTGGCGAGAGACGAGAGAGAGAGAGCGATGGTGGCGAGAGACGAGAGAGAGAGAGCGATGGTGGCGAGAGACGAGAGAGAGAGAGAGCGATGGCGAGAGACGAGAGAGAGAGAGAGCGATGGCGAGAGACGAGAGAGAGAGAGAGCGAGCGTGGCGAGGAACGAGAGAGAGAGAGAGCGAGGGTGGCGAGAGACGAGAGAGAGAGAGCGAGAGCGAGGTTGGCGAGAGATGAGAGGGAGAGAGAGAGCGAGGGTGGCGAGAGACGAAAGAGAGAGCGAGAGTGGTGAGAGACGAGAGAGAGAGAGAGAGCGAAGGTGGCGATAGATGAGAGAGAGAGAGCAATGGTGGCGAGAGACGATAGAGAGAGTGAGAAAGAGAGCGAGGGTGGCGAGAGACGCAGAGAGAGAGCGAGAGTGGTGAGAGATGAGAGACGAGAGAGAGAGAGCGAGCGTGGCGAGGAACGAGAGAGAGAGAGAGAGCGAGGGTGGCAAGAGACAAGAGAGAGAGAGAGCGAGGGTGGCGAGAGATGAGAGAGAGAGCGAGGGTGGTGAGAGATGAGAGAGAGAGCGAGGGTGGCATGAGAAGAGAGAGAGAGCGAGGGTGGCGAGGGACGAGAGAGAGCGAGGGTGGCGAGAGACGAGAGAGGGAGAGAGAGAGAGCGAGGTTGGCGAGAGACGAGAGAGAGAGAGAGCGATGGTGGCGAGAGACGAGAGAGAGAGAGCGATGGTGGCGAGAGACGAGAGAGAGAGAGCGATGGTGGCGAGAGACGAGAGAGAGAGAGCGATAGTGGCGAGAGACGAGAGAGAGAGTGCGATGGCGAGAGACGAGAGAGAGAGAGCGATGGCGAGAGACGAGAGAGAGAGAGCGAGCGTGGCGAGGAACGAGAGAGAGAGAGAGAGCGAGGGTGGCGAGAGACGAGAGAGAGAGAGCGAGAGCGAGGTTGGCGAGAGATGAGAGGGAGAGAGAGAGCGAGGCTGGCGAGGGACGAGAGAGAGAGAGAGGGAGAAAGCGAGGGTGGCGAGAGACGAGAGAGAGAGAGAGCGAGGGTGGCGAGGGACGAGAGAGAGAAAGCGAGTGTGGCGAGGGACGAGAGAGAGAGAGAGGGAGAAAGCGAGGGTGGCGAGAGACGAGAGAGAGAGAGAGCGAGGGTGGCGAGAGACGAGAGAGAGAGAGAGCGAGGGTGGTGAGAGACGAGAGAGAGCAAGGGTGGCGACAGACAAGAGAGAGAGAGCGATGGTGGCGAGAGATGAGAGAGAGAGCGAGGGTGGCGAGAGACGAGAGAGAGAGAGAGAATGAGGGTGGCGAGGGAGAGATCAAGGGTGGCGAGGGACAAGAGTGAGAGCGAGGGTGGCGAGGGACGAGAATGAGAGCGAGCGAAGGTGGCGAGGGATGAGAGTGAGAGCGAGCGATGGAGTTGAGAGACGAGAGAGAGAGAGCGAGGGTGGTGAGTGAATAGAGAGAGAGAGCGAGGGTGGCGAGAGATGAGAGAGAGAGAGAGCGAGGGTGGCGAGAGACGAGAGAGAGAGAGAGCGAGGGTGGCGAGAGACGAGAGAGAGAGAGAGAGAGCGAGGGCGGCGAGAGATGAGAGAGAGAGAGCGAGGGTGGCGAGAGATGAGAGAGAGAGCGAGGGTGGCAAGGGACGAGAGAGAGAGCGAGTGTGGCGAGAGACGAGAGAGGGAGAGAGAGAGAGCGAGGGTGGCGAGAGACGAGAGAGACGTGAGAGAGAGAGCGAGGGTGGCGAGAGACGAGAGAGAGAGAGAGCAAGGGTGGCGAGGGTGGCGAGAGATGAGAGAGAGAGAGAGAGCGAGGGTGGCGAGAGACGAGAGAGAGAGCGAGGGTGACGAGAGACGAGAGAGAGAGAGCGAGGGTGGCGAGAGAAGAGAGAAAGAGCGAGGGTGGCGAGAGATGAGAGAGAGAGAGAGCGACGGTGGCGTGAGATGAGAGAGAGAGAGAGATACGAGAGAGAGAGCGAGGGTGGCGAGAGAAGAGAGAGAGAGAGCGAGGGTGGCGAGAGAAGAGAGAGAGAGCGAGGGTGGCGAGAGACGAGAGAGAGAGAGAGCGAGGGTGGCGAGAGACGAGAGAGAGAGAGCGAGGGTGGCGAGGGACGAGAGAAAGAGAGCGAGGGTGGCGCGGGACGAGAGTGAGAGCGAAGGTGGCGAGGGACGAGAGTGAGAGCGAGCGAGGGTGGCGAGGGACGAGAGTGAGAGCGAGCGATGGAGTTGAGAGATTAGAGAGAGAGAGAGCGAGGGTGGCGAGTGAATAGAGAGAGAGAGAGCGAGGGTGGCGAGAGATGAGAGAGAGAGAGAGCGAGGGTGGCGAGAGACGAGAGAGAGAGAGAGAGAGTGAGGGTCGCGAGAGATGAGAGAGAGAGAGAGCGAGGGTGGCGAGAGATGAGAGAGAGAGAGAGCAAGGGTGGCGCGAGAAGAGAGAGAGAGAGAGCGAGGGTGGCGAGGGACGAGAGAGAGAGCGAGTGTGGCGAGAGACGAGAGAGGGAGAGAGAGAGAGCGAGGTTGGCGAGAGACGAGAGAGAGAGAGAGCGATTGTGGCAAGAGACAAGAGAGAGAGCGATGGTGGCGAGAGACGAGAGAGAGAGAGCGAGAGTGGCGAGAGATGAGAGAGAGAGAGAGCGAAGGTGGCGATAGATGAGACAGAGAGAGCAATGGTGGCAAGAGACGATAGAGAGAGTGAGAAAGAGAGCGAGGGTGGCGAGAGACGCAGAGAGAGAGCGAGAGTGGTGAGAGATGAGAGACAAGAGAGAGAGAGCGAGCGTGGCGAGGAACAAGAGAGAGAGAGAGAGCGAGGGTGGCGAGAGACGAGAGAGAGAGAGAGCGAGGGTGGCGAGAGACGAGAGAGAGAGTGCGAGAGTGGTGAGAGACGAGAGAGAGAAAGAAAGAGAGCGAGCGTGGCGAGGAACGAGAGAGAGAGAGAGAGCGAGGGTGGCGAGAGACGAGAGAGAGAGCGATGGTGGCGAGAGATGAGAGAGAGAGAAAGAAAGAGAGCGAGCGTAGCGAGGAACGAGAGAGAAAGTGAGGGTGGCGAGAGACGAGAGGGAGAGAGAGAGAGTGGTGAGAGACGAGAGAGAGAGAGCGAGAGTGGTGAGAGATGAGAGAGAGAGAGTGGTGAGCGCAAAGAGAGAGAGTGCGAAGGTGGCGATAGATGAGAGAGAGAGAGAGCAATGGTGGCGAGAGACGATAGAGAGAGTGAGAAAGAGAGCGAGGGTGGCGAGAGACGCAGAGAGAGAGCGAGAGTGGTGAGAGATGAGTGGTGAGAGACGAGAGAGAGAGAGCGAGCGTGGCAAGAGAGAGCGAGGGTGACGAGAGAGAGAGAGCGAGGGTGGCGAGGGACGAGAGAGAGCGAGGGTGGCGAGAGACGAGAGAGCAAGGGTGGCGAGAGACGAGAGAGGGAGGGAGAGAGATTGGCGAGAGACGAGAGAGAGAGAGCGAGGGTGGCGAGAGACGAGAGAGAGAGCGAGCGAGGGTGGCGAGGAACGAGAGAGAGAGAGCGAGGGTGGCAAGAGACGAGAGGGAGAGAGAGCGAGGGTGGCGAGAGACGAGGGAGACAGAGAGCAAAGGTGGCGATAGATGAGAGAGAGAGCGAAGGTGGCGATAGATGAGAGAGAGAGCAATGGTGGCGAGAGACGCAGAGAGAGAGCGAGAGCGAGGGTGGCAAGAGATGAGAGTGAGAGAGAGCAAGGTTGGCGAGAGACGAGAGAGGGAGAGAGAGAGAGCGAGGTTGGCGAGAGATGAGAGAGAGACAGAGCGAGGGTAGCGAGGGACGAGAGGGAGAGAGAGAAAGAGCGAAGGTGGCGATAGATGAGAGAGAGAGAGAGCGAGAGTGGCGATAGATGAGACAGAGAGAGAGCAATGGTGGCGAGAGACGAGAGAGAGAGAGAGAGAGAGCGATGGTGGCGAGAGATGAGAGAGAGAGAGCAATGGTGGCGAGAGACGATAGAGTGAGAAAGAGAAAGGGTGGCGAGAGACGCAGAGAGAGAGCGAGAGTGGTGAGAGATGAGAGACAAGACAGAGAGAGCGAGCGTGGCGAGGAACGAGAGAGAGAGAGCGAGGGTGGCGAGAGACGAGAGAGAGAGAGCGAGAGTGGCGAGAGATGAGAGAGAGAGAGAGAGCGAAGGTGGCGATAGATGAGACAGAGAGAGAGCAATGGTGGCAAGAGACGATAGAGAGAGTGAGAAAGAGAGCGAGGGTGGCGAGAGACGCAGAGAGAGAGCGAGAGTGGTGAGAGATGAGAGACGAGAGAGAGAGAGCAAGCGTGGCGAGGAACAAGAGAGAGAGAGAGAGCGAGGGTGGCGAGAGACGAGAGAGAGAGCGAGGGCGGCGAGAGACGAGAGAGAGAGTGCGAGAGTGGTGAGAGACGAGAGAGAGAGAAAGAAAGAGCGAGCGTGGCGAGGAACGAGAGAGAGAGAGAGAGCGAGGGTGGCGAGAGACGAGAGAGAGAGAGAGAGCGATGGTGGCGAGAGATGAGAGAGAGAGAAAGAAAGAGAGCGAGCGTAGCAAGGAATGAGAGAGAGAGAGAGCGAGGGTGGCGAGAGATGAGAGGGAGAGAGAGAGCGAGGGTGGCGAGAGACGAGAGGGAGAGAGAGAGAGTGGTGAGAGACGAGAGAGAGAGAGCGAGAGTGGTGAGAGACGAGAGACAGAGAGTGGTGAGAGACGAGAGAGAGAGCGAAGGTGGCGATAGATGAGAGAGAGAGAGAGCAATGGTGGCGAGAGACGATAGAGAGAGTGAGAAAGAGAGCGAGGGTGGCGAGAGACGCAGAGAGAGAGCGAGAGTGGTGAGAGATGAGTGGTGAGAGACGAGAGAGAGAGTGCGAGCGTGGCGAGGAACGAGAGAGAGAGAGAGAGAGAGCGAGGGTGGCGAGAGACGAGAGAGAGAGAGAGAGAGCGAGAGTGGTGAGAGACGAGAGAGAGCGATGGTGGCGAGAGACGAGAGAGAGAGAGCGAGAGTGGTGAGAGACGAGAGAGAGAGAGAGAGAGAGAGCGATGGTGGCGAGAGATGAGAGAGGGAGCAAGAAAGAGAGCGAGCGTAGCGAGGAACGAGAGAGAGAGCGAGGGTGGCAAGAGACGAGAGAGAGAGAGGGTGGCGAGAGACGAGAGAGAGAGAGAGAGCGAAGGTGGCGTGAGACGAGAGGGAGAGAGAGCGAGGGTGGCGAAAAACGAGAGAGAGAGAGAGAGCGAAGGTGGCGATAGATGAGAAAGAGAGAGCGATGGTGTCGAGAGACGAGACAGAGAGAGAGAGCGAGGGTGGCGAGGGACGGGAGAGAGAGAGCGAGGGTGGCGAGAGATGAGAGAGAGAGGGTGGCGAGAGACAAGAGAGAGAGGGTGGCGAGAGACGAGAGAGAGAGAGAGAGCGAGGGTGGCAAGAGACGAGAGAGTGAGAGCGAGGGTGGCGAGAGATGAGAGAGAGAGAGAGGGTGTCGAGAGACGAGAGAGAGAGAGAGAGATGGTGGCGAGAGACGAGAGAGAGAGAGAGAGCGAGGGTGGCGAGAGACGAGAGAGAGAGAGCGAGGGTGGCGAGAGACGAGACAGAGAGAGAGAGAGCGAGGGTGGCGAAAGAGGAGAGAGAGAGAGAGCGGGGTTGGCGAGAGACGAGAGAGAGAGCGAGGGTGGCGAGAGAGAGAGCGAGGGTGGCGAGGGGTGAGAGACGAGAGAGAGGGTGAGAGAGAGAGCGAGGGTGGTGAGAGACGAGAGAGAGAGAGCGAGGGTGGCGAGAGACGAGAGAGAGAGAGCGAGGGTGGTGAGAGACGAGAGAGAGAGCAAGGGTGGCGAGAGACGAGAGAGATGAGCGAGGGTGGTGAGAGACGAGAGAGAGAGAGAGCGAGGGTGGCGAGAGATGAGGGAGAGAGAGAGCGAGGGTGGCGAGAGACGAGGGAGAGAGAGAGCGAGGGTGGCGAGGGACGAGAGAGTGCGAGGGTGGCGAGAGACGAGAGGGAGACAGAGTGAGGGTGGCGAGAGACGAGGGAGAGAGAGCGAAGGTGGCGATAGATGAGAGAGAGAGAGAGCAATGGTGGCGATAGATGAGAGAGAGAGAGAGAAAGAGAGCGAGGCTGGCGAGAGACGAGAGAGAGAGAGCGAGGGTGGCGATCGACGAGAGAGAGAGAGAGCGAGGGTGGCGAGAGAGAGAGCGAGGGTGGCGAGGGGTGAGAGACGAGAGAGAGGGTGAGAGAGAGAGCGAGGGTGGCGAGGGACGAGAGAGAGAGAGCGAGGGTGGCGAGAGACGAGAGAGAGAGAGCGAGGGTGGCGAGAGATGAGAGAGAGAGGGTGGTGAGAGACGAGAGAGAGAGAGAGAGCAAGGGTGGCAAGAGACGAGAGAGAGAGAGCGAGGGTGGCGAGAGATGAGAGAGAGAGAGAGGGTGGCGAGAGACGAGAGAGAGAGAGAGAGCGATGGTGTCGAGAGACGAGAGAGAGAGAGAGAGATGGTGGCGAGAGATGAGAGAGAGAGAGAGAGCGAGGGTGGCGAGAGACGAGAGAGAGAGAGCGAGGGTGGCGAGAGACGAGACAGAGAGAAAGAGAGCGAGGGTGGCGAGAGACGAGAGAGAGAGCGAGAGCGATGCTGGGGAGAGACGAGAGAGAGAGAGAGAGTGATGGTGTCGAGAGATGAGAGAGAGAGAGAGAGCGAGGGTGGCGAGGGACGAGAGAGAGAAAGCGAGAGCGATGCTGGGGAGAGACGAGAGAGAGAGAGAGAGAGCGAGGGTGGTGAGAGACGAGAGAGAGAGAGAGAGAGAGAGAGAGCGAGAGTGGCGAGGGACGAGAGAGAGAGAGAGCGAGGGTGGCGAGAGACGAGAGAGAGAGAGAGAGAGCGAGGGTGGCGAAAGACGAGAGAGAGAGAGAGAGCGAGGGTGGCGAGAGAGAGAGCGAGGGTGGCGAGGGACGAGAGGGAGACAGAGCGAGGGTGGCGAGAGATGAGGGAGAGAGAGAGCGAAGGTGGCGATAGATGAGAGAGAGCGAGCGAGAGTGGCGAGAGAAGAGAGAGACAGACAGAGCGAGGGTGACGAGAGACGAGAGAGAGAGAGCAATGGTGGCGAGAGAGAGAGAAAGAGAGCAAGGGTGACGAGAGTCGAGAGAGAGAGAGCGAGGGTGGCGAGAGACGAGAGAGAGAGAGCGAGAGTGGCGAGAGAAGAGAGAGACAGACAGAGCGAGGGTGACGAGAGAGAGAGAGAGAGCGAAGGTGGCGATAGACGAGAGAGAGAGAGAGAGTGAGGGTTGCGAGAGACGAGAGAGAGCGAGAGTGAGGGTGGCAAGAGATGAGAGAGAGAGAGCGAGGGTGGCGAGGGATGAGAGAGGGAGAGAGAGAGAGCGAGGTTGGCGAGAGACGAGAGGGAGACAGAGCGAAGGTGGCGATAGATGAGAGAGAGAGAGCGAGGGTGGCGAAAGACGAGAGAGAGAGAGAGAGCGGGGTTGGCGAGAGACGAGAGAGAGAGAGAGCGAGGGTGGCGAGAGAGAGAGCGAGGGTGGCGAGGGGTGAGAGACGAGAGAGAGGGTGAGAGAGAGAGCGAGGGTGGCGAGGGACGAGAGAGAGAGCGAGGGTGGCGAGAGACGAGAGAGAGAGAGCGAGGGTGGCGAGAGACGAGAGAGAGAGAGCGAGGGTGGTGAGAGACGAGAGAGAGAGAGAGCGAGGGTGGTGAGAGACGAGAGATAGAGAGAGCAAGGGTGGCGAGAGACGAGAGAGATGAGCGAGGGTGGTGAGAGACGAGAGAGAGAGAGAGCGAGGGTGGCGAGAGACGAGGGAGAGAGAGAGCGAGGATGGCGAGAGACGAGGGAGAGAGAGCGAGGGTGGCGAGGGACGAGAGAGTGCGAGGGTGGCGAGAGATGAGAGGGAGACAGAGCGAGGGTGGCGAGAGACGAGGGAGAGAGAGCGAAGGTGGCGATAGATGAGAGAGAGAGAGAGCAATGGTGGCGATAGATGATAGAGAGAGAGAGAGAGAGCGAGGGTGGCGAGAGACGAGAGAGAGAGAGAGAGAGAGGGTGGCGATCGACGAGAGAGAGAGAGAGCGAGGGTGGCGAGAGAGAGCGAGGGTGGCGAGGGGTGAGAGACGAGAGAGAGTGGTGAGAGAGAGAGCGAGGGTGGCGAGGGACGAGAGAGAGAGCAAGGGTGGCGAGAGACGAGAGAGAGAGAGCGAGGGTGGCGAGAGATGAGAGAGAGAGAGCGAGGGTGGTGAGAGACGAGAGAGAGAGAGAACGAGGGTGGCGAGAGACGAGGGAGAGAGATAGCGAGGGTGGCGAGAGACGAGGGAGAGAGAGAGCGAGGGTGGCGAGGGACGAGAGAGTGCGAGGGTGGCGAGAGACGAGAGGGAGACAGAGCGAGGGTGGCGAGAGACGAAGGAGAGAGAGAGCGAAGGTGGCGATAGATGAGAGCGAGAGAGCAATGGTGGCGATAGATGAGAGAGAGAGAGAGAAAGAGAGCGAGGGTGGCGAGAGACGAGAGAGAGAGAGCGAGGGTGGCGATCGACGAGAGAGAGAGAGAGCGAGGGTGGCGAGAGAGAGAGCGAGGGTGGCGAGGGGTGAGAGACAAGAGAGAGGGTGAGAGAGAGAGCGAGGGTGGCGAGGGACGAGAGAGAGAGCGAGGGTGGCGAGAGACGAGAGAGAGAGCGAGGGTGGCGAGAGACGAGAGAGAGAGTGCGAGAGTGGTGAGAGACGAGAGAGAGAGAAAGAAAGAGCGAGCGTGGCGAGGAACGAGAGAGAGAGAGAGAGCGAGGGTGGCGAGAGACGAGAGAGAGAGAGAGCGATGGTGGCGAGAGATGAGAGAGAGAGAAAGAAAGAGAGCGAGCGTAGCAAGGAATGAGAGAGAGAGAGAGAGCGAGGGTGGCGAGAGATGAGAGGGAGAGAGAGAGCGAGGGTGGCGAGAGACGAGAGGGAGAGAGAGAGAGTGGTGAGAGACGAGAGAGAGAGAGCGAGAGTGGTGAGAGACGAGAGACAGAGAGTGGTGAGAGACGAGAGAGAGAGCGAAGGTGGCGATAGATGAGAGAGAGAGAGAGCAATGGTGGCGAGAGACGATAGAGAGAGTGAGAAAGAGAGCGAGGGTGGCGAGAGCGAGAGTGGTGAGAGATGAGTGGTGAGAGACGAGAGAGAGAGTGCGAGCGTGGCGAGGAACGAGAGAGAGAGAGAGAGAGAGCGAGGGTGACGAGAGACGAGAGAGAGAGAGAGAGAGCGAGAGTGGTGAGAGACGAGAGAGAGCGATGGTGGCGAGAGACGAGAGAGAGAGAGCGAGAGTGGTGAGAGACGAGAGAGAGAGAGAGAGAGAGAGAGCGATGGTGGCGAGAGATGAGAGAGGGAGCAAGAAAGAGAGCGAGCGTAGCGAGGAACGAGAGAGAGAGCGAGGGTGGCAAGAGACGAGAGAGAGAGAGGGTGGCGAGAGACGAGAGAGAGAGAGAGAGCGAAGGTGGCGTGAGACGAGAGGGAGAGAGAGCGAGGGTGGCGAAAAACGAGAGAGAGAGAGAGAGCGAAGGTGGCGATAGATGAGAAAGAGAGAGCGATGGTGTCGAGAGACGAGACAGAGAGAGAGAGCGAGGGTGGCGAGGGACGGGAGAGAGAGAGCGAGGGTGGCGAGAGATGAGAGAGAGAGGGTGGCGAGAGACGAGAGAGAGAGGGTGGCGAGAGACGAGAGAGAGAGAGAGAGCGAGGGTGGCAAGAGACGAGAGAGTGAGAGCGAGGGTGGCGAGAGATGAGAGAGAGAGAGAGGGTGTCGAGAGACGAGAGAGAGAGAGAGAGATGGTGGCGAGAGACGAGAGAGAGAGAGAGAGCGAGGGTGGCGAGAGACGAGAGAGAGAGAGCGAGGGTGGCGAGAGACGAGACAGAGAGAGAGAGAGCGAGGGTGGCGAAAGACGAGAGAGAGAGAGAGCGGGGTTGGCGAGAGACAAGAGAGAGAGCGAGGGTGGCGAGAGAGAGAGCGAGGGTGGCGAGGGGTGAGAGACGAGAGAGAGGGTGAGAGAGAGAGCGAGGGTGGTGAGAGACGAGAGAGAGAGAGCGAGGGTGGCGAGAGACGAGAGAGAGAGAGCGAGGGTGGTGAGAGACGAGAGAGAGAGCAAGGGTGGCGAGAGACGAGAGAGATGAGCAAGGGTGGCGAGAGACGAGAGAGATGAGCGAGGGTGGTGAGAGACGAGAGAGAGAGAGAGCGAGGGTGGCGAGAGATGAGGGAGAGAGAGAGCGAGGGTGGCGAGAGACGAGGGAGAGAGAGCGAGGGTGGCGAGGGACGAGAGAGTGCGAGGGTGGCGAGAGACGAGAGGGAGACAGAGCGAGGGTGGCGAGAGACGAGGGAGAGAGAGCAATGGTGGCGATAGATGAGAGAGAGAGAGAGAAAGAGAGCGAGGGTGGCGAGAGACGAGAGAGAGAGAGCGAGGGTGGCGATCGACGAGAGAGAGAGAGAGAGCGAGGGTGGCGAGAGAGAGAGCGAGGGTGGCGAGGGGTGAGAGACGAGAGAGAGGGTGAGAGAGAGAGCGAGGGTGGCGAGAGACGAGAGAGAGAGAACGAGGGTGGCGAGAGATGAGAGAGAGAGGGTGGTGAGAGACGAGAGAGAGAGAGAGAGCAAGGGTGGCAAGAGACGAGAGAGAGAGAGCGAGGGTGGCGAGAGATGAGAGAGAGAGAGAGGGTGGCGAGAGACGAGAGAGAGAGAGAGAGCGATGGTGTCGAGAGACGAGAGAGAGAGAGAGAGATGGTGGCGAGAGATGAGAGAGAGAGAGAGAGAGAGCGAGGGTGGCGAGAGACGAGAGAGAGAGAGCGAGGGTGGCGAGAGACGAGACAGAGAGAAAGAGAGCGAGGGTGGCGAGAGACGAGAGAGAGAGCGAGAGCGATGCTGGGGAGAGACGAGAGAGAGAGAGAGAGTGATGGTGTCGAGAGATGAGAGAGAGAGAGAGCGAGGGTGGCGAGGGACGAGAGAGAGAAAGCGAGAGCGATGCTGGGGAGAGACGAGAGAGAGAGAGAGAGCGAGGGTGGCGAGAGACGAGAGAGAGAGAGAGAGAGAGAGAGCGAGGGTGGCGAGGGACGAGAGAGAGAGAGAGCGAGGGTGGCGAGAGACGAGAGAGAGAGAGAGAGCGAGGGTGGCGAAAGACGAGAGAGAGAGAGAGAGCGAGGGTGGCGAGAGACGAGAGAGAGAGAGCGAGGGTGGCGAGAGATGAGAGAGGGTGGTGAGAGACGAGAGAGAGAGAGAGAGCAAGGGTGGCAAGAGACGAGAGAGAGAGAGCGAGGGTGGCGAGAGATGAGAGAGAGAGAGAGGGTGGCGAGAGACGAGAGAGAGAGAGAGAGCGATGGTGTCGAGAGACGAGAGAGAGAGAGAGAGATGGTGGCGAGAGATGAGAGAGAGAGAGAGAGCGAGGGTGGCGAGAGACGAGAGAGAGAGAGCGAGGGTGGCGAGAGACGAGACAGAGAGAAAGAGAACGAGGGTGGCGAGAGACGAGAGAGAGAGCGAGAGCGATGCTGGGGAGAGACGAGAGAGAGAGAGAGAGTGATGGTGTCGAGAGATGAGAGAGAGAGAGAGAGCGAGGGTGGCGAGGGACGAGAGAGAGAAAGCGAGAGCGATGCTGGGGAGAGACGAGAGAGAGAGAGAGAGCGAGGGTGGCGAGAGACGAGAGAGAGAGAGAGAGAGAGAGCGAGGGTGGCGAGGGACGAGAGAGAGAGAGAGCGAGGGTGGCGAGAGACGAGAGAGAGAGAGAGCGAGGGTGGCGAAAGACGAGAGAGAGAGAGAGAGCGAGGGTGGCGAGAGAGAGAGCGAGGGTGGCGAGGGACGAGAGGGAGACAGAGCGAGGGTGGCGAGAGATGAGGGAGAGAGAGAGCGAAGGTGGCGATAGATGAGAGAGAGAGAGCGAGAGTGGCGAGAGAAGAGAGAGACAGACAGAGCGAGGGTGACGAGAGACGAGAGAGAGAGAGCAATGGTGGCGAGAGAGAGAAAGAGAGCAAGGGTGACGAGAGACGAGAGAGAGAGAGCGAGGGTGGCGAGAGACGAGAGAGAGAGAGCGAGAGTGGCGAGAGAAGAGAGAGACAGACAGAGCGAGGGTGACGAGAGACGAGAGAGAGAGAGAGCGAAGGTGGCGATAGACGAGAGAGAGAGAGAGAGTGAGGGTTGCGAGAGACGAGAGAGAGCGAGAGTGAGGGTGGCAAGAGATGAGAGAGAGAGAGCGAGGGTGGCGAGGGATGAGAGAGGGAGAGAGAGAGAGCGAGGTTGGCGAGAGACGAGAGGGAGACAGAGCGAAGGTGGCGATAGATGAGAGAGAGAGAGCGAGGGTGGCGAAAGACGAGAGAGAGAGAGAGAGCGGGGTTGGCGAGAGACGAGAGAGAGAGAGAGCGAGGGTGGCGAGAGAGAGAGCGAGGGTGGCGAGGGGTGAGAGACGAGAGAGAGGGTGAGAGAGAGAGCGAGGGTGGCGAGGGACGAGAGAGAGAGCGAGGGTGGCGAGGGACGAGAGAGAGAGCGAGGGTGGCGAGAGACGAGAGAGAGAGAGCGAGGGTGGCGAGAGACGAGAGAGAGAGAGAGCGAGGGTGGTGAGAGACGAGAGATAGAGAGAGCAAGGGTGGCGAGAGACGAGAGAGATGAGCGAGGGTGGTGAGAGACGAGAGAGAGAGAGAGCGAGGGTGGCGATAGATGAGAGAGAGAGAGAGAAAGAGAGCGAGGGTGGCGAGAGACGAGAGAGAGAGAGCGAGGGTGGCGATCGACGAGAGAGAGAGAGAGCGAGGGTGGCGAGAGAGAGAGCGAGGGTGGCGAGGGGTGAGAGACAAGAGAGAGGGTGAGAGAGAGAGCGAGGGTGGCGAGGGACGAGAGAGAGAGCGAGGGTGGCGAGAGACGAGAGAGAGAGCGAGGGTGGCGAGAGACGAGAGAGAGAGAGCGAGGGTGGCGAGAGACGAGAGAGAGAGAGCGAGGGTGGCGAGAGACGAGGGAGAGAGAGAGCGAGGGTGGCGAGGGACGAGAGAGTGCGAGGGTGGCGAGAGACGAGAGGGAGACAGAGCGAGGGTGGCGAGAGACGAGGGAGAGAGACAGCGAAGGTGGCGATAGATGAGAGAGAGAGAGCAATGGTGGCGAGAGACGAGAGAGAGAGAGAGAAAGAGAGCGAGGGTGGCGAGAGACGAGAGAGAGAGAGAGCGAGAGTGGTGAGAGAAGAGAGAGACAGACAGAGCGAGGGTGACGAGAGACGAGAGAGAGAGAGAGAGAGAGAGCGAAGGTGGCGATAGACGAGAGAGAGAGAGAGTGAGGGTTGCGAGAGACGAGAGAGAGCAAGGGTGGCAAGAGATGAGAGAGAGAGCACGTGATGGTGGCGAGAGACGAGAGAGAGCGAGTGTGGCGAGAGACGAGAGAGGGAGAGAGAGAGAGCGAGGTTGGCGAGAGACGAGAGGGAGACAGAGCGAGGGTGGCGATAGATGAGAGAGAGAGAGCAATGGTGGCGAGAGATGAGAGAGAGAGAGAGAAAGAGAGAGAGCGAGGGTGGCGAGAGACGCAGAGAGAGAGCGAGAGCGAGGGTGGCGAGAGACGAGAGAGAGAGAGAGAGAAAGGGCGAGAGAGAGAGAGAGAGAGCGAGAACGAGGGTGGCAAGAGACGAGAGAGAGAGAGCGAGGGTGACGAGAGACGAGAGAGAGAGAGCGAGGGTGGCGAGAGAAGAGAGAGAGAGCGAGAGTGGCGAGAGAAGAGAGAGAGAGCGAGAGTGGCGAGAGAAGAGAGAGAGAGACAGAGCGAGGGTGGCGAGAGACGAGAGAGAGAGAGCGGGAGTGGCGAGAGAAGAGAGAGAGACAGAGCGAGGGTGGCGAGAAACGAGAGACGAGAGAGAGAGAGAGCGAAGGTGGCGATAGACGAGAGAGTGATGAGAGACGAGAGGGAGAGCAAGCGTGGCGAGGAACGAGAGAGAGAGAAAGCGAGTGTGGCGAGGGACGAGAGAGAGAGAGAGGGAAAGCGATGGTGGCGAGACACGAGAGAGGGAGCGAGAGAGCGAGGGTGGCGAGAGACGAGAGAGCGAGGGTGGCGAGAGACGAGAGAGCGAGGGTGGCGAGAGACGAGAGAGCGAGGGTGGCGAGAGACGAGAGAGCGAGGGTGGTGAGAGACGAGAGAGAGAGAGGGAGAGTGGTGAGAGACGAGAGAGAGAGCGGGAGCGTGGCGAGGGATGAGAGAGACAGAGAGTGAGGGTGGCGAGAGAGAGATCGAGGGTGGCGAGGGATGAGAGAGAGAGAGCGAGGGTGGCGAGAGACGAGAGAGAGTGAGAGAGAGCGAGGGTGGCGAGAGACGAGAGAGAGAGCGAAGGTGGCGAGAGGCGAGAGAGAGAGAGCGAGGGTGCCAAGAGACGAGAGAGAGAGAGAGAGAGAGCAAGGGTGGCGAGAGGCGAGAGAGAGATAGAGCGAAGGTGGCGAGGGACGAGAGAGAGAGAGTGAGAGTGGTGAGAGAGAGAGCGAGGGTGCCGAGGGACGAGAGAGAGAGCGAGGGTGGCGAGAGATGATAGAGAGTGAGAGAGAGAGAGAGCGAGGGTGGCGAGAGACGAGAGACGAGAGAGAGCGAAGGTGGCGAGAGAGAGAGAGCGAGGGTGGCAAGAGACGAGAGAGAGAGAGAGAGCAAGGGTGGCGAGAGGCGAGAGAGAGATAGAGCGAAGGTGGCGAGGGACGAGAGAGAGAGAGTGAGAGTGGTGAGAGAGAGAGTGAGGGTGGCGAGAGACGAGAGAGAGAAAGAGAACGAGGGTGGCGAGAGACGAGAGTGGTGAGAGACGAGAGTGGTGAGAGACGAGTGTGGTGAGAGACGAGTGTGGTGAGAGACGAGTGTGGTGAGAGACGAGTGTGGTGAGAGACGAGTGTGGTGAGAGACGAGTGTGGTGAGAGACGAGTGTGGTGAGAGACGAGTGTGGTGAGAGACGAGTGTGGTGAGAGACGAGTGTGGTGAGAGACGAGAGAGAGAGAGAGAGCGAGGGTGGCGATAGACAAGAAAGTGAGGGAGAGAGATGGTGGCGCGAGATGAGAGAGAGAGAGCGAGGGAGACGAGAGAGAGAGAGCGAGGGTGGCGAGAGACGAGAGAGAGAGAGAGCGAGGGTGGCGAGAGAGAGAGAGAGAGAGCGAGGGTGGCGAGAGACGAGAGAGAGAGAGCGAGGGTGGCGAGGGACGACAGAGAGAGAGCGAGGGTGGCGAGAGAAGAGAGAGAGAGAGCAAGGGTGGTGAGAGACGAGAGAGAGAGAGAGAGCGAGGGTGGCGAGAGACAGAGAGAGAAAGCGAGGGTGGTGAGAGACGAGAGAGAGAGAGAGCGAGGGTGGCGAGAGACGAGAGAGAGAGCGAGGGTGGTGAGAGACGAGAGAGAGAGCGAGGGTGGTGAGACGAGAGAGAGAGCGAGGGTGGTGAAAGACGAGAGAGAGAGAGAGCGAGGGTGGCGAGAGACCAGAGAGAAAGCGAGGGTGGTGAGAGACAAGAGAGAGAGGGAGAGCGAGGGTGGCGATAGACGAGAGAGAGAGAGAGCGAGGGTGGCGAGAGACGAGAGAGAGAGAGCGAGGGTGGCGAGAGACGAGAGCGAGGGTGGCGAGGGTGGCGAGAGAGAGAGCGAGGGTGGCGAGGGTGGGGAGCGACGAGAGAGAGAGAGAGAGCGAGGGTGGCGAGAGACGAGAGAGAGAGAGCGAGGGTGGCAAGAGACAAGAGAGAGAGAGCGAAGGTGGCGAGAGACGAGAGAGAGAGAGATAGGGTGGCGAGAGAGAGCGAGGGTGGCGAGAGACGAGAGAGAGGGGGAGAGAGGGTGGCGAGAGACGAGAGAGAGAAAGAGAGCAAGGGTGGCGAGAGATGAGAGGGAGAGAGAGAGAGCGGGGTTGGCGAGAGACGAGAGAGAGAGCGAGGGTGGCGAGAGACGAGAGAGAGAGAGAGCGAGGGTGGCGAGAGACAAGAGAGAGAGAGAGAGCGGGGTTGGCGAGAGACGAGAGAGAGAGCGAGGGTGGTGAGAGACGAGAGAGAGAGAGAAAGAGAGCGAGAGTGGTGAGAGACGAGAGAGTGAGAGAGCGATGGTGGCGAGAGATGTGAGAGAGAGAGAGAGCGTAGCGAGGAACGAGAGAGAGCGAGGGTGGCGAGAGATGAGAGAGAAAGCGAGGGTGGCGAGAGACGAGAGAGAGAGCGATGGTGGCGAGAGACGAGAGAGAGAGAAAGCGAGGGTGGCGAGAGATGAGAGAGAGAGAGAGCGACGGTGGCGAGAGACGAGAGAGAGAGAGCGAGAATGGCGAGAGACGAGAGAGAGAGAAAGCGACTGTGGCGAGAGAGGGAGATAGAGCGATGGTGGCGAGAGAGAGAGAGAGTGTGGCGTGAGACGAGAGAGAGAGAGAGAGAGTGTGGCGAGAGATGAGAGAGAGAGAGCAAGGGTGGCGAGAGACGAGAGAGAGAGAGAAAGCGAGGATGGCGAGAGACGAAAGAGAGAGAGAAAGCGAGGGTGGCGAGAGACGAGAGAGAGAGAGAGAGCGAGGGTGGCGAGAGACGAGAGAGAGAGAGAGTGAGGGTGGCGAGAGACGAGAGAGAGAGAGAGAGTGAGGGTGGCGAGAGACGAGAGAGAGAGAGAGCGAGGGTGGCGAGAGACGAGAGAGAGAGCGAGCGAGGGTGGTGAGAGACGAGAGAGAGAGAGCGAGGGTGGTGAGAGAGAGAGAGCGATGGTGGCGAGAGACGAGAGAGGGAGAGAGCGACGGTGGTGAGAGACGAGAGAGAGAGAGAGCGAGCGTCGTGAGAGACGAGAGAGAGAGAGAGCGAGGGTGGCGAGAGACGAGGGAGAGAGAGCGAGGGTGGCGAGAGACAGAGAGAGAGAGAGAGAGTGAGGGTGGCGAGAGACAGAGAGAGAGAAAGCGAGGGTGGCGAGAGACGAGAGAGAGAGAGAGAGTGAGGGTGGCGAGAGACGAGAGAGAGAGAGAAAGCGAGGGTGGCGAGAGACGAGAGAGAGAGAGAGAGAGTGAGGGTGGCGAGAGACGAGAGAGAGAGAGAAAGTGAGGGTGGCGAGAGACGAGAGAGAGAGAGAGAGTGAGGGTGGCGAGAGACGAGAGAGAGAGAGCAATGGTGGCGAGAGACGAGAGAGAGAGCGAGGTTGGCAAGAGACAGAGAGAGAAAGCGAGGGTGGCGAGAGACGACAGAGAGAGCGAGGGTGGCGAGAGAAAGAGAGCGAGCGTAGCGAGGAACGAGAGAGAGAGCGAGGGTGGCGAGAGACGAGAGAGAGAGAGAGCGAGGGTGGCGAGAGACGAGAGAGAGAGAGCGAGGGTGGCGAGAGATGAGAGAGGGTGGTGAGAGACGAGAGAGAGAGAGAGAGCAAGGGTGGCAAGAGACGAGAGAGAGAGAGCGAGGGTGGCGAGAGATGAGAGAGAGAGAGGGTGGCGAGAGACGAGAGAGAGAGAGAGAGCGATGGTGTCGAGAGACGAGAGAGAGAGAGAGAGATGGTGGCGAGAGATGAGAGAGAGAGAGAGAGCGAGGGTGGCGAGAGACGAGAGAGAGCGAGCGAGGGTGGCGAGAGACGAGACAGAGAGAAAGAGAGCGAGGGTGGCGAGAGACGAGAGAGAGAGCGAGAGCGATGCTGGGGAGAGACGAGAGAGAGAGAGAGAGTGATGGTGTCGAGAGATGAGAGAGAGAGAGAGAGCGAGGGTGGCGAGGGACGAGAGAGAGAAAGCGAGAGCGATGCTGGGGAGAGACGAGAGAGAGAGAGAGAGCGAGGGTGGCGAGAGACGAGAGAGAGAGAGAGAGCGAGGGTGGCGAGGGACGAGAGAGAGAGAGAGCGAGGGTGGCGAGAGACGAGAGAGAGAGAGAGCGAGGGTGGCGAAAGACGAGAGAGAGAGAGAGAGCGAGGGTGGCGAGAGAGAGAGCGAGGGTGGCGAGGGACGAGAGGGAGACAGAGCGAGGGTGGCGAGAGATGAGGGAGAGAGAGAGCGAAGGTGGCGATAGATGAGAGAGAGAGAGCGAGAGTGGCGAGAGAAGAGAGAGACAGACAGAGCGAGGGTGACGAGAGACGAGAGAGAGAGCAATGGTGGCGAGAGAGAGAAAGAGAGCAAGGGTGACGAGAGTCGAGAGAGAGAGAGCGAGGGTGGCAAGAGACGAGAGAGAGAGAGCGAGAGTGGCGAGAGAAGAGAGAGACAGACAGAGCGAGGGTGACGAGAGACGAGAGAGAGAGAGAGCGAAGGTGGCGATAGACGAGAGAGAGAGAGAGAGTGAGGGTTGCGAGAGACGAGAGAGAGCGAGAGTGAGGGTGGCAAGAGATGAGAGAGAGAGAGCGAGGGTGGCGAGGGATGAGAGAGGGAGAGAGAGAGAGCGAGGTTGGCGAGAGACGAGAGGGAGACAGAGCGAAGGTGGCGATAGATGAGAGAGAGAGAGCGAGGGTGGCGAAAGACGAGAGAGAGAGAGAGAGCGGGGTTGGCGAGAGACGAGAGAGAGAGAGAGCGAGGGTGGCGAGAGAGAGAGCGAGGGTGGCGAGGGGTGAGAGACGAGAGAGAGGGTGAGAGAGAGAGCGAGGGTGGCGAGGGACGAGAGAGAGAGCGAGGGTGGCGAGAGACGAGAGAGAGAGAGCGAGGGTGGCGAGAGACGAGAGAGAGAGAGCGAGGGTGGTGAGAGACGAGAGAGAGAGAGAGCGAGGGTGGTGAGAGACGAGAGATAGAGAGAGCAAGGGTGGCGAGAGACGAGAGAGATGAGCGAGGGTGGTGAGAGACGAGAGAGAGAGAGAGCGAGGGTGGCGATAGATGAGAGAGAGAGAGAGAAAGAGAGCGAGGGTGGCGAGAGACGAGAGAGAGAGAGCGAGGGTGGCGATCGACGAGAGAGAGAGAGAGCGAGGGTGGCGAGAGAGAGAGCGAGGGTGGCGAGGGGTGAGAGACAAGAGAGAGGGTGAGAGAGAGAGCGAGGGTGGCGAGGGACGAGAGAGAGAGCGAGGGTGGCGAGAGACGAGAGAGAGAGCGAGGGTGGCGAGAGACGAGAGAGAGAGAGCGAGGGTGGCGAGAGACGAGAGAGAGAGAGCGAGGGTGGCGAGAGACGAGGGAGAGAGAGAGCGAGGGTGGCGAGGGACGAGAGAGTGCGAGGGTGGCGAGAGACGAGAGGGAGACAGAGCGAGGGTGGCGAGAGACGAGGGAGAGAGACAGCGAAGGTGGCGATAGATGAGAGAGAGAGAGCAATGGTGGCGAGAGACGAGAGAGAGAGAGAGAAAGAGAGCGAGGGTGGCGAGAGACGAGAGAGAGAGAGAGCGAGAGTGGTGAGAGAAGAGAGAGACAGACAGAGCGAGGGTGACGAGAGACGAGAGAGAGAGAGAGAGAGAGAGCGAAGGTGGCGATAGACGAGAGAGAGAGAGAGTGAGGGTTGCGAGAGACGAGAGAGAGCAAGGGTGGCAAGAGATGAGAGAGAGAGCACGTGATGGTGGCGAGAGACGAGAGAGAGCGAGTGTGGCGAGAGACGAGAGAGGGAGAGAGAGAGAGCGAGGTTGGCGAGAGACGAGAGGGAGACAGAGCGAGGGTGGCGATAGATGAGAGAGAGAGAGCAATGGTGGCGAGAGATGAGAGAGAGAGAGAGAAAGAGAGAGAGCGAGGGTGGCGAGAGACGCAGAGAGAGAGCGAGAGCGAGGGTGGCGAGAGACGAGAGAGAGAGAGAGAGAAAGGGCGAGAGAGAGAGAGAGAGAGCGAGAACGAGGGTGGCAAGAGACGAGAGAGAGAGAGCGAGGGTGACGAGAGACGAGAGAGAGAGAGCGAGGGTGGCGAGAGAAGAGAGAGAGAGCGAGAGTGGCGAGAGAAGAGAGAGAGAGCGAGAGTGGCGAGAGAAGAGAGAGAGAGACAGAGCGAGGGTGGCGAGAGACGAGAGAGAGAGAGCGGGAGTGGCGAGAGAAGAGAGAGAGACAGAGCGAGGGTGGCGAGAAACGAGAGACGAGAGAGAGAGAGAGCGAAGGTGGCGATAGACGAGAGAGAGAGAGAGTGATGAGAGACGAGAGGGAGAGCAAGCGTGGCGAGGAACGAGAGAGAGAGAAAGCGAGTGTGGCGAGGGACGAGAGAGAGAGAGAGGGAAAGCGATGGTGGCGAGACACGAGAGAGGGAGCGAGAGAGCGAGGGTGGCGAGAGACGAGAGAGCGAGGGTGGCGAGAGACGAGAGAGCGAGGGTGGCGAGAGACGAGAGAGCGAGGGTGGTGAGAGACGAGAGAGAGAGAGGGAGAGTGGTGAGAGACGAGAGAGAGAGCGGGAGCGTGGCGAGGGATGAGAGAGACAGAGAGTGAGGGTGGCGAGAGAGAGATCGAGGGTGGCGAGGGATGAGAGAGAGAGAGCGAGGGTGGCGAGAGACGAGAGAGAGTGAGAGAGAGCGAGGGTGGCGAGAGACGAGAGAGAGAGCGAAGGTGGCGAGAGGCGAGAGAGAGAGAGCGAGGGTGCCAAGAGACGAGAGAGAGAGAGAGAGAGAGCAAGGGTGGCGAGAGGCGAGAGAGAGATAGAGCGAAGGTGGCGAGGGACGAGAGAGAGAGAGTGAGAGTGGTGAGAGAGAGAGCGAGGGTGCCGAGGGACGAGAGAGAGAGCGAGGGTGGCGAGAGATGATAGAGAGTGAGAGAGAGAGAGAGCGAGGGTGGCGAGAGACGAGAGACGAGAGAGAGCGAAGGTGGCGAGAGAGAGAGAGCGAGGGTGGCAAGAGACGAGAGAGAGAGAGAGAGCAAGGGTGGCGAGAGGCGAGAGAGAGATAGAGCGAAGGTGGCGAGGGACGAGAGAGAGAGAGTGAGAGTGGTGAGAGAGAGAGTGAGGGTGGCGAGAGACGAGAGAGAGAAAGAGAACGAGGGTGGCGAGAGACGAGAGTGGTGAGAGACGAGAGTGGTGAGAGACGAGAGTGGTGAGAGACGAGAGTGGTGAGAGACGAGTGTGGTGAGAGACGAGTGTGGTGAGAGACGAGTGTGGTGAGAGACGAGTGTGGTGAGAGACGAGTGTGGTGAGAGACGAGAGAGAGAGAGAGAGCGAGGGTGGCGATAGACAAGAAAGTGAGGGAGAGAGATGGTGGCGCGAGATGAGAGAGAGAGAGCGAGGGAGACGAGAGAGAGAGAGCGAGGGTGGCGAGAGACGAGAGAGAGAGAGAGCGAGGGTGGCGAGAGACGAGAGAGAGAGAGAGCGAGGGTGGCGAGAGAGAGAGAGAGAGAGCGAGGGTGGCGAGAGACGAGAGAGAGAGAGAGCGAGGGTGGCGAGGGACGACAGAGAGAGAGCGAGGGTGGCGAGAGAAGAGAGAGAGAGAGCAAGGGTGGTGAGAGACGAGAGAGAGAGAGAGAGCGAGGGTGGCGAGAGACAGAGAGAGAAAGCGAGGGTGGCGAGAGACGAGAGAGAGAGAGAGCGAGGGTGGCGAGAGACGAGAGAGAGAGCGAGGGTGGTGAGAGACGAGAGAGAGAGCGAGGGTGGTGAGACGAGAGAGAGAGCGAGGGTGGTGAAAGACGAGAGAGAGAGAGAGCGAGGGTGGCGAGAGACCAGAGAGAAAGCGAGGGTGGTGAGAGACAAGAGAGAGAGGGAGAGCGAGGGTGGCGATAGACGAGAGAGAGAGAGAGCGAGGGTGGCGAGAGACGAGAGAGAGAGAGCGAGGGTGGCGAGAGACGAGAGCGAGGGTGGCGAGGGTGGCGAGAGAGAGAGCGAGGGTGGCGAGGGTGGGGAGCGACGAGAGAGAGAGAGAGAGCGAGGGTGGCGAGAGACGAGAGAGAGAGAGCGAGGGTGGCAAGAGACAAGAGAGAGAGAGCGAAGGTGGCGAGAGACGAGAGAGAGAGAGATAGGGTGGCGAGAGAGAGCGAGGGTGGCGAGAGACGAGAGAGAGGGGGAGAGAGGGTGGCGAGAGACGAGAGAGAGAAAGAGAGCAAGGGTGGCGAGAGATGAGAGGGAGAGAGAGAGAGCGGGGTTGGCGAGAGACGAGAGAGAGAGCGAGGGTGGCGAGAGCCGAGAGAGAGAGAGAGCGAGGGTGGCGAGAGACAAGAGAGAGAGAGAGAGCGAGGGTGGCGAGAGACGAGAGAGAGAGAGAGAGCGGGGTTGGCGAGAGACGAGAGAGAGAGCGAGGGTGGTGAGAGACGAGAGAGAGAGAGAAAGAGAGCGAGAGTGGTGAGAGACGAGAGAGTGAGAGAGCGATGGTGGCGAGAGATGTGAGAGAGAGAGAGAGCGTAGCAAGGAACGAGAGAGAGCGAGGGTGGCGAGAGATGAGAGAGAAAGCGAGGGTGGCGAGAGACGAGAGAGAGAGCGATGGTGGCGAGAGACGAGAGAGAGAGAAAGCGAGGGTGGCGAGAGATGAGAGAGAGAGAGAGCGACGGTGGCGAGAGACGAGAGAGAGAGAGCGAGAATGGCGAGAGACGAGAGAGAGAGAAAGCGACTGTGGCGAGAGAGGGAGATAGAGCGATGGTGGCGAGAGAGAGAGAGAGTGTGGCGTGAGACGAGAGAGAGAGAGAGAGAGTGTGGCGAGAGATGAGAGAGAGAGAGCAAGGGTGGCGAGAGACGAGAGAGAGAGAGAAAGCGAGGATGGCGAGAGACGAAAGAGAGAGAGAAAGCGAGGGTGGCGAGAGACGAGAGAGAGAGAGAGAGCGAGGGTGGCGAGAGACGAGAGAGAGAGAGAGTGAGGGTGGCGAGAGACGAGAGAGAGAGAGAGAGTGAGGGTGGCGAGAGACGAGAGAGAGAGAGAGCGAGGGTGGCGAGAGACGAGAGAGAGAGCGAGCGAGGGTGGTGAGAGACGAGAGAGAGAGAGAGAGAGCGAGGGTGGTGAGAGACGAGAGAGAGAGAGCGAGGGTGGTGAGAGAGAGAGAGCGATGGTGGCGAGAGACGAGAGAGGGAGAGAGCGACGGTGGTGAGAGACGAGAGAGAGAGAGAGCGAGCGTCGTGAGAGACGAGAGAGAGAGAGAGCGAGGGTGGCGAGAGACGAGGGAGAGAGAGCGAGGGTGGCGAGAGACAGAGAGAGAGAAAGCGAGGGTGGCGAGAGACAGAGAGAGAGAAAGCGAGGGTGGCGAGAGACGAGAGAGAGAGAGAGAGTGAGGGTGGCGAGAGACGAGAGAGAGAGAGAAAGCGAGGGTGGCGAGAGACGAGAGAGAGAGAGAGAGTGAGGGTGGCGAGAGACGAGAGAGAGAGAGAAAGTGAGGGTGGCGAGAGACGAGAGAGAGAGAGAGAGTGAGGGTGGCGAGAGACGAGAGAGAGAGAGCAATGGTGGCGAGAGACGAGAGAGAGAGCGAGGTTGGCAAGAGACAGAGAGAGAAAGCGAGGGTGGCGAGAGACGACAGAGAGAGCGAGGGTGGCGAGAGAAAGAGAGCGAGCGTAGCGAGGAACGAGAGAGAGAGCGAGGGTGGCGAGAGACGAGAGAGAGAGAGAGCGAGGGTGGCGAGAGACGAGAGAGAGAGCGAGGGTGGCGAGAGACGAGAGAGAGAGAGCGAGGGAGGCGAGAGACGAGAGAGAGAGAGAGCGAGGGTGGCGAGAGAAGAGAGAGAGAGAGAGCAAGGGTGGTGAGAGACGAGAGAGAGAGAGAGAGCGAGGGTGGCGAGAGACAGAGAGAGAAAGCGAGGGTGGTGAGAGACGAGAGAGAGAGAGAGCGAGGGTGGCGAGAGACGAGAGAGAGAGCGAGGGTGGCGAGAGACGAGAGAGAGAGCGAGGGTGGCGAGAGACGAGAGAGAGAGCGAGGGTGGTGAGAGACGAGAGAGAGAGAGACCGAGGGTGGCGAGAGACGAGAGAGAAAGCGAGGGTGGCGAGAGACAAGAGAGAGAGAGAGAGAGCGAGGGTGTCGAGAGACGAGAGAGAGAGAGAGCGAGGGTGGCGAGAGACGAGAGCGAGGGTGGCGAGAGAGAGAGCGAGTGTGGCGAGGGTGGCGAGAGACGAGAGAGAGAGAGAGAGCGAGGGTGGCGAGAGACGAGAGAGAGAGAGCGAGGGTGGCAAGAGACAAGAGAGAGAGAGCGAAGGTGGCGAGAGACGAGAGAGAGAGAGATAGGGTGGCGAGAGAGAGCGAGCGTGGCGAGAGAGAGCGACGGTGGCGAGAGATGAGAGGGAGAGAGAGAGCGAGGGTGGCGAGAGACGAGAGAGAGAGAGAGCGAGGGTGGCGAGAGACGAGAGAGAGAAAGAGAGCAAGGGTGGCGAGAGATGAGAGGGAGAGAGAGAGAGCGGGGTTGGCGAGAGACGAGAGTGAGAGCGAGGGTGGCGAGAGACGAGAGAGAGAGAGAGCGAGGGTGGCGAGAGACAAGAGAGAGAGAGAGAGCGAGGGTGGCGAGAGACGAGAGAGAGAGAGAGAGCGGGGTTGGCGAGAGACGAGAGAGAGCGAGGGTGGCGAGAGACGAGAGAGAGAGAGAGAAAGAGAGCGAGAGTGGTGAGAGACAAGAGAGAGTGAGAGAGCGATGGTGGCGAGAGATGTGAGAGAGAGAGAGCGTAGCGAGGAACGAGAGAGCGAGGGTGGTGAGAGACGAGAGAGAGAGAAAGCGAGGGTGGCGAGAGATGAGAGAGAGAGAGAGCGACGGTGGCGAGAGACGAGAGAGAGAGCGAGAGTGGCGAGAGACGAGAGAGAGAGAAAGCGACTGTGGCGAGAGAGGGAGATAGAGCGATGGTGGCGAGAGACGAGAGAGAGAGAGTGTGGCGAGAGACGAGAGAGAGAGAGTGTGGTGAGAGATGAGAGAGAGAGAGCAAGGGTGGTGAGAGAGAGAGAGAGCGAGGGTGGCGAGAGACGAGAGAGAGAGAGAAAGCGAGGGTGGCGAGAGACGAGAGAGAGAGCGAGCGAGGGTGGAGAGAGTGGCGAGAGAGAGAGAGAGTGAGGGTGGCGAGAGACGAGAGAGAGGGAGAGAGCGAGGGTGGCGAGAGACGAGAGAGAGAGCGAGCGAGGGTGGAGAGAGTGGCGAGAGAGAGAGAGAGTGAGGGTGGCGAGAGACGAGAGAGAGAGAGAGCGAGGGTGGCGAGAGACGAGAGAGAGAGCGAGCGAGGGTGGTGAGAGACGAGAGAGAGATAGAGAACGAGGGTTGGGAGAGACGAGAGAGAGAGAGAGAGCGAGGGTGGCGAGAGATGAGAGAGAGAGAGAAAGCGAGGGTGGCGAGAGATGAGAGAGAGAGAGAGAAAGCGAGGGTGGCGAGAGACGAGAGAGAGAAAGAGAGCGAGTGTGGCGAGAGTCGAGAGAGAAAGAGAGCGAGGGTGGTGGGAGATAGAGAGAGAGAGAGAGCGAGGGTGGCGAGAATCGAGAGAAAGAGAGCGAGGGCGGCGAGGGACGAAAGAGAAAGAGAGTGAGGGTGGCGAGAGACGAAAGAGAGAGAGAGAGCGATGGTGGCGAGAGACAGAGAGAGCGAGTGTGGTGGGAGATAGAGAGAGAGAGCGAGCGAGGGTGGCGAGAGACGAGAGAGAGAGAGAGCAAGGGTGGCGAGAGACGAGAGAGAGAGAGAGCAAGGGTGGCGAGAGACGAGAGAGAGAGAGAGAGCGAGGGTGGCGAGAGAGAGAGAGAGAGCGAGGGTGGCGAGAGTCGAGAGAGAGAAAGAGAGCGAGGGTGGTGGGAGATAGAGAGAGAGAGAGAGCGAGGGTGGCGAGAGTCGAGAGAGAGAAAGAGAGCGAGGGTGGCGAGAGACGAAAGAGAAAGAGAGCGAGGGTGGCGAGAGACGAAAGAGAGAGAGAGCGATGGTGGCGAGAGAGAGAGAGCGAGTGTGGTGGGAGATAGAGAGAGAGAGCGAGCGAGGGTGGCGAGAGACGAGAGAGAGAGCGAGCGAGGGTGGCGAGAGACGAGAGAGAGAGCGAGGGTGGCGAGAGACGAGAGAGAGAAAGAGAGCGAGGGTGGCGAGAGATGAGAGGGAGAGAGAGAGCGGGGTTGGCGAGAGACGAGAGAGAGAGCGAGGGTGGCGAGAGATGAGAGGGAGAGAGAGAGAGCAGGGTTGGCGAGAGACGAGAGAGAGAGAGAGCAATGGTGGCGTGAGATGAGAGAGAGAGAGAGAAAGAGAGCGAGAGTGGTGAGAGACTAGAGAGAGTGAGAGAGCGATGGTGACGAGAGATGTGTGAGAGAGAGAAAGAGAGAGCGTAGCGAGGAACGAGAGAGAGCGAGGGTGGCGAGAGACGAGAGAGAAAGCGAGGGTGGCGAGAGACGAGAGAGAGAGAGCGAGGGTGGCCAGAGACGAGAGAGAGAGAGCGAGGATGGTGAGAGACGAGAGAGAGAGAGCGAGGGTGGCGAGAGACGAGAGAGAGAGAGCGAGGGTGGCGAGGGACGAGAGAGAGAGAGAGCGAGGGTGGCGAGAGACGAGAGAGAGAGAGAGCGAGAGTGGCGAGAGACGAGAGAGGGAGATAGAGCGATGGTGGCGAGAGACGAGAGAGAGAGAGTGTGGCGAGAGACGAGAGAGAGAGTGTGGCGAGAGACGAGAGAGAGAGAGTGTGGCGAGAGACGAGAGAGAGAGAGAGTGTGGCGAGAGATGAGAGAGAGAGAGCAAGGGTGGTGAGAGAGAGAGAGCGATGGTGGCGAGAGACGAGAGAGGGAGAGAGCGACGGTGGCGAGAGACGAGAGAGAGAGAGAGTGTGGCGAGAGATGAGAGAGAGAGAGAGTGTGGCGAGAGATGAGAGAGAGAGAGAGCAAGGGTGGTGAGAGAGAGAGAGCGATGGTGGCGAGAGACGAGAGAGGGAGAGAGCGACGGTGGTGAGAGACGAGAGAGAGAGAGAGCGAGCGTCGTGAGAGACGAGAGAGAGAGCGAGGGTGGCGAGAGACGAGAGAGAGAGCGAGGGTGGCGAGAGATGAGAGAGAGAGAGAGCGAGGGTGGTGAGAGACGAGAGAGAGAGAGAGAGCGATGGTGGCGAGAGAGAGCGAGGGTGGCGAGAGACGAGAGAGAGAGAGTGAGGGAGGCGAGAGACGAGAGAGAGAGAGAGCGAGGGTGGCGAGAGAAGAGAGAGAGAGAGAGCAAGGGTGGTGAGAGACGAGAGAGAGAGAGAGAGCGAGGGTGGCGATAGACAAGAAAGTGAGGGAGAGAGATGGTGGCGCGAGATGAGAGAGAGAGAGCGAGGGAGATGAGAGAGAGAGAGCGAGGGTGGCGAGAGACGAGAGAGAGAGAGAGCGAGGGTGGCGAGAGAGAGAGAGAGAGAGCGAGGGTGGCGAGAGACGAGAGAGAGAGAGAGCGAGGGTGGCGAGGGACGACAGAGAGAGAGCGAGGGTGGCGAGAGAAGAGAGAGAGAGAGCAAGGGTGGTGAGAGACGAGAGAGAGAGAGAGAGCGAGGGTGGCGAGAGATGAGAGAGAGAGAGAAAGCGAGGGTGGCGAGAGATGAGAGAGAGAGAGAGAAAGCGAGGGTGGCGAGAAACGAGAGAGAGAAAGAGAGCGAGTGTGGCGAGAGTCGAGAGAGAAAGAGAGCGAGGGTGGTGGGAGATAGAGAGAGAGAGAGAGCGAGGGTGGCGAGAATCGAGAGAAAGAGAGCGAGGGCGGCGAGGGACGAAAGAGAAAGAGAGTGAGGGTGGCGAGAGACGAAAGAGAGAGAGAGAGCGATGGTGGCGAGAGACAGAGAGAGCGAGTGTGGTGGGAGATAGAGAGAGAGAGCGAGCGAGGGTGGCGAGAGACGAGAGAGAGAGAGAGCAAGGGTGGCGAGAGACGAGAGAGAGAGAGAGCAAGGGTGGCGAAAGACGAGAGAGAGAGAGAGAGCGAGGGTGGCGAGAGAGAGAGAGAGAGCGAGGGTGGCGAGAGTCGAGAGAGAGAAAGAGAGCGAGGGTGGTGGGAGATAGAGAGAGAGAGAGAGCGAGGGTGGCGAGAGTCGAGAGAGAGAAAGAGAGCGAGGGTGGCGAGAGACGAAAGAGAAAGAGAGCGAGGGTGGCGAGAGACGAAAGAGAGAGAGAGCGATGGTGGCGAGAGAGAGAGAGCGAGTGTGGTGGGAGATAGAGAGAGAGAGCGAGCGAGGGTGGCGAGAGACGAGAGAGAGAGCGAGCGAGGGTGGCGAGAGACGAGAGAGAGAGCGAGGGTGGCGAGAGACGAGAGAGAGAAAGAGAGCGAGGGTGGCGAGAGATGAGAGGGAGAGAGAGAGCGGGGTTGGCGAGAGACGAGAGAGAGAGCGAGGGTGGCGAGAGATGAGAGGGAGAGAGAGAGAGCAGGGTTGGCGAGAGACGAGAGAGAGAGAGAGCAATGGTGGCGTGAGATGAGAGAGAGAGAGAGAAAGAGAGCGAGAGTGGTGAGAGACTAGAGAGAGTGAGAGAGCGATGGTGACGAGAGATGTGAGAGAGAGAGAAAGAGAGAGCGTAGCGAGGAACGAGAGAGAGCGAGGGTGGCGAGAGACGAGAGAGAAAGCGAGGGTGGCGAGAGACGAGAGAGAGAGAGCGAGGGTGGCCAGAGACGAGAGAGAGAGAGCGAGGATGGTGAGAGACGAGAGAGAGAGAGCGAGGGTGGCGAGAGACGAGAGAGAGAGAGCGAGGGTGGCGAGGGACGAGAGAGAGAGAGAGCGAGGGTGGCGAGAGACGAGAGAGAGAGAGAGCGAGAGTGGCGAGAGACGAGAGAGGGAGATAGAGCGATGGTGGCGAGAGAGAGCGAGGGTGGCGAGAGACGAGAGAGAGAGAGTGAGGGAGGCGAGAGACGAGAGAGAGAGAGAGCGAGGGTGGCCAGAGACGAGAGAGAGAGAGCGAGGATGGTGAGAGACGAGAGAGAGAGAGCGAGGGTGACGAGAGACGAGAGAGAGAGAGCGAGGGTGGCGAGGGACGAGAGAGAGAGAGAGCGAGGGTGGCGAGAGACGAGAGAGAGAGAGAGCGAGAGTGGCGAGAGACGAGAGAGAGAGAGAGAGCGATGGTGGCGAGAGAGAGCGAGGGTGGCGAGAGACGAGAGAGAGAGAGTGAGGGAGGCGAGAGACGAGAGAGAGAGAGCGAGGGTGGCGAGAGAAGAGAGAGAGAGAGAGCAAGGGTGGTGAGAGACGAGAGAGAGAGAGAGAGCGAGGGTGGCGATAGACAAGAAAGTGAGGGAGAGAGATGGTGGCGCGAGATGAGAGAGAGAGAGCAAGGGAGACGAGAGAGAGAGAGCGAGGGTGGCGAGAGACGAGAGAGAGAGAGAGCGAGGGTGGCGAGAGAGAGAGAGAGAGCGAGGGTGGCGAGAGACGAGAGAGAGAGAGAGCGAGGGTGGCGAGGGACGACAGAGAGAGAGCGAGGGTGGCGAGAGAAGAGAGAGAGAGAGCAAGGGTGGTGAGAGACGAGAGAGAGAGAGAGAGCGAGGGTGGCGAGAGACAGAGAGAGAAAGCGAGGGTGGTGAGAGACGAGAGAGAGAGAGAGCGAGGGTGGCGAGAGACAAGAGAGAGAGCGAGGGTGGTGAGAGACGAGAGAGAGAGCGAGGGTGGTGAGACGAGAGAGAGAGCGAGGGTGGTGAAAGACGAGAGAGAGAGAGAGCGAGGGTGGCGAGAGACCAGAGAGAAAGCGAGGGTGGTGAGAGACAAGAGAGAGAGGGAGAGCGAGGGTGGCGATAGACGAGAGAGAGAGAGAGCGAGGGTGGCGAGAGACGAGAGAGAGAGAGCGAGGGTGGCGAGAGACGAGAGCGAGGGTGGCGAGGGTGGCGAGAGAGAGAGCGAGGCTGGCGAGGGTGGGGAGCGACGAGAGAGAGAGAGAGAGCGAGGGTGGCGAGAGACGAGAGAGAGAGAGCGAGGGTGGCAAGAGACAAGAGAGAGAGAGCGAAGGTGGCGAGAGACGAGAGAGAGAGAGATAGGGTGGCGAGAGAGAGCGAGGGTGGCGAGAGACGAGAGAGAGGGGGAGAGAGGGTGGCGAGAGACGAGAGAGAGAAAGAGAGCAAGGGTGGCGAGAGATGAGAGGGAGAGAGAGAGAGCGGGGTTGGCGAGAGACGAGAGAGAGAGCGAGGGTGGCGAGAGACGAGAGAGAGAGAGAGCGAGGGTGGCGAGAGACGAGAGAGAGAGAGAGAGCGAGGGTGGCGAGAGACGAGAGAGAGAGAGAGAGCGGGGTTGGCGAGAGACGAGAGAGAGAGCGAGGGTGGTGAGAGACGAGAGAGAGAGAGAAAGAGAGCGAGAGTGTTGAGAGACGAGAGAGTGAGAGAGCGATGGTGGAGAGAGATGTGAGAGAGAGAGAGAGCGTAGCGAGGAACGAGAGAGAGCGAGGGTGGCGAGAGATGAGAGAGAAAGCGAGGGTGGCGAGAGACGAGAGAGAGAGCGATGGTGGCGAGAGACGAGAGAGAGAGAAAGCGAGGGTGGCGAGAGATGAGAGAGAGAGAGAGCGACGGTGGCGAGAGACGAGAGAGAGAGAGCGAGAATGGCGAGAGACGAGAGAGAGAGAAAGCGACTGTGGCGAGAGAGGGAGATAGAGCGATGGTGGCGAGAGAGAGAGAGAGAGTGTGGCGTGAGACGAGAGAGAGAGAGAGAGAGTGTGGCGAGAGATGAGAGAGAGAGAGCAAGGGTGGCGAGAGACGAGAGAGAGAGAGAAAGCGAGGATGGCGAGAGACGAAAGAGAGAGAGAAAGCGAGGGTGGCGAGAGACGAGAGAGAGAGAGAGAGCGAGGGTGGCGAGAGACGAGAGAGAGAGAGAGTGAGGGTGGCGAGAGACGAGAGAGAGAGAGAGAGTGAGGGTGGCGAGAGACGAGAGAGAGAGAGAGCGAGGGTGGCGAGAGACGAGAGAGAGAGCGAGCGAGGGTGGTGAGAGACGAGAGAGAGAGAGAGCGAGGGTGGTGAGAGACGAGAGAGAGAGAGCGAGGGTGGTGAGAGAGAGAGAGCGATGGTGGCGAGAGACGAGAGAGGGAGAGAGCGACGGTGGTGAGAGACGAGAGAGAGAGAGAGCGAGCGTCGTGAGAGACGAGAGAGAGAGAGAGCGAGGGTGGCGAGAGACGAGGGAGAGAGAGCGAGGGGTGGCGAGAGACAGAGAGAGAGAAAGCGAGGGTGGCGAGAGACAGAGAGAGAGAAAGCGAGGGTGGCGAGAGACGAGAGAGAGAGAGAGAGTGAGGGTGGCGAGAGACGAGAGAGAGAGAGGAAGTGAGGGTGGCGAGAGACGAGAGAGAGAGAGAGTGAGGGTGGCGAGAGACGAGAGAGAGAGAGCAATGGTGGCGAGAGACGAGAGAGAGAGCGAGGTTGGCAAGAGACAGAGAGAGAAAGCGAGGGTGGCGAGAGACGACAGAGAGAGCGAGGGTGGCGAGAGAAAGAGAGCGAGCGTAGCGAGGAACGAGAGAGAGAGCGAGGGTGGCGAGAGACGAGAGAGAGAGAGAGCGAGGGTGGCGAGAGACGAGAGAGAGAGCGAGGGTGGCGAGAGACGAGAGAGAGAGCGAGGGTGGCGAGAGATGAGAGAGAGAGAGAGCGAGGGTGGTGAGAGACGAGAGAGAGAGAGAGCGATGGTGGCGAGAGAGAGCGAGAGTGGCGAGAGAGAGCGAGGGTGGCGAGAGACGAGAGAGAGAGAGCGAGGGAGGCGAGAGACGAGAGAGAGAGAGAGCGAGGGTGGCGAGAGAAGAGAGAGAGAGAGAGCAAGGGTGGTGAGAGACGAGAGAGAGAGAGAGAGCGAGGGTGGCGAGAGACAGAGAGAGAAAGCGAGGGTGGTGAGAGACGAGAGAGAGAGAGAGCGAGGGTGGCGAGAGACGAGAGAGAGAGCGAGGGTGGCGAGAGACGAGAGAGAGAGCGAGGGTGGTGAGAGACGAGAGAGAGAGCGAGGGTGGTGAGAGACGAGAGAGAGAGAGACCGAGGGTGGCGAGAGACGAGAGAGAAAGCGAGGGTGGCGAGAGACAAGAGAGAGAGAGAGAGAGCGAGGGTGTCGAGAGACGAGAGAGAGAGAGAGCGAGGGTGGCGAGAGACGAGAGCGAGGGTGGCGAGAGAGAGAGCGAGTGTGGCGAGGGTGGCGAGAGACGAGAGAGAGAGAGAGAGCGAGGGTGGCGAGAGACGAGAGAGAGAGAGCGAGGGTGGCAAGAGACAAGAGAGAGAGAGCGAAGGTGGCGAGAGACGAGAGAGAGAGAGATAGGGTGGCGAGAGAGAGCGAGCGTGGCGAGAGAGAGCGACGGTGGCGAGAGATGAGAGGGAGAGAGAGAGCGAGGGTGGCGAGAGACGAGAGAGAGAGAGAGCGAGGGTGGCGAGAGACGAGAGAGAGAAAGAGAGCAAGGGTGGCGAGAGATGAGAGGGAGAGAGAGAGAGCGGGGTTGGCGAGAGACGAGAGTGAGAGCGAGGGTGGCGAGAGACGAGAGAGAGAGAGAGCGAGGGTGGCGAGAGACAAGAGAGAGAGAGAGAGCGAGGGTGGCGAGAGACGAGAGAGAGAGAGAGAGCGGGGTTGGCGAGAGACGAGAGAGAGCGAGGGTGGCGAGAGACGAGAGAGAGAGAGAGAAAGAGAGCGAGAGTGGTGAGAGACAAGAGAGAGTGAGAGAGCGATGGTGGCGAGAGATGTGAGAGAGAGAGAGCGTAGCGAGGAACGAGAGAGCGAGGGTGGTGAGAGACGAGAGAGAGAGAAAGCGAGGGTGGCGAGAGATGAGAGAGAGAGAGAGCGACGGTGGCGAGAGACGAGAGAGAGAGCGAGAGTGGCGAGAGACGAGAGAGAGAGAAAGCGACTGTGGCGAGAGAGGGAGATAGAGCGATGGTGGCGAGAGACGAGAGAGAGAGAGTGTGGCGAGAGACGAGAGAGGGAGAGTGTGGTGAGAGATGAGAGAGAGAGAGCAAGGGTGGTGAGAGAGAGAGAGAGCGAGGGTGGCGAGAGACGAGAGAGAGAGAGAAAGCGAGGGTGGCGAGAGTCGAGAGAGAGAGAGAGAGAGAGAGAGTGAGGGTGGCGAGAGACGAGAGAGAGGGAGAGAGCGAGGGTGGCGAGAGACGAGAGAGAGAGCGAGCGAGGGTGGAGAGAGTGGCGAGAGAGAGAGAGAGTGAGGGTGGCGAGAGACGAGAGAGAGAGAGAGCGAGGGTGGCGAGAGACGAGAGAGAGAGCGAGCGAGGGTGGTGAGAGACGAGAGAGAGATAGAGAACGAGGGTTGGGAGAGACGAGAGAGAGAGAGAGAGCGAGGGTGGCGAGAGATGAGAGAGAGAGAGAAAGCGAGGGTGGCGAGAGATGAGAGAGAGAGAGAGAAAGCGAGGGTGGCGAGAGACGAGAGAGAGAAAGAGAGCGAGTGTGGCGAGAGTCGAGAGAGAAAGAGAGCGAGGGTGGTGGGAGATAGAGAGAGAGAGAGAGCGAGGGTGGCGAGAATCGAGAGAAAGAGAGCGAGGGCGGCGAGGGACGAAAGAGAAAGAGAGTGAGGGTGGCGAGAGACGAAAGAGAGAGAGAGAGCGATGGTGGCGAGAGACAGAGAGAGCGAGTGTGGTGGGAGATAGAGAGAGAGAGCGAGCGAGGGTGGCGAGAGACGAGAGAGAGAGAGAGCAAGGGTGGCGAGAGACGAGAGAGAGAGAGAGCAAGGGTGGCGAGAGACGAGAGAGAGAGAGAGAGCGAGGGTGGCGAGAGAGAGAGAGAGAGCGAGGGTGGCGAGAGTCGAGAGAGAGAAAGAGAGCGAGGGTGGTGGGAGATAGAGAGAGAGAGAGAGCGAGGGTGGCGAGAGTCGAGAGAGAGAAAGAGAGCGAGGGTGGCGAGAGACGAAAGAGAAAGAGAGCGAGGGTGGCGAGAGACGAAAGAGAGAGAGAGCGATGGTGGCGAGAGAGAGAGAGCGAGTGTGGTGGGAGATAGAGAGAGAGAGCGAGCGAGGGTGGCGAGAGACGAGAGAGAGAGCGAGCGAGGGTGGCGAGAGACGAGAGAGAGAGCGAGGGTGGCGAGAGACGAGAGAGAGAAAGAGAGCGAGGGTGGCGAGAGATGAGAGGGAGAGAGAGAGCGGGGTTGGCGAGAGACGAGAGAGAGAGCGAGGGTGGCGAGAGATGAGAGGGAGAGAGAGAGAGCAGGGTTGGCGAGAGACGAGAGAGAGAGAGAGCAATGGTGGCGTGAGATGAGAGAGAGAGAGAGAAAGAGAGCGAGAGTGGTGAGAGACTAGAGAGAGTGAGAGAGCGATGGTGACGAGAGATGTGAGAGAGAGAGAAAGAGAGAGCGTAGCGAGGAACGAGAGAGAGCGAGGGTGGCGAGAGACGAGAGAGAAAGCGAGGGTGGCGAGAGACGAGAGAGAGAGAGCGAGGGTGGCCAGAGACGAGAGAGAGAGAGCGAGGATGGTGAGAGACGAGAGAGAGAGAGCGAGGGTGGCGAGAGACGAGAGAGAGAGAGCGAGGGTGGCGAGGGACGAGAGAGAGAGAGAGCGAGGGTGGCGAGAGACGAGAGAGGGAGATAGAGCGATGGTGGCGAGAGACGAGAGAGAGAGAGTGTGGCGAGAGACGAGAGAGAGAGAGTGTGGCGAGAGACGAGAGAGAGAGAGAGTGTGGCGAGAGATGAGAGAGAGAGAGCAAGGGTGGTGAGAGAGAGAGAGCGATGGTGGCGAGAGACGAGAGAGGGAGAGAGCGACGGTGGCGAGAGACGAGAGAGAGAGAGAGTGTGGCGAGAGATGAGAGAGAGAGAGAGAGAGAGAGTGTGGCGAGAGATGAGAGAGAGAGAGAGCAAGGGTGGTGAGAGAGAGAGAGCGATGGTGGCGAGAGACGAGAGAGGGAGAGAGCGACGGTGGTGAGAGACGAGAGAGAGAGAGAGCGAGCGTCGTGAGAGACGAGAGAGAGAGCGAGGGTGGCGAGAGACGAGAGAGAGAGCGAGGGTGGCGAGAGATGAGAGAGAGAGAGAGCGAGGGTGGTGAGAGACGAGAGAGAGAGAGAGAGCGATGGTGGCGAGAGAGAGCGAGGGTGGCGAGAGACGAGAGAGAGAGAGTGAGGGAGGCGAGAGACGAGAGAGAGAGAGAGCGAGGGTGGCGAGAGAAGAGAGAGAGAGAGAGCAAGGGTGGTGAGAGACGAGAGAGAGAGAGAGAGCGAGGGTGGCGAGAGACAGAGAGAGAAAGCGAGGGTGGTGAGAGACGAGAGAGAGAGAGAGCGAGGGTGGCGAGAGACGAGAGAGAGAGCGAGGGTGGCGAGAGACGAGAGAGAGAGCGAGGGTGGTGAGAGACGAGAGAGAGAGCGAGGGTGGTGAGAGACGAGAGAGAGAGAGACCGAGGGTGGCGAGAGACGAGAGAGAAAGCGAGGGTGGCGAGAGACAAGAGAGAGAGAGAGCGAGGGTGGCGATAGACGAGAGAGAGAGAGAGAGCGAGGGTGGCGAGAGACGAGAGAGAGAGAGAGCGAGGGTGGCGAGAGACGAGAGCGAGGGTGGCGAGAGAGAGAGCGAGTGTGGCGAGGGTGGCGAGAGACGAGAGAGAGAGAGAGAGCGAGGGTGGCGAGAGACGAGAGAGAGAGAGAGCGAGGGTGGCAAGAGACAAGAGAGAGAGAGAGCGAAGGTGGCGAGAGACGAGAGAGAGAGAGATAGGGTGGCGAGAGAGAGCGAGCGTGGCGAGAGAGAGCGAGGGTGGCGAGAGACGAGAGAGAGAGAGAGCGAGGGTGGCGAGAGACGAGAGAGAGAAAGAGAGCAAGGGTGGCGAGAGATGAGAGGGAGAGAGAGAGAGCGGGGTTGGCGAGAGACGAGAGTGAGAGCGAGGGTGGCGAGAGACGAGAGAGAGAGAGAGCGAGGGTGGCGAGAGACAAGAGAGAGAGAGAGAGCGAGGGTGGCGAGAGATGAGAGAGAGAGAGAGAGCGGGGTTGGCGAGAGACGAGAGAGAGAGCGAGGGTGGCGAGAGACGAGAGAGAGAGAGAGAAAGAGAGCGAAAGTGGTGAGAGACAAGAGAGAGTGAGAGAGCGATGGTGGCGAGAGATGTGAGAGAGAGAGAGAGCGTAGCGAGGAACGAGAGAGCGAGGGTGGTGAGAGACGAGAGAGAGAGAAAGCGAGGGTGGCGAGAGATGAGAGAGAGAGAGAGCGACGGTGGCGAGAGACGAGAGAGAGAGCGAGAGTGGCGAGAGACGAGAGAGAGAGAAAGCGACTGTGGCGAGAGAGGGAGATAGAGCGATGGTGGCGAGAGACGAGAGAGAGAGAGTGTGGCGAGAGACGAGAGAGAGAGAGTGTGGCGAGAGATGAGAGAGAGAGAGCAAGGGTGGTGAGAGAGAGAGAGCGAGGGTGGCGAGAGACGAGAGAGAGAGAGAAAGCGAGGGTGGCGAGAGTCGAGAGAGAGAGAGAGAGAGAGAGAGTGAGGGTGGCGAGAGACGAGAGAGAGGGAGAGAGCGAGGGTGGCGAGAGACGAGAGAGAGAGCGAGCGAGGGTGGAGAGAGTGGCGAGAGAGAGAGAGAGTGAGGGTGGCGAGAGACGAGAGAGAGAGAGATTGAGGGTGGCGAGAGACGAGAGAGAGAGCGAGCGAGGGTGGTGAGAGACGAGAGAGAGATAGAGAACGAGGGTTGGGAGAGACGAGAGAGAGAGAGAGCGAGGGTGGCGAGAGATGAGAGAGAGAGAGAAAGCGAGGGTGGCGAGAGATGAGAGAGAGAGAGAGAAAGCGAGGGTGGCGAGAGACGAGAGAGAGAAAGAGAGCGAGTGTGGCGAGAGTCGAGAGAGAAAGAGAGCGAGGGTGGTGGGAGATAGAGAGAGAGAGAGAGCGAGGGTGGCGAGAATCGAGAGAAAGAGAGCGAGGGCGGCGAGGGACGAAAGAGAAAGAGAGTGAGGGTGGCGAGAGACGAAAGAGAGAGAGAGAGCGATGGTGGCGAGAGACAGAGAGAGCGAGTGTGGTGGGAGATAGAGAGAGAGAGCGAGCGAGGGTGGCGAGAGACGAGAGAGAGAGAGATCAAGGGTGGCGAGAGACGAGAGAGAGAGAGAGCAAGGGTGGCGAGAGACGAGAGAGAGAGAGAGAGCGAGGGTGGCGAGAGAGAGAGAGAGAGCGAGGGTGGCGAGAGTCGAGAGAGAGAAAGAGAGCGAGGGTGGTGGGAGATAGAGAGAGAGAGAGAGCGAGGGTGGCGAGAGTCGAGAGAGAGAAAGAGAGCGAGGGTGGCGAGAGACGAAAGAGAAAGAGAGCGGAGGGTGGCGAGAGACGAAAGAGAGAGAGAGCGATGGTGGCGAGAGAGAGAGAGCGAGTGTGGTGGGAGATAGAGAGAGAGAGCGAGCGAGGGTGGCGAGAGACGAGAGAGAGAGCGAGCGAGGGTGGCGAGAGACGAGAGAGAGAGAGAGCGAGGGTGGTGAGAGACGAGAGAGAGAGCGAGGGTGGCGAGAGATGAGAGAGAGAGAGAGCGAGGGTGGCGAGAGTCGAGAGAGAGAAAGAGAGCGAGGGTGGCGAGAGACGAAAGAGAAAGAGAGCGAGGGTGGCGAGAGACGAAAGAGAGAGAGAGCGATGGTGGCGAGAGAGAGAGAGCGAGTGTGGTGGGAGATAGAGAGAGAGAGCGAGCGAGGGTGGCGAGAGAGAGAGCGAGCGAGGGTGGCGAGAGACGAGAGAGAGAGAGAGCGAGGGTGGTGAGAGACGAGAGAGAGAAAGAGAGCGAGGGTGGCGAGAGACGAAAGAGAAAGAGAGCGAGGGTGGCGAGAGACGAAAGAGAGAGAGAGCGATGGTGGCGAGAGAGAGAGAGCGAGTGTGGTGGGAGATAGAGAGAGAGAGCGAGCGAGGGTGGCGAGAGACGAGAGAGCGAGCGAGGGTGGCGAGAGACGAGAGAGAGAGAGCGAGGGTGGTGAGGGACGAGAGAGAGAAAGAGAGCGAGGGTGGCGAGAGATGAGAGGGAGAGAGAGAGCGGGGTTGGCGAGAGACGAGAGAGAGAGCGAGGGTGGCGAGAGATGAGAGGGAGAGAGAGAGAGCAGGGTTGGCGAGAGACGAGAGAGAGAGAGCAATGGTGGCGTGAGATGAGAGAGAGAGAGAGAAAGAGAGCGAGAGTGGTGAGAGACTAGAGAGAGTGAGAGAGCGATGGTGACGAGAGATGTGAGAGAGAGAGAAAGAGAGAGCGTAGCGAGGAACGAGAGAGAGCGAGGGTGGCGAGAGACGAGAGAGAAAGCGAGGGTGGCGAGAGACGAGAGAGAGAGAGCGAGGGTGGCCAGAGACGAGAGAGAGAGAGCGAGGATGGTGAGAGACCGAGAGAGAGAGAGAGAGAGAGAGAGAGAGAGAGCGAGGGTGGCGAGAGACAAGAGAGAGAGAGAGAGCAATGGTGGTAAGAGACGAGAGAGAGAGAGAGAGAGAGAGAGCGAGGGTGGCCAGAGACGAGAGAGAGAGAGCGAGGGTGGCCAGAGACGAGAGAGAGAGAGCGAGGGTGGCGAGAGACAAGAGAGAGAGAGAGAGCGAGGTTGGCGAGAGATGAGAGGGAGAGAGAGAGCGAGGGTGGCGAGAGACGAAAGAGAGAGAGCGAGCGAGGGTGGTGAGAGACGAGAGAGAGATAGAGAACGAGGGTTGGGAGAGACGAGAGAGAGAGAGAGAGCGAGGGTGGCGAGAGATGAGAGAGAGAGAGAAAGCGAGGGTGGCGAGAGATGAGAGAGAGAGAGAGAAAGCGAGGGTGGCGAGAGACGAGAGAGAGAAAGAGAGCGAGTGTGGCGAGAGTCGAGAGAGAAAGAGAGCGAGGGTGGTGGGAGATAGAGAGAGAGAGAGAGCGAGGGTGGCGAGAATCGAGAGAAAGAGAGCGAGGGCGGCGAGGGACGAAAGAGAAAGAGAGTGAGGGTGGCGAGAGACGAAAGAGAGAGAGAGAGCGATGGTGGCGAGAGACAGAGAGAGCGAGTGTGGTGGGAGATAGAGAGAGAGAGCGAGCGAGGGTGGCGAGAGACGAGAGAGAGAGAGAGCAAGGGTGGCGAGAGACGAGAGAGAGAGAGAGCAAGGGTGGCGAGAGACGAGAGAGAGAGAGAGAGCGAGGGTGGCGAGAGAGAGAGAGAGAGCGAGGGTGGCGAGAGTCGAGAGAGAGAAAGAGAGCGAGGGTGGTGGGAGATAGAGAGAGAGAGAGAGCGAGGGTGGCGAGAGTCGAGAGAGAGAAAGAGAGCGAGGGTGGCGAGAGACGAAAGAGAAAGAGAGCGAGGGTGGCGAGAGACGAAAGAGAGAGAGAGCGATGGTGGCGAGAGAGAGAGAGCGAGTGTGGTGGGAGATAGAGAGAGAGAGCGAGCGAGGGTGGCGAGAGACGAGAGAGAGAGCGAGCGAGGGTGGCGAGAGACGAGAGAGAGAGCGAGGGTGGCGAGAGACGAGAGAGAGAAAGAGAGCGAGGGTGGCGAGAGATGAGAGGGAGAGAGAGAGCGGGGTTGGCGAGAGACGAGAGAGAGAGCGAGGGTGGCGAGAGATGAGAGGGAGAGAGAGAGAGCAGGGTTGGCGAGAGACGAGAGAGAGAGAGAGCAATGGTGGCGTGAGATGAGAGAGAGAGAGAGAAAGAGAGCGAGAGTGGTGAGAGACTAGAGAGAGTGAGAGAGCGATGGTGACGAGAGATGTGAGAGAGAGAGAAAGAGAGAGCGTAGCGAGGAACGAGAGAGAGCGAGGGTGGCGAGAGACGAGAGAGAAAGCGAGGGTGGCGAGAGATGAGAGAGAGAGAGCGAGGGTGGCCAGAGACGAGAGAGAGAGAGCGAGGATGGTGAGAGACGAGAGAGAGAGAGCGAGGGTGGCGAGAGACGAGAGAGAGCGAGCGAGGGTGGCGAGGGACGAGAGAGAGAGAGAGAGCGAGGGTGGCGAGAGACGAGAGAGAGAGAGAGCGAGAGTGGCGAGAGACGAGAGAGGGAGATAGAGCGATGGTGGCGAGAGACGAGAGAGAGAGAGTGTGGCGAGAGACGAGAGAGAGAGAGTGTGGCGAGAGACGAGAGAGAGAGAGAGTGTGGCGAGAGATGAGAGAGAGAGAGCAAGGGTGGTGAGAGAGAGAGAGCGATGGTGGCGAGAGACGAGAGAGGGAGAGAGCGACGGTGGCGAGAGACGAGAGAGAGAGAGAGTGTGGCGAGAGATGAGAGAGAGAGAGAGTGTGGCGAGAGATGAGAGAGAGAGAGAGCAAGGGTGGTGAGAGAGAGAGAGCGATGGTGGCGAGAGACGAGAGAGGGAGAGAGCGACGGTGGTGAGAGACGAGAGAGAGAGAGAGCGAGCGTCGTGAGAGACGAGAGAGAGAGCGAGGGTGGCGAGAGACGAGAGAGAGAGCGAGGGTGGCGAGAGATGAGAGAGAGAGAGAGCGAGGGTGGTGAGAGACGAGAGAGAGAGAGAGAGCGATGGTGGCGAGAGAGAGCGAGGGTGGCGAGAGACGAGAGAGAGAGAGTGAGGGAGGCGAGAGACGAGAGAGAGAGAGAGCGAGGGTGGCGAGAGAAGAGAGAGAGAGAGAGCAAGGGTGGTGAGAGACGAGAGAGAGAGAGAGAGCGAGGGTGGCGATAGACAAGAAAGTGAGGGAGAGAGATGGTGGCGCGAGATGAGAGAGAGAGAGCGAGGGAGATGAGAGAGAGAGAGCGAGGGTGGCGAGAGACGAGAGAGAGAGAGAGCGAGGGTGGCGAGAGAGAGAGAGAGAGAGCGAGGGTGGCGAGAGACGAGAGAGAGAGAGAGCGAGGGTGGCGAGGGACGACAGAGAGAGAGCGAGGGTGGCGAGAGAAGAGAGAGAGAGAGCAAGGGTGGTGAGAGACGAGAGAGAGAGAGAGAGCGAGGGTGGCGAGAGATGAGAGAGAGAGAGAAAGCGAGGGTGGCGAGAGATGAGAGAGAGAGAGAGAAAGCGAGGGTGGCGAGAAACGAGAGAGAGAAAGAGAGCGAGTGTGGCGAGAGTCGAGAGAGAAAGAGAGCGAGGGTGGTGGGAGATAGAGAGAGAGAGAGAGCGAGGGTGGCGAGAATCGAGAGAAAGAGAGCGAGGGCGGCGAGGGACGAAAGAGAAAGAGAGTGAGGGTGGCGAGAGACGAAAGAGAGAGAGAGAGCGATGGTGGCGAGAGACAGAGAGAGCGAGTGTGGTGGGAGATAGAGAGAGAGAGCGAGCGAGGGTGGCGAGAGACGAGAGAGAGAGAGAGCAAGGGTGGCGAGAGACGAGAGAGAGAGAGAGCAAGGGTGGCGAAAGACGAGAGAGAGAGAGAGAGCGAGGGTGGCGAGAGAGAGAGAGAGAGCGAGGGTGGCGAGAGTCGAGAGAGAGAAAGAGAGCGAGGGTGGTGGGAGATAGAGAGAGAGAGAGAGCGAGGGTGGCGAGAGTCGAGAGAGAGAAAGAGAGCGAGGGTGGCGAGAGACGAAAGAGAAAGAGAGCGAGGGTGGCGAGAGACGAAAGAGAGAGAGAGCGATGGTGGCGAGAGAGAGAGAGCGAGTGTGGTGGGAGATAGAGAGAGAGAGCGAGCGAGGGTGGCGAGAGACGAGAGAGAGAGCGAGCGAGGGTGGCGAGAGACGAGAGAGAGAGCGAGGGTGGCGAGAGACGAGAGAGAGAAAGAGAGCGAGGGTGGCGAGAGATGAGAGGGAGAGAGAGAGCGGGGTTGGCGAGAGACGAGAGAGAGAGCGAGGGTGGCGAGAGATGAGAGGGAGAGAGAGAGAGCAGGGTTGGCGAGAGACGAGAGAGAGAGAGAGCAATGGTGGCGTGAGATGAGAGAGAGAGAGAGAAAGAGAGCGAGAGTGGTGAGAGACTAGAGAGAGTGAGAGAGCGATGGTGACGAGAGATGTGAGAGAGAGAGAAAGAGAGAGCGTAGCGAGGAACGAGAGAGAGCGAGGGTGGCGAGAGACGAGAGAGAAAGCGAGGGTGGCGAGAGACGAGAGAGAGAGAGCGAGGGTGGCCAGAGACGAGAGAGAGAGAGCGAGGATGGTGAGAGACGAGAGAGAGAGAGCGAGGGTGGCGAGAGACGAGAGAGAGAGAGCGAGGGTGGCGAGGGACGAGAGAGAGAGAGAGCGAGGGTGGCGAGAGACGAGAGAGAGAGAGAGCGAGAGTGGCGAGAGACGAGAGAGGGAGATAGAGCGATGGTGGCGAGAGACGAGAGAGAGAGAGTGTGGCGAGAGAGAGAGAGTGTGGCGAGAGACGAGAGAGAGAGAGTGTGGCGAGAGACGAGAGAGAGAGAGAGTGTGGCGAGAGATGAGAGAGAGAGAGCAAGGGTGGTGAGAGAGAGAGAGCGATGGTGGCGAGAGACGAGAGAGGGAGAGAGCGACGGTGGCGAGAGACGAGAGAGAGAGAGAGTGTGGCGAGAGATGAGAGAGAGAGAGAGTGTGGCGAGAGATGAGAGAGAGAGAGAGCAAGGGTGGTGAGAGAGAGAGAGCGATGGTGGCGAGAGACGAGAGAGGGAGAGAGCGACGGTGGTGAGAGACGAGAGAGAGAGAGAGCGAGCGTCGTGAGAGACGAGAGAGAGAGCGAGGGTGGCGAGAGACGAGAGAGAGAGCGAGGGTGGCGAGAGATGAGAGAGAGAGAGAGCGAGGGTGGTGAGAGACGAGAGAGAGAGAGAGAGCGATGGTGGCGAGAGAGAGCGAGGGTGGCGAGAGACGAGAGAGAGAGAGTGAGGGAGGCGAGAGACGAGAGAGAGAGAGAGCGAGGGTGGCGAGAGAAGAGAGAGAGAGAGAGCAAGGGTGGTGAGAGACGAGAGAGAGAGAGAGAGCGAGGGTGGCGATAGACAAGAAAGTGAGGGAGAGAGATGGTGGCGCGAGATGAGAGAGAGAGAGCGAGGGAGACGAGAGAGAGAGAGCGAGGGTGGCGAGAGACGAGAGAGAGAGAGAGCGAGGGTGGCGAGAGAGAGAGAGAGAGAGCGAGGGTGGCGAGAGACGAGAGAGAGAGAGAGCGAGGGTGGCGAGGGACGACAGAGAGAGAGCGAGGGGTGGCGAGAGAAGAGAGAGAGAGAGCAAGGGTGGTGAGAGACGAGAGAGAGAGAGAGAGCGAGGGTGGCGAGAGACAGAGAGAGAAAGCGAGGGTGGTGAGAGACGAGAGAGAGAGAGAGCGAGGGTGGCGAGAGACGAGAGAGAGAGCGAGGGTGGTGAGAGACGAGAGAGAGAGCGAGGGTGGTGAGACGAGAGAGAGAGCGAGGGTGGTGAAAGACGAGAGAGAGAGAGAGCGAGGGTGGCGATAGACGAGAGAGAAAGCGAGGGGTGGTGAGAGACAAGAGAGGAGAGGGAGAGCGAGGGTGGCGATAGACGAGAGAGAGAGAGAGAGCGAGGGTGGCGAGAGACGAGAGAGAGAGAGCGAGGGTGGCGAGAGACGAGAGCGAGGGTGGCGAGGGTGGCGAGAGAGAGAGCGAGGGTGGCGAGGGTGGGGAGCGACGAGAGAGAGAGAGAGAGCGAGGGTGGCGAGAGACGAGAGAGAGAGAGCGAGGGTGGCAAGAGACAAGAGAGAGAGAGCGAAGGTGGCGAGAGACGAGAGAGAGAGAGATAGGGTGGCGAGAGAGAGCGAGGGTGGCGAGAGACGAGAGAGAGGGGGAGAGAGGGGTGGCGAGAGACGCGAGAGAGAAAGAGAGCAAGGGTGGCGAGAGATGAGAGGGAGAGAGAGAGAGCGGGGTTGGCGAGAGACGAGAGAGAGAGCGAGGGTGGCGAGAGACGAGAGAGAGAGAGAGCGAGGGTGGCGAGAGACAAGAGAGAGAGAGAGAGCGAGGGTGGCGAGAGACGAGAGAGAGAGAGAGAGCGGGGTTGGCGAGAGACGAGAGAGAGAGCGAGGGTGGTGAGAGACGAGAGAGAGAGAGAAAGAGAGCGAGATGTGTTGAGAGACGAGAGAGTGAGAGAGCGATGGTGGCGAGAGATGTGAGAGAGAGAGAGAGCGTAGCGAGGAACGAGAGAGAGCGAGGGTGGCGAGAGATGAGAGAGAAAGCGAGGGTGGCGAGAGACGAGAGAGAGAGCGATGGTGGCGAGAGACGAGAGAGAGAGAAAGCGAGGGTGGCGAGAGATGAGAGAGAGAGAGAGCGACGGTGGCGAGAGACGAGAGAGAGAGAGCGAGAATGGCGAGAGACGAGAGAGAGAGAAAGCGACTGTGGCGAGAGAGGGAGATAGAGCGATGGTGGCGAGAGAGAGAGAGAGAGTGTGGCGTGAGACGAGAGAGAGAGAGAGAGAGTGTGGCGAGAGAGAGAGAGCAAGGGTGGGCGAGAGACGAGAGAGAGAGAGAAAGCGGAGGATGGCGAGAGACGAAAGAGAGAGAGAAAGCGAGGGTGGCGAGAGACGAGAGAGAGAGAGAGCGAGGGTGGGCGAGAGACGGGAGAGAGAGAGAGTGAGGGTGGCGAGAGACGAGAGAGAGAGAGAGAGTGAGGGTGGCGAGAGACGAGAGAGAGAGAGAGCGAGGGTGGCGAGAGACGAGAGAGAGAGCGAGCGAGGGTGGTGAGAGACGAGAGAGAGAGAGAGCGAGGGTGGTGAGAGACGAGAGAGAGAGAGCGAGGGTGGTGAGAGAGAGAGAGAGCGATGGTGGCGAGAGACGAGAGAGGGAGAGAGCGACGGTGGTGAGAGACGAGAGAGAGAGAGAGCGAGCGTCGTGAGAGACGAGAGAGAGAGAGAGCGAGGGTGGCGAGAGACGAGGGAGAGAGAGCGAGGGGTGGCGAGAGACAGAGAGAGAGAAAGCGAGGGTGGCGAGAGACAGAGAGAGAGAAAGCGAGGGTGGCGAGAGACGAGAGAGAGAGAGAGAGAGTGAGGGTGGCGAGAGACGAGAGAGAGAGAGAAAGCGAGGGTGGCGAGAGACGAGAGAGAGAGAGAGACTGAGGGTGGCGAGAGACGAGAGAGAGAGAGAAAGTGAGGGTGGCGAGAGACGAGAGAGAGAGAGAGAGTGAGGGTGGCGAGAGACGAGAGAGAGAGAGCAATGGTGGCGAGAGACGAGAGAGAGAGAGCGAGGTTGGCAAGAGACAGAGAGAGAAAGCGAGGGTGGCGAGAGACGACAGAGAGAGCGAGGGTGGCGAGAGAAAGAGAGCGAGCGTAGCGAGGAACGAGAGAGAGAGCGAGGGTGGCGAGAGACGAGAGAGAGAGAGAGCGAGGGTGGCGAGAGACGAGAGAGAGAGCGAGGGTGGCGAGAGACGAGAGAGAGAGCGAGGGTGGCGAGAGATGAGAGAGAGAGAGAGCGAGGGTGGTGAGAGACGAGAGAGAGAGAGCGATGGTGGCGAGAGAGAGCGAGAGTGGCGAGAGAGAGCGAGGGTGGCGAGAGACGAGAGAGAGAGAGCGAGGGAGGCGAGAGACGAGAGAGAGAGAGAGCGAGGGTGGCGAGAGAAGAGAGAGAGAGAGAGCAAGGGTGGTGAGAGACGAGAGAGAGAGAGAGAGCGAGGGTGGCGAGAGACAGAGAGAGAAAGCGAGGGTGGTGAGAGACGAGAGAGAGAGAGAGCGAGGGTGGCGAGAGACGAGAGAGAGAGCGAGGGTGGCGAGAGACGAGAGAGAGAGCGAGGGTGGTGAGAGACGAGAGAGAGAGCGAGGGTGGTGAGAGACGAGAGAGAGACCGAGGGTGGCGAGAGACGAGAGAGAAAGCGAGGGTGGCGAGAGACAAGAGAGAGAGAGAGAGAGCGAGGGTGTCGAGAGACGAGAGAGAGAGAGAGCGAGGGTGGCGAGAGACGAGAGCGAGGGGTGGCGAGAGAGAGAGCGAGTGTGGCGAGGGTGGCGAGAGACGAGAGAGAGAGAGAGAGCGAGGGTGGCGAGAGACGAGAGAGAGAGAGCGAGGGTGGCAAGAGACAAGAGAGAGAGAGCGAAGGTGGCGAGAGACGAGAGAGAGAGAGATAGGGTGGCGAGAGAGAGCGAGCGTGGCGAGAGAGAGCGACGGTGGCGAGAGATGAGAGGGAGAGAGAGAGCGAGGGTGGCGAGAGACGAGAGAGAGAGAGAGCGAGGGTGGCGAGAGACGAGAGAGAGAAAGAGAGCAAGGGTGGCGAGAGATGAGAGGGAGAGAGAGAGAGCGGGGTTGGCGAGAGACGAGAGTGAGAGCGAGGGTGGCGAGAGACGAGAGAGAGAGAGAGCGAGGGTGGCGAGAGACAAGAGAGAGAGAGAGAGCGAGGGTGGCGAGAGACGAGAGAGAGAGAGAGAGCGGGGTTGGCGAGAGACGAGAGAGAGCGAGGGTGGCGAGAGACGAGAGAGAGAGAGAGAAAGAGAGCGAGAGTGGTGAGAGACAAGAGAGAGTGAGAGAGCGATGGTGGCGAGAGATGTGAGAGAGAGAGAGCGTAGCGAGGAACGATGAGAGCGAGGGTGGTGAGAGACGAGAGAGAGAGAAAGCGAGGGGTGGCGAGAGATGAGAGAGAGAGAGAGCGACGGTGGCGAGAGACGAGAGAGAGAGCGAGAGTGGCGAGAGACGAGAGAGAGAGAAAGCGACTGTGGCGAGAGAGGGAGATAGAGCGATGGTGGCGAGAGACGAGAGAGAGAGAGTGTGGCGAGAGACGAGAGAGGGAGAGTGTGGTGAGAGATGAGAGAGAGAGAGCAAGGGTGGTGACAGAGAGAGAGAGCGAGGGTGGTGAGAGACGAGAGAGAGAGAGAGAGCGAGGGTGGCGAGAGACAGAGAGAGAAAGCGAGGGTGGTGAGAGACGAGAGAGAGAGAGAGCGAGGGTGGCGAGAGACGAGAGAGAGAGCGAGGGTGGCGAGAGACGAGAGAGAGAGCAAGGGTGGTGAGAGACGAGAGAGAGAGCGAGGGTGGTGAGAGACGAGAGAGAGAGAGACCGAGGGTGGCGAGAGACGAGAGAGAAAGCGAGGGTGGCGAGAGACAAGAGAGAGAGAGAGAGAGCGAGGGTGTCGAGAGACGAGAGAGAGAGAGAGCGAGGGTGGCGAGAGACGAGAGCGAGGGTGGCGAGAGAGAGAGCGAGTGTGGCGAGGGTGGCGAGAGACGAGAGAGAGAGAGAGAGCGAGGGTGGCGAGAGACGAGAGAGAGAGAGCAAGGGTGGCAAGAGACAAGAGAGAGAGAGCGAAGGTGGCGAGAGACGAGAGAGAGAGAGATAGGGTGGCGAGAGAGAGCGAGCGTGGCGAGAGAGAGCGACGGTGGCGAGAGATGAGAGGGAGAGAGAGAGCGAGGGTGGCGAGAGACGAGAGAGAGAGAGAGCGAGGGTGGCGAGAGACGAGAGAGAGAAAGAGAGCAAGGGTGGCGAGAGATGAGAGGGAGAGAGAGAGAGCGGGGTTGGCGAGAGACGAGAGTGAGAGCGAGGGTGGCGAGAGACGAGAGAGAGAGAGAGCGAGGGAGGCGAGAGACAAGAGAGAGAGAGAGAGCGAGGGTGGCGAGAGACGAGAGAGAGAGAGAGAGCGGGGTTGGCGAGAGACGAGAGAGAGCGAGGGTGGCGAGAGACGAGAGAGAGAGAGAGAAAGAGAGCGAGAGTGGTGAGAGACAAGAGAGAGTGAGAGAGCGATGGTGGCGAGAGATGTGAGAGAGAGAGAGCGTAGCGAGGAACGAGAGAGCGAGGGTGGTGAGAGACGAGAGAGAGAGAAAGCGAGGGTGGCGAGAGATGAGAGAGAGAGAGAGCGAGGGTGGCGAGAGACGAGAGAGAGAGAGAAAGCGAGGGTGGCGAGAGTCGAGAGAGAGAGAGAGAGAGAGAGAGTGAGGGTGGCGAGAGACGAGAGAGAGGGAGAGAGCGAGGGTGGCGAGAGACGAGAGAGAGAGCGAGCGAGGGTGGAGAGAGTGGCGAGAGAGAGAGAGAGTGAGGGTGGCGAGAGACGAGAGAGAGAGAGCGAGGGTGGCGAGAGACGAGAGAGAGAGCGAGCGAGGGTGGTGAGAGACGAGAGAGAGATAGAGAACGAGGGTTGGGAGAGACGAGAGAGAGAGAGAGCGAGGGTGGCGAGAGATGAGAGAGAGAGAGAAAGCGAGGGTGGCGAGAGATGAGAGAGAGAGAGAGAAAGCGAGGGTGGCGAGAGACGAGAGAGAGAAAGAGAGCGAGTGTGGCGAGAGTCGAGAGAGAAAGAGAGCGAGGGTGGTGGGAGATAGAGAGAGAGAGAGAGCGAGGGTGGCGAGAATCGAGAGAAAGAGAGCGAGGGCGGCGAGGGACGAAAGAGAAAGAGAGTGAGGGTGGCGAGAGACGAAAGAGAGAGAGAGAGCGATGGTGGCGAGAGACAGAGAGAGCGAGTGTGGTGGGAGATAGAGAGAGAGAGCGAGCGAGGGTGGCGAGAGACGAGAGAGAGAGAGAGCAAGGGTGGCGAGAGACGAGAGAGAGAGAGAGCAAGGGTGGCGAGAGACGAGAGAGAGAGAGAGAGCGAGGGTGGCGAGAGAGAGAGAGAGAGCGAGGGTGGCGAGAGTCGAGAGAGAGAAAGAGAGCGAGGGTGGTGGGAGATAGAGAGAGAGAGAGCGAGGGTGGCGAGAGTCGAGAGAGAGAAAGAGAGCGAGGGTGGCGAGAGACGAAAGAGAAAGAGAGCGAGGGTGGCGAGAGACGAAAGAGAGAGAGAGCGATGGTGGCGAGAGAGAGAGAGCGAGTGTGGTGGGAGATAGAGAGAGAGAGCGAGCGAGGGTGGCGAGAGACGAGAGAGAGAGCGAGCGAGGGTGGCGAGAGACGAGAGAGAGAGCGAGGGTGGCGAGAGACGAGAGAGAGAAAGAGAGCGAGGGTGGCGAGAGATGAGAGGGAGAGAGAGAGCGGGGTTGGCGAGAGACGAGAGAGAGAGCGAGGGTGGCGAGAGATGAGAGGGAGAGAGAGAGAGCAGGGTTGGCGAGAGACGAGAGAGAGAGAGAGCAATGGTGGCGTGAGATGAGAGAGAGAGAGAGAAAGAGAGCGAGAGTGGTGAGAGACTAGAGAGAGTGAGAGAGCGATGGTGACGAGAGATGTGAGAGAGAGAGAAAGAGAGAGCGTAGCGAGGAACGAGAGAGAGCGAGGGTGGCGAGAGACGAGAGAGAAAGCGAGGGTGGCGAGAGACGAGAGAGAGAGAGCGAGGGTGGCCAGAGACGAGAGAGAGAGAGCGAGGATGGTGAGAGACGAGAGAGAGAGAGCGAGGGTGGCGAGAGACGAGAGAGAGAGAGCGAGGGTGGCGAGGGACGAGAGAGAGAGAGAGCGAGGGTGGCGAGAGACGAGAGAGAGAGAGAGCGAGAGTGGCGAGAGACGAGAGAGGGAGATAGAGCGATGGTGGCGAGAGACGAGAGAGAGAGAGTGTGGCGAGAGACGAGAGAGAGAGAGTGTGGCGAGAGACGAGAGAGAGAGAGTGTGGCGAGAGACGAGAGAGAGAGAGAGTGTGGCGAGAGATGAGAGAGAGAGAGCAAGGGTGGTGAGAGAGAGAGAGCGATGGTGGCGAGAGACGAGAGAGGGAGAGAGCGACGGTGGCGAGAGACGAGAGAGAGAGAGAGTGTGGCGAGAGATGAGAGAGAGAGAGAGAGAGAGTGTGGCGAGAGATGAGAGAGAGAGAGAGCAAGGGTGGTGAGAGAGAGAGAGCGATGGTGGCGAGAGACGAGAGAGGGAGAGAGCGACGGTGGTGAGAGACGAGAGAGAGAGAGAGCGAGCGTCGTGAGAGACGAGAGAGAGAGCGAGGGTGGCGAGAGACGAGAGAGAGAGCGAGGGTGGCGAGAGATGAGAGAGAGAGAGAGCGAGGGTGGTGAGAGACGAGAGAGAGAGAGAGAGCGATGGTGGCGAGAGAGAGCGAGGGTGCGAGAGACGAGAGAGAGAGAGTGAGGGAGGCGAGAGACGAGAGAGAGAGAGAGCGAGGGTGGCGAGAGAAGAGAGAGAGAGAGAGCAAGGGTGGTGAGAGACGAGAGAGAGAGAGAGAGCGAGGGTGGCGAGAGACAGAGAGAGAAAGCGAGGGTGGTGAGAGACGAGAGAGAGAGAGAGCGAGGGTGGCGAGAGACGAGAGAGAGAGCGAGGGTGGCGAGAGACGAGAGAGAGAGCGAGGGTGGCGAGAGACGAGAGAGAGAGCGAGGGTGGTGAGAGACGAGAGAGAGAGAGACCGAGGGTGGCGAGAGACGAGAGAGAAAGCGAGGGTGGCGAGAGACAAGAGAGAGAGAGAGCGAGGGTGGCGATAGACGAGAGAGAGAGAGAGAGCGAGGGTGGCGAGAGACGAGAGAGAGAGAGAGCGAGGGTGGCGAGAGACGAGAGCGAGGGTGGCGAGAGAGAGAGCGAGTGTGGCGAGGGTGGCGAGAGACGAGAGAGAGAGAGAGAGCGAGGGTGGCGAGAGACGAGAGAGAGAGAGCGAGGGTGGCAAGAGACAAGAGAGAGAGAGAGCGAAGGTGGCGAGAGACGAGAGAGAGAGAGATAGGGTGGCGAGAGAGAGCGAGCGTGGCGAGAGACGAGAGAGAGAGAGAGCGAGGGTGGCGAGAGACGAGAGAGAGAAAGAGAGCAAGGGTGGCGAGAGATGAGAGGGAGAGAGAGAGAGCGGGGTTGGCGAGAGACGAGAGTGAGAGCGAGGGTGGCGAGAGACGCGAGAGAGAGAGAGCGAGGGTGGCGAGAGACAAGAGAGAGAGAGAGAGCGAGGGTGGCGAGAGATGAGAGAGAGAGAGAGAGCGGGGTTGGCGAGAGACGAGAGAGAGAGCGAGGGTGGCGAGAGACGAGAGAGAGAGAGAGAAAGAGAGCGAAAGTGGTGAGAGACAAGAGAGAGTGAGAGAGCGATGGTGGCGAGAGATGTGAGAGAGAGAGAGAGCGTAGCGAGGAACGAGAGAGCGAGGGTGGCGAGAGACGAGAGAGAGAGAAAGCGAGGGTGGCGAGAGATGAGAGAGAGAGAGAGCGACGGTGGCGAGAGACGAGAGAGAGAGCGAGAGTGGCGAGAGACGAGAGAGAGAGAAAGCGACTGTGGCGAGAGAGGGAGATAGAGCGATGGTGGCGAGAGACGAGAGAGAGAGAGTGTGGCGAGAGACGAGAGAGAGAGAGTGTGGCGAGAGATGAGAGAGAGAGAGCAAGTGTGGTGAGAGAGAGAGAGAGCGAGGGTGGCGAGAGACGAGAGAGAGAGAGAAAGCGAGGGTGGCGAGAGTCGAGAGAGAGAGAGAGAGAGAGAGTGAGGGTGGCGAGAGACGAGAGAGAGGGAGAGAGCGAGGGTGGCGAGAGACGAGAGAGAGAGCGAGCGAGGGTGGAGAGAGTGGCGAGAGAGAGAGAGAGTGAGGGTGGCGAGAGACGAGAGAGAGAGAGATTGAGGGTGGCGAGAGACGAGAGAGAGAGCGAGCGAGGGTGGTGAGAGACGAGAGAGAGATAGAGAACGAGGGTTGGGAGAGACGAGAGAGAGAGAGCGAGGGTGGCGAGAGATGAGAGAGAGAGAGAAAGCGAGGGTGGCGAGAGATGAGAGAGAGAGAGAGAAAGCGAGGGTGGCGAGAGACGAGAGAGAGAAAGAGAGCGAGTGTGGCGAGAGTCGAGAGAGAAAGAGAGCGAGGGTGGTGGGAGATAGAGAGAGAGAGAGAGCGAGGGTGGCGAGAATCGAGAGAAAGAGAGCGAGGGCGGCGAGGGACGAAAGAGAAAGAGAGTGAGGGTGGCGAGAGACGAAAGAGAGAGAGAGAGCGATGGTGGCGAGAAACAGAGAGAGCGAGTGTGGTGGGAGATAGAGAGAGAGAGCGAGCGAGGGTGGCGAGAGACGAGAGAGAGAGAGAGCAAGGGTGGCGAGAGACGAGAGAGAGAGAGAGCAAGGGTGGCGAGAGACGAGAGAGAGAGAGAGAGCGAGGGTGGCGAGAGAGAGAGAGAGAGCGAGGGTGGCGAGAGTCGAGAGAGAGAAAGAGAGCGAGGGTGGTGGGAGATAGAGAGAGAGAGAGAGCGAGGGTGGCGAGAGTCGAGAGAGAGAAAGAGAGCGAGGGTGGCGAGAGACGAAAGAGAAAGAGAGCGAGGGTGGCGAGAGACGAAAGAGAGAGAGAGCGATGGTGGCGAGAGAGAGAGAGCGAGTGTGGTGGGAGATAGAGAGAGAGAGCGAGCGAGGGTGGCGAGAGACGAGAGAGAGAGCGAGCGAGGGTGGCGAGAGACGAGAGAGAGAGAGAGCGAGGGTGGTGAGAGACGAGAGAGAGAGCGAGGGTGGCGAGAGATGAGAGAGAGAGAGAGCGAGGGTGGCGAGAGTCGAGAGAGAGAAAGAGAGCGAGGGTGGCGAGAGACGAAAGAGAAAGAGAGCGAGGGTGGCGAGAGACGAAAGAGAGAGAGAGCGATGGTGGCGAGAGAGAGAGAGCGAGTGTGGTGGGAGATAGAGAGAGAGAGCGAGCGATGGTGGCGAGAGACGAGAGAGAGAGCGAGCGAGGGTGGCGAGAGACGAGAGAGAGAGAGAGCGAGGGTGGTGAGAGACGAGAGAGAGAAAGAGAGCGAGGGTGGCGAGAGACGAAAGAGAAAGAGAGCGAGGGTGGCGAGAGACGAAAGAGAGAGAGAGCGATGGTGGCGAGAGAGAGAGAGCGAGTGTGGTGGGAGATAGAGAGAGAGAGCGAGCGAGGGTGGCGAGAGACGAGAGAGCGAGCGAGGGTGGCGAGAGACGAGAGAGAGAGAGAGCGAGGGTGGTGAGAGACGAGAGAGAGAAAGAGAGCGAGGGTGGCGAGAGATGAGAGGGAGAGAGAGAGCGGGGTTGGCGAGAGACGAGAGAGAGAGCGAGGGTGGCGAGAGATGAGAGGGAGAGAGAGAGAGCAGGGTTGGCGAGAGACGAGAGAGAGAGAGCAATGGTGGCGTGAGATGAGAGAGAGAGAGAGAAAGAGAGCGAGAGTGGTGAGAGACTAGAGAGAGTGAGAGAGCGATGGTGACGAGAGATGTGAGAGAGAGAGAAAGAGAGAGCGTAGCGAGGAACGAGAGAAAGCGAGGGTGGCGAGAGACGAGAGAGAGAGAGCGAGGGTGGCCAGAGACGAGAGAGAGAGAGCGAGGATGGTGAGAGACGAGAGAGAGAGAGAGAGAGAGAGAGCGAGGGTGGCGAGAGACAAGAGAGAGAGAGAGAGCAATGGTGGTAAGAGACGAGAGAGAGAGAGAGAGAGAGAGAGCGAGGGTGGCCAGAGATGAGAGAGAGAGAGCGAGGGTGGCCAGAGACGAGAGAGAGAGAGCGAGGGTGGCGAGAGACAAGAGAGAGAGAGAGAGCGAGGTTGGCGAGAGATGAGAGGGAGAGAGAGAGCGAGGGTGGCGAGAGACGAAAGAGAGAGAGAGAGCGAGGGTGGTGAGAGACGAGAGGGAGAGAGAGAGAGCGGGGTTGGCGAGAGACGAGAGAGAGAGAGAGCAATGGTGGCGCGAGATGAGAGAGAGAGAGAGAAAGAGAGCGAGAGTGGTGAGAGACAAGAGAGAGTGAGAGAGCGATGGTGGCGAGAGATGTGAGAGAGAGAGAAAGAGAGAGAGAGCGTAGCAAGGAACGAGAGAGAGCGAGGATGGCGAGAGACGAGAGAGAAAGCAAGGGTGGCGAGAGATGAGAGAGAGTGAGAGAGCGAGGGTGGCCAGAGACGAGAGAGAGGGAGAGAGCGAGGTTGGCGAGAGATGAGAGGGAGAGAGAGAGAGCGCGGTTGGCGAGAGACGAGAGAGAGAGAGCGAGGTTGGCGAGAGATGAGAGGGAGAGAGAGAGCGAGGGTGGCGAGAGACGAAAGAGAGAGAGAGAGAGCGAGGGTGGCAAGAGACGAGAGTGGTGAGAGACGAGAGTGGTGAGAGAAGAGAGAGAGACAGAGCGAGGGTGGCGAGAGACGAGAGAGAGAGAGCGAGGGTGGCCAGAGACGAGAGAGAGAGAGCGAGGATGGTGAGAGACGAGAGAGAGAGAGAGAGAGAGAGAGCGAGGGTGGCGAGTGACAAGAGAGAGAGAGAGAGCAATGGTGGTGAGAGACGAGAGAGAGAGAGAGAGAGCGAGGGTGGCCAGAGACGAGAGAGAGAGAGCGAGGGTGGCCAGAGACGAGAGAGAGAGAGCGAGGGTGGCGAGAGACAAGAGAGAGAGAGAGAGCGAGGTTGGCGAGAGATGAGAGGGAGAGAGAGAGCGAGGGTGGCGAGAGACGAAAGAGAGAGAGAGAGCGAGGGTGGTGAGAGACGAGAGGGAGAGAGAGAGAGCGGGGTTGGCGAGAGACGAGAGAGAGAGAGAGCAATGGTGGCGCGAGATGAGAGAGAGAGAGAGAAAGAGAGCGAGAGTGGTGAGAGACAAGAGAGAGTGAGAGAGCGATGGTGGCGAGAGATGTGAGAGAGAGAGAGAAAGAGAGAGAGAGCGTAGCGAGGAACGAGAGAGAGCGAGGATGGCGAGAGACGAGAGAGAAAGCAAGGGTGGCGAGAGATGAGAGAGAGTGAGAGAGCGAGGGTGGCCAGAGACGAGAGAGAGGGAGAGAGCGAGGTTGGCGAGAGATGAGAGGGAGAGAGAGAGAGCGCGGTTGGCGAGAGACGAGAGAGAGAGAGCGAGGTTGGCGAGAGATGAGAGGGAGAGAGAGAGCGAGGGTGGCGAGAGACGAAAGAGAGAGAGAGAGCGAGGGTGGTGAGAGACGAGAGGGAGAGAGAGAGCGGGGTTGGCGAGAGACGAGAGAGAGAGAGAGCAATGGTGGCGCGAGATGAGAGAGAGAGAGAGAAAGAGAGCGGGAGTGGTGAGAGACAAGAGAGAGTGAGAGAGCGATGGTGGTGAGAGATGTGATAGAGAGAGAAAGAGAGAGAGAGCGTAGCGAGGAACGAGAGAGAGCGAGGGTGGCGAGAGACGAGAGAGAAAGCGAGGGTGGCCAGAGACGAGAGAGAGAGAGCGAGGGTGGTGAGAGACGAGAGAGAGAGAGAGAGCGAGGGTGGTGAGAGACGAGAGAGAGAGAGAGAGAGAGAGAGAGAGCGAGGGTGGCCAGAGACAAGAGAGAGAGAGCGAGGGTGGCTAGAGACGAGAGAGAGAGAGCGAGGGTGGTGAGAGACGAGAGAGAGAGAGAGCGAGGGTGGCGAGAGACAAGAGAGAGGGAGAAAGCGATGGTGGCGAGAGATGTGAGAGAGAGAGAAAGAGAGAGAGAGCGTAGCGAGGAACGAGAGAGAGCGAGGGTGGCGAGAGACGAGAGAGAAAGCGAGGGTGATGAGAGACGAGAGAGAGAGAGAGAGCGAGGGTGGCCAGAGACGAGAGAGAGAGAGAGAGAGCGAGGTTGGCGAGAGATGAGAGGGAGAGAGAGAGAGCGAGGTTGGCGAGAGACGAGAGAGAGAGAGAGAGCGAGGTTGGCGAGAGATGTGAGAGAAAGAGAAAGAGAGAGAGAGCGTAGCGAGGAACGAGAGAGAGCGAGGGTGGCGAGAGAGAGAGAGCGAGGGTGGCGAGAGACGAGAGAGAGAGCGAGGGTGGCGAGAGACGAGAGAGAGAGCGAGGGTGGTGGGAGATAGGGAGAGAGAGCGAGCGAGGTTGGCAAGAGACGAGAGAGAGATAGAGAGCGACGGTTCGGAGAGATGAGAGAGAGCGAGGGTGGCGAGAGATGAGAGAGAGAGAGAAAGCGAGGGTGGCGAGAGATGGGAGAGAGAGAGAGAAAGCGAGGGTGGCGAGAGACGAGAGAGAGAAAGAGAGCGAGTGTGGCGAGAGTCGAGGGAGAGAAAGAGAGCGAGGGTGGCGAGAGTCGAGAGAGAGAAAGAGAGCGAGGGTGGTGGGAGACAGAGAGAGAGAGAGCGAGGGTGTCGAGAGTCGAGAGAAAGAGAGCGAGGGTGGCGAGAGACGAAAGAGAAAGAGAGCGAGGGTGGCGAGAGACGAGAGAGAGAGCGAGTGTGGCGAGAGATGAGAGAGAGAGAAAGCGAGGGTGGCGAGAGAATAGAGAGAGAGAGAAAGCGAGTGTGGCGAGAGACGAGAGAGAGAAAGAGAGCGAGTGTGGCGAGAGTCGAGAGAGAGAAAGAGAGCGAGGGTGGCGAGAGACGAAAGAGAAAGAGAGCGAGGGTGGCGAGAGACGAAAGAGAGAGAGAGCGATGGTGGCGAGAGAGAGAGAGCGAGTGTGGTGGGAGATAGAGAGAGAGAGCGAGCGAGGGTGGCGAGAGACGAGAGAGAGAGAGCGAGGGTGGCCAGAGACGAGAGAGAGAGAGCGAGGGTGGTGAGAGACGAGAGAGAGAGAGAGAGAGCGAGGGTGGCGAGAGACAAGAGAGAGAGAGAGAGCAATGGTGGTGAGAGACGAGAGAGAGAGAGAGAGCGAGGGTGGCCAGAGACGAGAGAGAGAGAGCGAGGGTGGCTAGAGACGAGAGAGAGAGAGAGCGAGGGTGGTGAGAGACGAGAGAGAGAGAGAGAGAGAGCGAGGGTTGCGAGAGACAAGAGAGAGAGAGAGAGCGAGGGTGGCGAGAGCCGAGAGAGAGAGAGGGAGCGAGGGTGGCGAGAGACAGAGAGAGAGAGCGAGGGTGGCGAGAGACGAAAGGGAGAGAGAGAGAGAGAGAGCGAGGGTGGTGAGAGACAAGAGAGAGAGAGAGAGCAATGGTGGTGAGAGACAAGAGAGAGTGAGAGAGCGATGGTGGCGAGAGATGTGAGAGAGAGAGAAAGAGAGAGAGAGCGTAGCGAGGAACGAGAGAGAGCGAGGATGGCGAGAGACGAGAGAGAAAGCGAGGGTGGCGAGAGATGAGAGAGAGTGAGAGAGCGAGGGTGGCCAGAGACGAGAGAGAGGGAGAGAGCGAGGTTGGCGAGAGATGAGAGGGAGAGAGAGAGAGCGAGGTTGGCGAGAGACGAGACAGAGAGAGCGAAGTTGGCGAGAGATGAGAGGGAGAGAGAGAGCGAGGGTGGCGAGAGACGAAAGAGAGAGAGAGAGCGAGGGTGGTGAGAGACAAGAGGGAGAGAGAGAGCGGGGTTGGCGAGAGACGAGAGAGAGAGAGAGCAATGGTGGCGCGAGATGAGAGAGAGAGAGAGAAAGAGAGCGGGAGTGGTGAGAGACAAGAGAGAGTGAGAGAGCGATGGTGGTGAGAGATGTGATAGAGAGAGAAAGAGAGAGAGAGCGTAGCGAGGAACGAGAGAGAGCGAGGGTGGCGAGAGACGAGAGAGAAAGCGAGGGTGGCCAGAGACGAGAGAGAGAGAGAGCGAGGGTGGTGAGAGACGAGAGAGAGAGAGAGAGCGAGGGTGGTGAGAGACGAGAGAGAGAGAGAGAGAGAGAGGGAGAGCGAGGGTGGCCAGAGACAAGAGAGAGAGAGCGAGGGTGGCTAGAGACGAGAGAGAGAGAGCGAAGGTGGTGAGAGACGAGAGAGAGAGAGAGCGAGGGTGGCGAGAGACAAGAGAGAGAGAGAGAGCGAGGGTGGCGAGAGCCGAGAGAGAGAGAGGGAGCGAGGGTGGCGAGAGACAGAGAGAGAGAGCGAGGGTGGCGAGAGACAGAGAGAGAGAGCGAGGGTGGCGAGAGACGAGAGAGAGAGAGAGAGCGAGGGTGGCGAGAGATGAGAGGGAGAGAGAGAGAGCGGGTTTGGTGAGAGAGGAGAGAGAGAGCGAGGGTGGCGAGAGACGAGAGAGAGAGAGAGAGCAAGGGTGGCGAGACGAGAGAGAGAAAGAGAGCGAGGGTGGCGAGAGATGAGAGGGAGAGAGAGAGAGCGGGGTTGGCGAGAGACGAGAGAGAGAGAGAGCAATGGTGGCGCGAGATGAGAGAGAGAGAGAGAAAGAGAGCGAGAGTGGTGAGAGACAAGAGAGAGCGATGCTGGCGAGAGATGTGAGAGAGAGAGAAAGAGAGAGAGAGCGTAACGAGGAACGAGAGAGAGCGAGGGTGGCGAGAGACGAGAGAGAAAGCGAGGGTGGCGAGAGACGAGAGAGAGAGAGCGAGGGTGGCCAGAGACGAGAGAGAGAGAGCGAGCGTGGTGAGAGACGAGAGAGAGAGAGAGAGAGAGAGAGAGCGAGGGTGGCGAGAGACAAGAGAGAGAGAGAGAGCAATGGTGGTGAGAGACGAGAGAGAGAGAGAGAGTGAGGGTGGCCAGAGACGAGAGAGAGAGAGCGAGGGTGGCTAGAGACGAGAGAGAGAGAGCGAGGGTGGTGAGAGACGAGAGAGAGAGAGAGAGAGAGAGCGAGGGTGGCGAGAGACAAGAGAGAGAGAGAGAGCGAGGGTGGCGAGAGCCGAGAGAGAGAGAGGGAGCAAGGGTGGCGAGAGACAGAGAGAGAGAGCGAGGGTGGCGAGAGACGAGAGAGAGAGAGAGAGCGAGGTTGGCGAGAAATGAGAGGGAGAGAGAGAGAGCGAGGTTGGCGTGAGACGAGAGACCGCGGTTGGCGCGAGATGAGAGAGAGAGTGATCAAGGGTGGCGAGAGACGAGAGAGAGAGCGAGCGAGGGAGGCGAGAGACGAGAGGGAGAGAGAGCCTGTGTGGCGGGAGATAGAAAGAGAGCGAGTGAGGGTGGCGAGAGACGAGAGAGAGAGAGAGAGAGAGCGAGGTTGGCGAGAGATGAGAGAGAGAGAGAGCGAGGTTGGCGAGAGACAAGAGAGAGAGAGAGAGCGAGGGTGGCGAGAGACGAAAGAGAGAGAGAGAGCGAGGGTGGTGAGAGACGAGAGGGAGAGAGAGAGCGGGCTTGGTGAGAGACGAGAGAGAGTGAGAGCAATGGTGGCGCGAGATGAGAGAGAGAAAGAGAGCGAGAGTGGTGAGAGACAAGAGAGAGTGAGAAAGCGATGGTGGCGAGAGATGTGAGAGAGAGAGAAAGAGAGAGAGAGCGTAGCGAGGAACGAGAGAGAGCGAGGGTGGCGAGAGACGAGAGAGAAAGCGAGGGTGGTGAGAGACGAGAGAGAGAGAGAGAGCGAGGGTGGCCAGAGACGAGAGAGAGAGAGAGAGAGAGCGAGGTTGGCGAGAGATGAGAGGGAGAGAGAGAGAGCGAGGTTGGCGAGAGACGAGAGAGAGAGAGAGAGCGAGGTTGGCGAGAGATGTGAGAGAGAGAGAAAGAGAGAGAGAGCGTAGCGAGGAACGAGAGAGAGCGAGGGTGGCGAGAGAGAGAGAGCGAGGGTGGCGAGAGACGAGAGAGAGAGCGAGGGTGGTGGGAGATAGGGAGAGAGAGCGAGCGAGGTTGGCAAGAGACGAGAGAGAGATAGAGAGCGACGGTTCGGAGAGACGAGAGAGAGCGAGGGTGGCGAGAGATGAGAGAGAGAGAGAAAGCGAGGGTGGCGAGAGATGGGAGAGAGAGAGAGAAAGCGAGGGTGGCGAGAGACGAGGGTGAGAAAGAGAGCGAGTGTGGCGAGAGTCGAGGGAGAGAGAGAGAGCGAGGGTGGCGAGAGTCGAGAGAAAGAGAGCGAGGGTGGCGAGAGACGAAAGAGAAAGAGAGCGAGGGTGGCGAGAGAGAGAGAGCGAGTGTGGCGAGAGATGAGAGAGAGAGAAAGCGAGGGTGGCGAGAGAATAGAGAGAGAGAGAAAGCGAGTGTGGCGAGAGACGAGAGAGAGAAAGAGAGCGAGTGTGGCGAGAGTCGAGAGAGAGAAAGAGAGCGAGGGTGGCGAGAGTCGAGAGAGAGAACGAGAGCGAGGGTGGTGGGAGATAGAGAGAGAGAGAGAGCGAGGGTGGCGAGAGTCGAGAGAAAGAGAGCGAGGGTGGCGAGAGACGAAAGAGAAAGAGAGTGAGGGTGGCGAGAGACGAAAGAGAGAGAGCGATGGTGGCGAGAGAGAGAGAGCGAGTGTGGTGGGAGATAGAGAGAGAGAGCGAGCGAGGGTGGCGAGAGATGAGAGAGAGAGAGAGCAAGGGTGGCGAGAGACGAGAGAGAGAGAGCGAGGGTGGCCAGAGACGAGAGAGAGAGAGCGAGCGTGGTGAGAGACGAGAGAGAGAGAGAGAGAGAGAGAGAGCGAGGGTGGCGAGAGACAAGAGAGAGAGAGAGAGCAATGGTGGTGAGAGACGAGAGAGAGAGAGAGAGTGAGGGTGGCCAGAGACGAGAGAGAGAGAGCGAGGGTGGCTAGAGACGAGAGAGAGAGAGCGAGGGTGGTGAGAGACGAGAGAGAGAGAGAGAGAGAGAGCGAGGGTGGCGAGAGACAAGAGAGAGAGAGAGAGCGAGGGTGGCGAGAGCCGAGAGAGAGAGAGGGAGCAAGGGTGGCGAGAGACAGAGAGAGAGAGCGAGGGTGGCGAGAGACGAGAGAGAGAGAGAGAGCGAGGTTGGCGAGAAATGAGAGGGAGAGAGAGAGAGCGAGGTTGGCGTGAGACGAGAGACCGCGGTTGGCGCGAGATGAGAGAGAGAGTGATCAAGGGTGGCGAGAGACGAGAGAGAGAGCGAGCGAGGGAGGCGAGAGACGAGAGGGAGAGAGAGCCTGTGTGGCGGGAGATAGAAAGAGAGCGAGTGAGGGTGGCGAGAGACGAGAGAGAGAGAGAGAGAGAGCGAGGTTGGCGAGAGATGAGAGAGAGAGAGAGCGAGGTTGGCGAGAGACAAGAGAGAGAGAGAGAGCGAGGGTGGCGAGAGACGAAAGAGAGAGAGAGAGCGAGGGTGGTGAGAGACGAGAGGGAGAGAGAGAGCGGGCTTGGTGAGAGACGAGAGAGAGTGAGAGCAATGGTGGCGCGAGATGAGAGAGAGAAAGAGAGCGAGAGTGGTGAGAGACAAGAGAGAGTGAGAAAGCGATGGTGGCGAGAGATGTGAGAGAGAGAGAAAGAGAGAGAGAGCGTAGCGAGGAACGAGAGAGAGCGAGGGTGGCGAGAGACGAGAGAGAAAGCGAGGGTGGTGAGAGACGAGAGAGAGAGAGAGAGCGAGGGTGGCCAGAGACGAGAGAGAGAGAGAGAGAGAGCGAGGTTGGCGAGAGATGAGAGGGAGAGAGAGAGAGCGAGGTTGGCGAGAGACGAGAGAGAGAGAGAGAGCGAGGTTGGCGAGAGATGTGAGAGAGAGAGAAAGACAGAGAGAGCGTAGCGAGGAACGAGAGAGAGCGAGGGTGGCGAGAGAGAGAGAGCGAGGGTGGCGAGAGACGAGAGAGAGAGCGAGGGTGGTGGGAGATAGGGAGAGAGAGCGAGCGAGGTTGGCAAGAGACGAGAGAGAGATAGAGAGCGACGGTTCGGAGAGACGAGAGAGAGCGAGGGTGGCGAGAGATGAGAGAGAGAGAGAAAGCGAGGGTGGCGAGAGATGGGAGAGAGAGAGAGAAAGCGAGGGTGGCGAGAGACGAGGGTGAGAAAGAGAGCGAGTGTGGCGAGAGTCGAGGGAGAGAGAGAGAGCGAGGGTGGCGAGAGTCGAGAGAAAGAGAGCGAGGGTGGCGAGAGACGAAAGAGAAAGAGAGCGAGGGTGGCGAGAGAGAGAGAGCGAGTGTGGCGAGAGATGAGAGAGAGAGAAAGCGAGGGTGGCGAGAGAATAGAGAGAGAGAGAAAGCGAGTGTGGCGAGAGACGAGAGAGAGAAAGAGAGCGAGTGTGGCGAGAGTCGAGAGAGAGAAAGAGAGCGAGGGTGGCGAGAGTCGAGAGAGAGAACGAGAGCGAGGGTGGTGGGAGATAGAGAGAGAGAGAGAGCGAGGGTGGCGAGAGACGAGAGAGAGAGAGCGAGGGTGGCTAGAGACGAGAGAGAGAGAGCGAGGGTGGTGAGAGACGAGAGAGAGAGAGAGAGAGAGAGCGAGGGTGGCGAGAGACAAGAGAGAGAGAGAGAGCGAGGGTGGCGAGAGCCGAGAGAGAGAGAGGGAGCAAGGGTGGCGAGAGACAGAGAGAGAGAGCGAGGGTGGCGAGAGACGAGAGAGAGAGAGAGAGCGAGGTTGGCGAGAAATGAGAGGGAGAGAGAGAGAGCGAGGTTGGCGTGAGACGAGAGACCGCGGTTGGCGCGAGATGAGAGAGAGAGTGATCAAGGGTGGCGAGAGACGAGAGAGAGAGCGAGCGAGGGAGGCGAGAGACGAGAGGGAGAGAGAGCCTGTGTGGCGGGAGATAGAAAGAGAGCGAGTGAGGGTGGCGAGAGACGAGAGAGAGAGAGAGAGAGAGCGAGGTTGGCGAGAGATGAGAGAGAGAGAGAGCGAGGTTGGCGAGAGACAAGAGAGAGAGAGAGAGCGAGGGTGGCGAGAGACGAAAGAGAGAGAGAGAGCGAGGGTGGTGAGAGACGAGAGGGAGAGAGAGAGCGGGCTTGGTGAGAGACGAGAGAGAGTGAGAGCAATGGTGGCGCGAGATGAGAGAGAGAAAGAGAGCGAGAGTGGTGAGAGACAAGAGAGAGTGAGAAAGCGATGGTGGCGAGAGATGTGAGAGAGAGAGAAAGAGAGAGAGAGCGTAGCGAGGAACGAGAGAGAGCGAGGGTGGCGAGAGACGAGAGAGAAAGCGAGGGTGGTGAGAGACGAGAGAGAGAGAGAGAGCGAGGGTGGCCAGAGACGAGAGAGAGAGAGAGAGAGAGCGAGGTTGGCGAGAGATGAGAGGGAGAGAGAGAGAGCGAGGTTGGCGAGAGACGAGAGAGAGAGAGAGAGCGAGGTTGGCGAGAGATGTGAGAGAGAGAGAAAGAGAGAGAGAGCGTAGCGAGGAACGAGAGAGAGCGAGGGTGGCGAGAGAGAGAGAGCGAGGGTGGCGAGAGACGAGAGAGAGAGCGAGGGTGGTGGGAGATAGGGAGAGAGAGCGAGCGAGGTTGGCAAGAGACGAGAGAGAGATAGAGAGCGACGGTTCGGAGAGACGAGAGAGAGCGAGGGTGGCGAGAGATGAGAGAGAGAGAGAAAGCGAGGGTGGCGAGAGATGGGAGAGAGAGAGAGAAAGCGAGGGTGGCGAGAGACGAGGGTGAGAAAGAGAGCGAGTGTGGCGAGAGTCGAGGGAGAGAGAGAGAGCGAGGGTGGCGAGAGTCGAGAGAAAGAGAGCGAGGGTGGCGAGAGACGAAAGAGAAAGAGAGTGAGGGTGGCGAGAGACGAAAGAGAGAGAGCGATGGTGGCGAGAGAGAGAGAGCGAGTGTGGTGGGAGATAGAGAGAGAGAGCGAGCGAGGGTGGCGAGAGATGAGAGAGAGAGAGAGCAAGGGTGGCGAGAGACGAGAGAGAGAGAGCGAGGGTGGCCAGAGACGAGAGAGAGAGAGCGAGCGTGGTGAGAGACGAGAGAGAGAGAGAGAGAGAGAGAGAGCGAGGGTGGCGAGAGACAAGAGAGAGAGAGAGAGCAATGGTGGTGAGAGACGAGAGAGAGAGAGAGAGTGAGGGTGGCCAGAGACGAGAGAGAGAGAGCGAGGGTGGCTAGAGACGAGAGAGAGAGAGCGAGGGTGGTGAGAGACGAGAGAGAGAGAGAGAGAGAGAGCGAGGGTGGCGAGAGACAAGAGAGAGAGAGAGAGCGAGGGTGGCGAGAGCCGAGAGAGAGAGAGGGAGCAAGGGTGGCGAGAGACAGAGAGAGAGAGCGAGGGTGGCGAGAGACGAGAGAGAGAGAGAGAGCGAGGTTGGCGAGAAATGAGAGGGAGAGAGAGAGAGCGAGGTTGGCGTGAGACGAGAGACCGCGGTTGGCGCGAGATGAGAGAGAGAGTGATCAAGGGTGGCGAGAGACGAGAGAGAGAGCGAGCGAGGGAGGCGAGAGACGAGAGGGAGAGAGAGCCTGTGTGGCGGGAGATAGAAAGAGAGCGAGTGAGGGTGGCGAGAGACGAGAGAGAGAGAGAGAGAGAGCGAGGTTGGCGAGAGATGAGAGAGAGAGAGAGCGAGGTTGGCGAGAGACAAGAGAGAGAGAGAGAGCGAGGGTGGCGAGAGACGAAAGAGAGAGAGAGAGCGAGGGTGGTGAGAGACGAGAGGGAGAGAGAGAGCGGGCTTGGTGAGAGACGAGAGAGAGTGAGAGCAATGGTGGCGCGAGATGAGAGAGAGAAAGAGAGCGAGAGTGGTGAGAGACAAGAGAGAGTGACAAAGCGATGGTGGCGAGAGATGTGAGAGAGAGAGAAAGAGAGAGAGAGCGTAGCGAGGAACGAGAGAGAGCGAGGGTGGCGAGAGACGAGAGAGAAAGCGAGGGTGGTGAGAGACGAGAGAGAGAGAGAGAGCGAGGGTGGCCAGAGACGAGAGAGAGAGAGAGAGAGAGCGAGGTTGGCGAGAGATGAGAGGGAGAGAGAGAGAGCGAGGTTGGCGAGAGACGAGAGAGAGAGAGAGAGCGAGGTTGGCGAGAGATGTGAGAGAGAGAGAAAGAGAGAGAGAGCGTAGCGAGGAACGAGAGAGAGCGAGGGTGGCGAGAGAGAGAGAGCGAGGGTGGCGAGAGACGAGAGAGAGAGCGAGGGTGGTGGGAGATAGGGAGAGAGAGCGAGCGAGGTTGGCAAGAGACGAGAGAGAGATAGAGAGCGACGGTTCGGAGAGACGAGAGAGAGCGAGGGTGGCGAGAGATGAGAGAGAGAGAGAAAGCGAGGGTGGCGAGAGATGGGAGAGAGAGAGAGAAAGCGAGGGTGGCGAGAGACGAGGGTGAGAAAGAGAGCGAGTGTGGCGAGAGTCGAGGGAGAGAGAGAGAGCGAGGGTGGCGAGAGTCGAGAGAAAGAGAGCGAGGGTGGCGAGAGACGAAAGAGAAAGAGAGCGAGGGTGGCGAGAGAGAGAGAGCGAGTGTGGCGAGAGATGAGAGAGAGAGAAAGCGAGGGTGGCGAGAGAATAGAGAGAGAGAGAAAGCGAGTGTGGCGAGAGACGAGAGAGAGAAAGAGAGCGAGTGTGGCGAGAGTCGAGAGAGAGAAAGAGAGCGAGGGTGGCGAGAGTCGAGAGAGAGAACGAGAGCGAGGGTGGTGGGAGATAGAGAGAGAGAGAGAGCGAGGGTGGCGAGAGACGAGAGAGAGAAAGAGAGCGAGGGTGGCGAGAGACGAGAGAGAGAGAGAGAGCGAGGGTGGCGAGAGTCGAGAGAGAGAAAGAGAGCGAGGGTGGTGGGAGATAGAGAGAGAGAGAGAGCGAGGGTGGCGAGAGTCGAGAGAGAGAAAGAGAGCGAGGGTGGCGAGAGACGAAAGAGAAAGAGAGCGAGGGTGGCGAGAGACGAAAGAGAGAGAGAGCGATGGTGGCGAGAGAGAGAGAGCGAGTGTGGTGGGAGATAGAGAGAGAGAGCGAGCGAGGGTGGCGAGAGACGAGAGAGAGAGAGAGCAAGGGTGGCGAGAGACGAGAGAGAGAGCGAGCGAGGGTGGCGAGAGACGAGAGAGAGAGCGAGCGTGGCGAGAGACGAGAGAGAGAAAGAGAGCGAGGGTGGCGAGAGATGAGAGGGAGATAGAGAGAGCGGGGTTGGCGAGAGACGCGAGAGAGAGAGCAATGGTGGCGTGAGATGAGAGAGAGAGAGAGAAAGAGAGCGAGAGTGGTGAGAGACTAGAGAGAGTGAGAGAGCGATGGTGGCGAGAGATGTGAGAGAGAGAGAAAGAGACAGAGAGCGTAGCGAGGAACGAGAGAGAGCGAGGGTGGCGAGAGACGAGAGAGAAAGCGAGGGTGGCGAGAGACGAGAGAGAGAGAGCGAGGGTGGCCAGAGACGAGAGAGAGAGAGAGAGAGCGAGGGTGGCGAGAGACGAGAGAGAGAGAGAGCAATGGTGGTGAGAGACGAGAGAGAGAGAGAGAGCGAGGGTGGCCAGAGACGAGAGAGAGAGAGCGAGGGTGGCTAGAGACGAGAGAGAGAGAGAGCGAGGGTGGTGAGAGACGAGAGAGAGAGAGAGAGAGAGCGAGGGTGGCGAGAGACGAGAGAGAGAGAGAGAGAGAGCGAGGGTGGCGAGAGACAAGAGAGAGAGAGAGAGCGAGGGTGGCGAGAGCCGAGAGAGAGAGAGGGAGCGAGGTTGGCGAGAGATGAGAGAGAGAGTGATCAAGGGTGGCGAGAGACAAGAGAGAGAGCGAGCGAGGGAGGCGAGAGACGAGAGGGAGAGAGAGCGTGTGTGGCGGTAGATAGAAAGAGAGAGCGAGTGAGGTTGGCGAGAGACGAGAGAGAGAGAGAGAGCGAGGGTGGCGAGAGATGAGAGGGAGAGAGAGAGAGCGAGGTTGGCGAGAGACGAGAGAGAGAGAGCAATGGTGGCGTGAGATGAGAGAGAGAGAGAGAAAGAGAGCGAGAGTGGTGAGAGACTAGAGAGAGTGAGAGAGTGATGGTGGCGAGAGATGTGAGAGAGCGAGAAAGAGAGAGAGAGCGTAGCGAGGAACGAGAGAGAGCGAGGGTGGCGAGAGACGAGAGAGAAAGCGAGGGTGGCGAGAGACGAGAGAGAGAGAGCGAGGGTGGCCAGAGACGAGAGAGAGAGAGCGAGGGTGGTGAGAGACGAGAGAGAGAGAGAGAGAGAGAGCGAGGGTGGCGAGAGACAAGAGAGAGAGAGAGGGCGAGGGTGGCGAGAGCCGAGAGAGAGAGAGGGAGCAAGGGTGGCGAGAGACAGAGAGAGAGAGCGAGGGTGGCGAGAGACGAGAGAGAGAGAGAGAGCGAGGTTGGCGAGAAATGAGAGGGAGAGAGAGAGAGCGAGGTTGGCGTGAGACGAGAGACCGAGGTTGGCGCGAGATGAGAGAGAGAGTGATCAAGGGTGGCGAGGGACGAGAGAGAGAGCGAGCGAGGGAGGTGAGAGACGAGAGGGAGAGAGAGCGTGTGTGGCGGGAGATAGAAAGAGAGAGCGAGTGAGGGTGGCGAGAGACGAGAGAGAGAGAGAGAGAGCGAGGTTGGCGAGAAATGAGAGAGAGAGAGAGCGAGGTTGGCGAGAGACAAGAGAGAGAGAGAGAGCGAGGGTGGCGAGAGACGAAAGAGAGAGAGAGAGAGAGCGAGGGTGGTGAGAGACGAGAGGGAGAGAGAGAGAGCGGGCTTGGTGAGAGACGAGAGAGAGTGAGAGCAATGGTGGCGCGAGATGAGAGAGAGAAAGAGAGCGAGAGTGGTGAGAGACAAGAGAGAGTGAGAAAGCGATGGTGGCGAGAGATGTGAGAGAGAGAGAAAGAGAGAGAGAGCGTAGCGAGGAACGAGAGAGAGCGAGGGTGGCGAGAGACGAGAGAGAAAGCGAGGGTGGTGAGAGACGAGAGAGAGAGAGAGAGCGAGGGTGGCCAGAGACGAGAGAGAGAGAGAGAGAGAGCGAGGTTGGCGAGAGATGAGAGGGAGAGAGAGAGAGCGAGGTTGGCGAGAGACGAGAGAGAGAGAGAGCGAGGTTGGCGAGAGATGTGAGAGAGAGAGAAAGAGAGAGAGAGCGTAGCGAGGAACGAGAGAGAGCGAGGGTGGCGAGAGAGAGAGAGCGAGGGTGGCGAGAGACGAGAGAGAGAGCGAGGGTGGTGAGAGACGAGAGAGAGAGCGAGGGTGGTGGGAGATAGGGAGAGAGAGCGAGCGAGGTTGGCAAGAGACGAGAGAGAGATAGAGAGCGACGGTTCGGAGAGACGAGAGAGAGCGAGGGTGGCGAGAGATAGAGAGAGAGAAAGCGAGGGTGGCGAGAGATGGGAGAGAGAGAGAGAAAGCGAGGGTGGTGAGAGACGAGAGAGAGAAAGAGAGCGAGTGTGGCGAGAGTCGAGGGAGAGAAAGAGAGCGAGGGTGGCGAGAGTCGAGAGAGAGAAAGAGAGTGAGGGTGGTGGGAGATAGAGAGAGAGAGAGCGAGGGTGGCGAGAGTCGAGAGAAAGAGAGCGAGGGTGGCGAGAGACGAAAGAGAAAGAGAGCGAGGGTGGCGAGAGAGAGAGAGCGAGTGTGGCGAGAGATGAGAGAGAGAGAAAGCGAGGGTGGCGAGAGAATAGAGAGAGAGAGAAAGCGAGTGTGGCGAGAGACGAGAGAGAGAAAGAGAGCGAGTGTGGCGAGAGTCGAGAGAGAGAAAGAGAGCGAGGGTGGCGAGAGTCGAGAGAGAGAACGAGAGCGAGGGTGGTGGGAGATAGAGAGAGAGAGCGAGGGTGGCGAGAGTCGAGAGAAAGAGAGTGAGGGTGGCGAGAGACGAAAGAGAAAGAGAGTGAGGGTGGCGAGAGACGAAAGAGAGAGAGCGATGGTGGCGAGAGAGAGAGAGCGAGTGTGGTGGGAGATAGAGAGAGAGAGCGAGCGAGGGTGGCGAGAGATGAGAGAGAGAGAGAGCAAGGGTGGCGAGAGACGAGAGAGAGAGCGAGCGAGGGTGGCGAGAGACGAGAGAGAGAGAGAGCAAGGGTGGCAAGAGACGAGAGAGAGAGAGCGAGGGTGGCGAGAGACGAGAGAGAGAAAGAGAGCGAGGGTGGCGAGAGACGAGAGAGAGAGAGAGAGCGAGGGTGGCGAGAGTCGAGAGAGAGAAAGAGAGCGAGGGTGGTGGGAGACAGAGAGAGAGAGAGAGCGAGGGTGGCGAGAGTCGAGAGAGAGAAAGAGAGCGAGGGTGGCGAGAGACGAAAGAGAAAGAGAGCGAGGGTGGCGAGAGACGAGAGAGAGAGCGAGCGAGGGTGGCGAGTGACGAGAGAGAGAGCGAGCGTGGCGAGAGACGAGAGAGAGAAAGAGAGCGAGGGTGGCGAGAGATGAGAGGGAGATAGAGAGAGCGGGGTTGGCGAGAGACGCGAGAGAGAGAGCAATGGTGGCGTGAGATGAGAGAGAGAGAGAGAAAGAGAGCGAGAGTGGTGAGAGACTAGAGAGAGTGAGAGAGCGATGGTGGCGAGAGATGTGAGAGAGAGAGAAAGAGACAGAGAGCGTAGCGAGGAACGAGAGAGAGCGAGGGTGGCGAGAGACGAGAGAGAAAGCGAGGGTGGCGAGAGACGAGAGAGAAAGCGAGGGTGGCGAGAGACGAGAGAGAGAGAGCGAGGGTGGCCAGAGACGAGAGAGAGAGAGCGAGGGTGGTGAGAGACGAGAGAGAGAGAGAGAGCGAGGGTGGCGAGAGACAAGAGAGAGAGAGAGAGCAATGGTGGTGAGAGACGAGAGAGAGAGAGAGAGCGAGGGTGGCCGGAGACGAGAGAGAGAGCGAGGGTGGCTAGAGACGAGAGAGAGAGAGAGCGAGGGTGGTGAGAGACGAGAGAGAGAGAGAGAGAGAGCGAGGGTGGCGAGAGACAAGAGAGAGAGAGAGAGCGAGGGTGGCGAGAGCCGAGAGAGAGAGAGGGAGCGAGGGTGGCGAGAGACAGAGAGAGAGAGCGAGGGTGGCGAGAGACGAAAGGGAGAGAGAGAGAGAGAGCGAGGGTGGTGAGAGACAAGAGAGAGAGAGAGAGCAATGGTGGTGAGAGACGAGAGAGAGAGAGAGAGAGAGCGAGGGTGGCGAGAGACAGAGAGAGAGCGAGGTTGGCGAGAGATGAGAGAGAGAGTGATCAAGGGTGGCGAGAGACGAAAGAGAGAGCGAGCGAGGGAGGCGAGAGACGAGAGGGAGAGAGAGCGTGTGTGGCGGGAGATAGAAAGAGAGAGCGAGTGAGGTTGGCGAGAGACGAGAGAGAGAGAGAGCGAGCTTGGCGAGAGATGAGAGGGAGAGAGAGAGAGCGAGGTTGGCGAGAGACAAGAGAGAGAGAGAGAGCGAGGTTGGCGAGAGATGAGAGGGAGAGAGAGAGCGAGGGTGGCGAGAGACGAGAGAGAGAGAGAGCAATGGTGGCGCGAGATGAGAGAGAGAGAGAGAAAGAGAGCGAGAGTGGTGAGAGACAAGAGAGAGTGAGAGAGCGATGGTGGCGAGAGATGTGAGAGAGAGAGAAAGAGAGAGAGAGCGTAGCGAGGAACGAGAGAGAGCGAGGGTGGCGAGAGACGAGAGAGAAAGCGAGGGTGGCGAGAGACGAGAGAGAGAGAGAGAGAGCGAGGGTGGCCAGAGACGAGAGAGAGAGAGAGAGCGAGGTTGGCGAGAGATGAGAGGGAGAGAGAGAGAGCGAGGTTGGCGAGAGACGAGAGAGAGAGAGAGAGAGCGAGGTTGGCGAGAGATGAGAGGGAGAGAGAGAGCAAGGGTGGCGAGAGACGAAAGAGAGAGAGAGAGCGAGGGTGGTGAGAGACGAGAGGGAGAGAGAGAGCGGGGTTGGCGAGAGACGAGAGAGAGAGAGAGCAATGGTGGCGCGAGATGAGAGAGAGAGAGAGAAAGAGAGCGGGAGTGGTGAGAGACAAGAGAGAGTGAGAGAGCGATGGTGGCGAGAGATGTGAGAGAGAGAGAAAGAGAGAGAGAGCGTAGCGAGGAACGAGAAAGAGCGAGGGTGGCGAGAGACGAGAGAGAAAGCGAGGGTGGCTAGAGACGAGAGAGAGAGAGCGAGTGTGGTGAGAGACGAGAGAGAGAGAGAGAGAGCGAGGGTGGTGAGAAACGAGAGAGAGAGAGAGAGAGAGAGCGAGGGTGGCCAGAGACGAGAGAGAGAGAGCGAGGGTGGCTAGAGACGAGAGAGAGAGAGCGAGGGTGGCGAGAGACGAGAGAGAGAGAGAGAGCGAGGGTGGCGAGAGCCGAGAGAGAGAGAGGGAGCGAGGGTGGCGAGAGACAGAGAGAGAGAGCGAGGGTGGCGAGAGACGAGACAGAGAGAGAGAGCGAGGGTGGCGAGAGATGAGAGGGAGAGAGAGAGAGCGGGGTTGGCGAGAGACGAGAGAGAGAGCGAGGGTGGCGAGAGACGAGAGAGAGAGAGCAAGGGTGGCGAGACGAGAGAGAGAAAGAGAGCGAGGGTGGCGAGAGATGAGAGGGAGAGAGAGAGAGAGAGCAATGGTGGCGCGAGATAAGAGAGAGAGAGAAAGAGAGCGAGAGTGGTGAGAGACAAGAGAGAGTGAGAGAGCGATGGTGGCGAGAGATGTGAGAGAGAGAGAAAGAGAGAGAGAGCGTAGCTAGGAACGAAAGAGAGCGAGGGTGGCGAGAGACGAGAGAGAAAGCGAGGGTGGCGAGAGACGAGAGAGAGAGAGCGAGGGTGGCCAGAGACGAGAGAGAGAGAGTGAGGGTGGTGAGAGACGAGAGAGAGAGAGAGAGAGAGAGCGAGGGTGGCGAGAGACAAGAGTGAGAGAGAGAGCAATGGTGGTGAGAGAGAAGAGAGAGAGAGAAAGAGTGAGAGTGGCCAGAGACGAGAGAGAGAGAGCGAGGGTGGCTAGAGACGAGAGAGAGAGAGCGAGGGTGGTGAGAGACAAGAGAGAGAGAGAGAGAGAGAGCGAGGGTGGCGAGAGACAAGAGAGAGAGAGAGAGAGCAATGGTGGCCAGAGACGAGAGAGAGAGAGCGAGGGTGGCTAGAGACGAGAGAGAGAGAGCGAGGGTGGTGAGAGACGAGAGAGAGAGAGAGAGAGAGAGCGCGAGGGTTGCGAGAGACAAGAGAGAGAGAGAGAGCGAGGGTGGCGAGAGCCGAGAGAGAGAGAGGGAGCGAGGGTGGCGAGAGACAGAGAGAGAGAGCGAGGGTGGCGAGAGACGAAAGGGAGAGAGAGAGAGAGCGAGGGTGGCGAGAGACAAGAGAGAGAGAGAGAGAGCGAGGGTGGCGAGAGCCGAGAGAGAGAGTGAGCGAGGGTGGCGAGAGACAGAGAGAGAGAGCGAGGGTGGCGAGAGACGAGAGAGAGAGAGAGAGAGCGAGGTTGGCGAGAAATGAGAGGGAGAGAGAGAGAGCGAGGTTGGCGTGAGACGAGAGAGAGAGCGAGGTTGGCGTGAGATGAGAGAGAGAGTTATCAAGGGTGGCGAGAGACGAGAGAGAGAGCGAGCGAGGGAGGCGAGAGACGAGAGGGAGAGAGAGCGTGTGTGGCGGGAGATAGAAAGAGAGAGCGAGTGAGGGTGGCGAGAGACGAGAGAGAGAGAGAGAGAGTGATGGTGGCGAGAGATGAGAGGGAGAGAGAGAGCGAGGTTGGCGAGAGACAAGAGAGAGAGAGAGAGCGAGGGTGGCGAGAGACGAAAGAGAGAGCGAGAGCGAGGGTGGTGAGAGACGAGAGGGAGAGAGAGAGCGGGGTTGGTGAGAGACGAGAGAGAGAGAGAGCAATGGTGGCGCGAGATGAGAGAGAGAGAGAGAGAAAGAGAGCGAGAGTGGTGAGAGACAAGAGAGAGTGAGAAAGCGATGGTGGCGAGAGATGTGAGAGAGAGAGAAAGAGAGAGAGAGCGTAGCGAGGAACGAGAGAGAGCGAGGGTGGCGAGAGACGAGAGAGAAAGCGAGGGTGGTGAGAGACGAGAGAGAGAGAGAGAGCGAGGGTGGCCAGAGACGAGAGAGAGAGAGAGAGCGAGGTTGGCGAGAGATGAGAGGGAGAGAGAGAGAGCGAGGTTGGCGAGAGACGAGAGAGAGAGAGAGAGCGAGGTTGGCGAGAGATGTGAGAGAGAGAGAAAGAGAGAGAGAGCGTAGCGAGGAACGAGAGAGAGCGAGGGTGGCGAGAGAGAGAGAGAGAGCGAGGGTGGCGAGAGACGAGAGAGAGAGCGAGGTTGGCGAGAGACGAGAGAGAGAGAGAGAGAGCGAGGGTCGTGAGAGACGAGAGAGAGAGAGCGAGGGTGGCGAGAGACGAGAGAGAGAGCGAGGGTGGTGGGTGATAGGGAGAGAGAGCGAGCGAGGTTGGCAAGAGACGAGAGAGAGATAGAGAGCGAGGGTTCGGAGAGACGAGAGAGAGAGAGGGAGAGCGAGGGTGGCGAGAGATGAGAGAGAGAGAGAAAGCGAGGGTGGCGAGAGATGAGAGAGAGAGAGAGAAAGCGAGGGTGGCGAGAAATGAGAGAGAGAAAGAGTGCGAGTGTGGCGAGAGTCGAGAGAGAGAAAGAGAGCGAGGGTGGCGAGAGTCGAGAGAGAGAAAGAGAGCGAGGGTGGTGGGAGATAGAGAGAGAGAGAGAGCGAGGTTGGCAAGAGACGAGAGAGAGATAGAGAGCGACGGTTCGGAGAGACGAGAGAGAGCGAGGGTGGCGAGAGATGAGAGAGAGAGAGAAAGCGAGGGTGGCGAGAGATGGGAGAGAGAGAGAGAAAGCGAGGGTGGCGAGAGACGAGGGTGAGAAAGAGAGCGAGTGTGGCGAGAGTCGAGGGAGAGAGAGAGAGCGAGGGTGGCGAGAGTCGAGAGAAAGAGAGCGAGGGTGGCGAGAGACGAAAGAGAAAGAGAGCGAGGGTGGCGAGAGAGAGAGAGCGAGTGTGGCGAGAGATGAGAGAGAGAGAAAGCGAGGGTGGCGAGAGAATAGAGAGAGAGAGAAAGCGAGTGTGGCGAGAGACGAGAGAGAGAAAGAGAGCGAGTGTGGCGAGAGTCGAGAGAGAGAAAGAGAGCGAGGGTGGCGAGAGTCGAGAGAGAGAACGAGAGCGAGGGTGGTGGGAGATAGAGAGAGAGAGAGAGCGAGGGTGGCGAGAGTCGAGAGAAAGAGAGCGAGGGTGGCGAGAGACGAAAGAGAAAGAGAGTGAGGGTGGCGAGAGACGAAAGAGAGAGAGCGATGGTGGCGAGAGAGAGAGAGCGAGTGTGGTGGGAGATAGAGAGAGAGAGCGAGCGAGGGTGGCGAGAGATGAGAGAGAGAGAGAGCAAGGGTGGCGAGAGACGAGAGAGAGAGAGCGAGGGTGGCCAGAGACGAGAGAGAGAGAGCGAGCGTGGTGAGAGACGAGAGAGAGAGAGAGAGAGAGAGAGCGAGGGTGGCGAGAGACAAGAGAGAGAGAGAGAGCAATGGTGGTGAGAGACGAGAGAGAGAGAGAGAGTGAGGGTGGCCAGAGACGAGAGAGAGAGAGCGAGGGTGGCTAGAGACGAGAGAGAGAGAGCGAGGGTGGTGAGAGACGAGAGAGAGAGAGAGAGAGAGAGCGAGGGTGGCGAGAGACAAGAGAGAGAGAGAGAGCGAGGGTGGCGAGAGCCGAGAGAGAGAGAGGGAGCAAGGGTGGCGAGAGACAGAGAGAGAGAGCGAGGGTGGCGAGAGACGAGAGAGAGAGAGAGAGCGAGGTTGGCGAGAAATGAGAGGGAGAGAGAGAGAGCGAGGTTGGCGTGAGACGAGAGACCGCGGTTGGCGCGAGATGAGAGAGAGAGTGATCAAGGGTGGCGAGAGACGAGAGAGAGAGCGAGCGAGGGAGGCGAGAGACGAGAGGGAGAGAGAGCCTGTGTGGCGGGAGATAGAAAGAGAGCGAGTGAGGGTGGCGAGAGACGAGAGAGAGAGAGAGAGAGAGCGAGGTTGGCGAGAGATGAGAGAGAGAGAGAGCGAGGTTGGCGAGAGACAAGAGAGAGAGAGAGAGCGAGGGTGGCGAGAGACGAAAGAGAGAGAGAGAGCGAGGGTGGTGAGAGACGAGAGGGAGAGAGAGAGCGGGCTTGGTGAGAGACGAGAGAGAGTGAGAGCAATGGTGGCGCGAGATGAGAGAGAGAAAGAGAGCGAGAGTGGTGAGAGACAAGAGAGAGTGAGAAAGCGATGGTGGCGAGAGATGTGAGAGAGAGAGAAAGAGAGAGAGAGCGTAGCGAGGAACGAGAGAGAGCGAGGGTGGCGAGAGACGAGAGAGAAAGCGAGGGTGGTGAGAGACGAGAGAGAGAGAGAGAGCGAGGGTGGCCAGAGACGAGAGAGAGAGAGAGAGAGAGCGAGGTTGGCGAGAGATGAGAGGGAGAGAGAGAGAGCGAGGTTGGCGAGAGACGAGAGAGAGAGAGAGAGCGAGGTTGGCGAGAGATGTGAGAGAGAGAGAAAGACAGAGAGAGCGTAGCGAGGAACGAGAGAGAGCGAGGGTGGCGAGAGAGAGAGAGCGAGGGTGGCGAGAGACGAGAGAGAGAGCGAGGGTGGTGGGAGATAGGGAGAGAGAGCGAGCGAGGTTGGCAAGAGACGAGAGAGAGATAGAGAGCGACGGTTCGGAGAGACGAGAGAGAGCGAGGGTGGCGAGAGATGAGAGAGAGAGAGAAAGCGAGGGTGGCGAGAGATGGGAGAGAGAGAGAGAAAGCGAGGGTGGCGAGAGACGAGGGTGAGAAAGAGAGCGAGTGTGGCGAGAGTCGAGGGAGAGAGAGAGAGCGAGGGTGGCGAGAGTCGAGAGAAAGAGAGCGAGGGTGGCGAGAGACGAAAGAGAAAGAGAGCGAGGGTGGCGAGAGAGAGAGAGCGAGTGTGGCGAGAGATGAGAGAGAGAGAAAGCGAGGGTGGCGAGAGAATAGAGAGAGAGAGAAAGCGAGTGTGGCGAGAGACGAGAGAGAGAAAGAGAGCGAGTGTGGCGAGAGTCGAGAGAGAGAAAGAGAGCGAGGGTGGCGAGAGTCGAGAGAGAGAACGAGAGCGAGGGTGGTGGGAGATAGAGAGAGAGAGAGAGCGAGGGTGGCGAGAGACGAGAGAGAGAGAGCGAGGGTGGCTAGAGACGAGAGAGAGAGAGCGAGGGTGGTGAGAGACGAGAGAGAGAGAGAGAGAGAGAGCGAGGGTGGCGAGAGACAAGAGAGAGAGAGAGAGCGAGGGTGGCGAGAGCCGAGAGAGAGAGAGGGAGCAAGGGTGGCGAGAGACAGAGAGAGAGAGCGAGGGTGGCGAGAGACGAGAGAGAGAGAGAGAGCGAGGTTGGCGAGAAATGAGAGGGAGAGAGAGAGAGCGAGGTTGGCGTGAGACGAGAGACCGCGGTTGGCGCGAGATGAGAGAGAGAGTGATCAAGGGTGGCGAGAGACGAGAGAGAGAGCGAGCGAGGGAGGCGAGAGACGAGAGGGAGAGAGAGCCTGTGTGGCGGGAGATAGAAAGAGAGCGAGTGAGGGTGGCGAGAGACGAGAGAGAGAGAGAGAGAGAGCGAGGTTGGCGAGAGATGAGAGAGAGAGAGAGCGAGGTTGGCGAGAGACAAGAGAGAGAGAGAGAGCGAGGGTGGCGAGAGACGAAAGAGAGAGAGAGAGCGAGGGTGGTGAGAGACGAGAGGGAGAGAGAGAGCGGGCTTGGTGAGAGACGAGAGAGAGTGAGAGCAATGGTGGCGCGAGATGAGAGAGAGAAAGAGAGCGAGAGTGGTGAGAGACAAGAGAGAGTGAGAAAGCGATGGTGGCGAGAGATGTGAGAGAGAGAGAAAGAGAGAGAGAGCGTAGCGAGGAACGAGAGAGAGCGAGGGTGGCGAGAGACGAGAGAGAAAGCGAGGGTGGTGAGAGACGAGAGAGAGAGAGAGAGCGAGGGTGGCCAGAGACGAGAGAGAGAGAGAGAGAGAGCGAGGTTGGCGAGAGATGAGAGGGAGAGAGAGAGAGCGAGGTTGGCGAGAGACGAGAGAGAGAGAGAGAGCGAGGTTGGCGAGAGATGTGAGAGAGAGAGAAAGAGAGAGAGAGCGTAGCGAGGAACGAGAGAGAGCGAGGGTGGCGAGAGAGAGAGAGCGAGGGTGGCGAGAGACGAGAGAGAGAGCGAGGGTGGTGGGAGATAGGGAGAGAGAGCGAGCGAGGTTGGCAAGAGACGAGAGAGAGATAGAGAGCGACGGTTCGGAGAGACGAGAGAGAGCGAGGGTGGCGAGAGATGAGAGAGAGAGAGAAAGCGAGGGTGGCGAGAGATGGGAGAGAGAGAGAGAAAGCGAGGGTGGCGAGAGACGAGGGTGAGAAAGAGAGCGAGTGTGGCGAGAGTCGAGGGAGAGAGAGAGAGCGAGGGTGGCGAGAGTCGAGAGAAAGAGAGCGAGGGTGGCGAGAGACGAAAGAGAAAGAGAGTGAGGGTGGCGAGAGACGAAAGAGAGAGAGCGATGGTGGCGAGAGAGAGAGAGCGAGTGTGGTGGGAGATAGAGAGAGAGAGCGAGCGAGGGTGGCGAGAGATGAGAGAGAGAGAGAGCAAGGGTGGCGAGAGACGAGAGAGAGAGAGCGAGGGTGGCCAGAGACGAGAGAGAGAGAGCGAGCGTGGTGAGAGACGAGAGAGAGAGAGAGAGAGAGAGAGAGCGAGGGTGGCGAGAGACAAGAGAGAGAGAGAGAGCAATGGTGGTGAGAGACGAGAGAGAGAGAGAGAGTGAGGGTGGCCAGAGACGAGAGAGAGAGAGCGAGGGTGGCTAGAGACGAGAGAGAGAGAGCGAGGGTGGTGAGAGACGAGAGAGAGAGAGAGAGAGAGAGCGAGGGTGGCGAGAGACAAGAGAGAGAGAGAGAGCGAGGGTGGCGAGAGCCGAGAGAGAGAGAGGGAGCAAGGGTGGCGAGAGACAGAGAGAGAGAGCGAGGGTGGCGAGAGACGAGAGAGAGAGAGAGAGCGAGGTTGGCGAGAAATGAGAGGGAGAGAGAGAGAGCGAGGTTGGCGTGAGACGAGAGACCGCGGTTGGCGCGAGATGAGAGAGAGAGTGATCAAGGGTGGCGAGAGACGAGAGAGAGAGCGAGCGAGGGAGGCGAGAGACGAGAGGGAGAGAGAGCCTGTGTGGCGGGAGATAGAAAGAGAGCGAGTGAGGGTGGCGAGAGACGAGAGAGAGAGAGAGAGAGAGCGAGGTTGGCGAGAGATGAGAGAGAGAGAGAGCGAGGTTGGCGAGAGACAAGAGAGAGAGAGAGAGCGAGGGTGGCGAGAGACGAAAGAGAGAGAGAGAGCGAGGGTGGTGAGAGACGAGAGGGAGAGAGAGAGCGGGCTTGGTGAGAGACGAGAGAGAGTGAGAGCAATGGTGGCGCGAGATGAGAGAGAGAAAGAGAGCGAGAGTGGTGAGAGACAAGAGAGAGTGAGAAAGCGATGGTGGCGAGAGATGTGAGAGAGAGAGAAAGAGAGAGAGAGCGTAGCGAGGAACGAGAGAGAGCGAGGGTGGCGAGAGACGAGAGAGAAAGCGAGGGTGGTGAGAGACGAGAGAGAGAGAGAGAGCGAGGGTGGCCAGAGACGAGAGAGAGAGAGAGAGAGAGCGAGGTTGGCGAGAGATGAGAGGGAGAGAGAGAGAGCGAGGTTGGCGAGAGACGAGAGAGAGAGAGAGAGCGAGGTTGGCGAGAGATGTGAGAGAGAGAGAAAGAGAGAGAGAGCGTAGCGAGGAACGAGAGAGAGCGAGGGTGGCGAGAGAGAGAGAGCGAGGGTGGCGAGAGACGAGAGAGAGAGCGAGGGTGGTGGGAGATAGGGAGAGAGAGCGAGCGAGGTTGGCAAGAGACGAGAGAGAGATAGAGAGCGACGGTTCGGAGAGACGAGAGAGAGCGAGGGTGGCGAGAGATGAGAGAGAGAGAGAAAGCGAGGGTGGCGAGAGATGGGAGAGAGAGAGAGAAAGCGAGGGTGGCGAGAGACGAGGGTGAGAAAGAGAGCGAGTGTGGCGAGAGTCGAGGGAGAGAGAGAGAGCGAGGGTGGCGAGAGTCGAGAGAAAGAGAGCGAGGGTGGCGAGAGACGAAAGAGAAAGAGAGCGAGGGTGGCGAGAGAGAGAGAGCGAGTGTGGCGAGAGATGAGAGAGAGAGAAAGCGAGGGTGGCGAGAGAATAGAGAGAGAGAGAAAGCGAGTGTGGCGAGAGACGAGAGAGAGAAAGAGAGCGAGTGTGGCGAGAGTCGAGAGAGAGAAAGAGAGCGAGGGTGGCGAGAGTCGAGAGAGAGAACGAGAGCGAGGGTGGTGGGAGATAGAGAGAGAGAGAGAGCGAGGGTGGCGAGAGACGAGAGAGAGAAAGAGAGCGAGGGTGGCGAGAGACGAGAGAGAGAGAGAGAGCGAGGGTGGCGAGAGTCGAGAGAGAGAAAGAGAGCGAGGGTGGTGGGAGATAGAGAGAGAGAGAGAGCGAGGGTGGCGAGAGTCGAGAGAGAGAAAGAGAGCGAGGGTGGCGAGAGACGAAAGAGAAAGAGAGCGAGGGTGGCGAGAGACGAAAGAGAGAGAGAGCGATGGTGGCGAGAGAGAGAGAGCGAGTGTGGTGGGAGATAGAGAGAGAGAGCGAGCGAGGGTGGCGAGAGACGAGAGAGAGAGAGAGCAAGGGTGGCGAGAGACGAGAGAGAGAGCGAGCGAGGGTGGCGAGAGACGAGAGAGAGAGCGAGCGTGGCGAGAGACGAGAGAGAGAAAGAGAGCGAGGGTGGCGAGAGATGAGAGGGAGATAGAGAGAGCGGGGTTGGCGAGAGACGCGAGAGAGAGAGCAATGGTGGCGTGAGATGAGAGAGAGAGAGAGAAAGAGAGCGAGAGTGGTGAGAGACTAGAGAGAGTGAGAGAGCGATGGTGGCGAGAGATGTGAGAGAGAGAGAAAGAGACAGAGAGCGTAGCGAGGAACGAGAGAGAGCGAGGGTGGCGAGAGACGAGAGAGAAAGCGAGGGTGGCGAGAGACGAGAGAGAGAGAGCGAGGGTGGCCAGAGACGAGAGAGAGAGAGAGAGAGCGAGGGTGGCGAGAGACGAGAGAGAGAGAGAGCAATGGTGGTGAGAGACGAGAGAGAGAGAGAGAGCGAGGGTGGCCAGAGACGAGAGAGAGAGAGCGAGGGTGGCTAGAGACGAGAGAGAGAGAGAGCGAGGGTGGTGAGAGACGAGAGAGAGAGAGAGAGAGAGCGAGGGTGGCGAGAGACGAGAGAGAGAGAGAGAGAGAGCGAGGGTGGCGAGAGACAAGAGAGAGAGAGAGAGCGAGGGTGGCGAGAGCCGAGAGAGAGAGAGGGAGCGAGGTTGGCGAGAGATGAGAGAGAGAGTGATCAAGGGTGGCGAGAGACAAGAGAGAGAGCGAGCGAGGGAGGCGAGAGACGAGAGGGAGAGAGAGCGTGTGTGGCGGTAGATAGAAAGAGAGAGCGAGTGAGGTTGGCGAGAGACGAGAGAGAGAGAGAGAGCGAGGGTGGCGAGAGATGAGAGGGAGAGAGAGAGAGCGAGGTTGGCGAGAGACGAGAGAGAGAGAGCAATGGTGGCGTGAGATGAGAGAGAGAGAGAGAAAGAGAGCGAGAGTGGTGAGAGACTAGAGAGAGTGAGAGAGTGATGGTGGCGAGAGATGTGAGAGAGCGAGAAAGAGAGAGAGAGCGTAGCGAGGAACGAGAGAGAGCGAGGGTGGCGAGAGACGAGAGAGAAAGCGAGGGTGGCGAGAGACGAGAGAGAGAGAGCGAGGGTGGCCAGAGACGAGAGAGAGAGAGCGAGGGTGGTGAGAGACGAGAGAGAGAGAGAGAGAGAGAGCGAGGGTGGCGAGAGACAAGAGAGAGAGAGAGGGCGAGGGTGGCGAGAGCCGAGAGAGAGAGAGGGAGCAAGGGTGGCGAGAGACAGAGAGAGAGAGCGAGGGTGGCGAGAGACGAGAGAGAGAGAGAGAGCGAGGTTGGCGAGAAATGAGAGGGAGAGAGAGAGAGCGAGGTTGGCGTGAGACGAGAGACCGAGGTTGGCGCGAGATGAGAGAGAGAGTGATCAAGGGTGGCGAGGGACGAGAGAGAGAGCGAGCGAGGGAGGTGAGAGACGAGAGGGAGAGAGAGCGTGTGTGGCGGGAGATAGAAAGAGAGAGCGAGTGAGGGTGGCGAGAGACGAGAGAGAGAGAGAGAGAGCGAGGTTGGCGAGAAATGAGAGAGAGAGAGAGCGAGGTTGGCGAGAGACAAGAGAGAGAGAGAGAGCGAGGGTGGCGAGAGACGAAAGAGAGAGAGAGAGAGAGCGAGGGTGGTGAGAGACGAGAGGGAGAGAGAGAGAGCGGGCTTGGTGAGAGACGAGAGAGAGTGAGAGCAATGGTGGCGCGAGATGAGAGAGAGAAAGAGAGCGAGAGTGGTGAGAGACAAGAGAGAGTGAGAAAGCGATGGTGGCGAGAGATGTGAGAGAGAGAGAAAGAGAGAGAGAGCGTAGCGAGGAACGAGAGAGAGCGAGGGTGGCGAGAGACGAGAGAGAAAGCGAGGGTGGTGAGAGACGAGAGAGAGAGAGAGAGCGAGGGTGGCCAGAGACGAGAGAGAGAGAGAGAGAGAGCGAGGTTGGCGAGAGATGAGAGGGAGAGAGAGAGAGCGAGGTTGGCGAGAGACGAGAGAGAGAGAGAGCGAGGTTGGCGAGAGATGTGAGAGAGAGAGAAAGAGAGAGAGAGCGTAGCGAGGAACGAGAGAGAGCGAGGGTGGCGAGAGAGAGAGAGCGAGGGTGGCGAGAGACGAGAGAGAGAGCGAGGGTGGTGAGAGACGAGAGAGAGAGCGAGGGTGGTGGGAGATAGGGAGAGAGAGCGAGCGAGGTTGGCAAGAGACGAGAGAGAGATAGAGAGCGACGGTTCGGAGAGACGAGAGAGAGCGAGGGTGGCGAGAGATAGAGAGAGAGAAAGCGAGGGTGGCGAGAGATGGGAGAGAGAGAGAGAAAGCGAGGGTGGTGAGAGACGAGAGAGAGAAAGAGAGCGAGTGTGGCGAGAGTCGAGGGAGAGAAAGAGAGCGAGGGTGGCGAGAGTCGAGAGAGAGAAAGAGAGTGAGGGTGGTGGGAGATAGAGAGAGAGAGAGCGAGGGTGGCGAGAGTCGAGAGAAAGAGAGCGAGGGTGGCGAGAGACGAAAGAGAAAGAGAGCGAGGGTGGCGAGAGAGAGAGAGCGAGTGTGGCGAGAGATGAGAGAGAGAGAAAGCGAGGGTGGCGAGAGAATAGAGAGAGAGAGAAAGCGAGTGTGGCGAGAGACGAGAGAGAGAAAGAGAGCGAGTGTGGCGAGAGTCGAGAGAGAGAAAGAGAGCGAGGGTGGCGAGAGTCGAGAGAGAGAACGAGAGCGAGGGTGGTGGGAGATAGAGAGAGAGAGCGAGGGTGGCGAGAGTCGAGAGAAAGAGAGTGAGGGTGGCGAGAGACGAAAGAGAAAGAGAGTGAGGGTGGCGAGAGACGAAAGAGAGAGAGCGATGGTGGCGAGAGAGAGAGAGCGAGTGTGGTGGGAGATAGAGAGAGAGAGCGAGCGAGGGTGGCGAGAGATGAGAGAGAGAGAGAGCAAGGGTGGCGAGAGACGAGAGAGAGAGCGAGCGAGGGTGGCGAGAGACGAGAGAGAGAGAGAGCAAGGGTGGCAAGAGACGAGAGAGAGAGAGAGCGAGGGTGGCGAGAGACGAGAGAGAGAAAGAGAGCGAGGGTGGCGAGAGACGAGAGAGAGAGAGAGAGCGAGGGTGGCGAGAGTCGAGAGAGAGAAAGAGAGCGAGGGTGGTGGGAGACAGAGAGAGAGAGAGAGCGAGGGTGGCGAGAGTCGAGAGAGAGAAAGAGAGCGAGGGTGGCGAGAGACGAAAGAGAAAGAGAGCGAGGGTGGCGAGAGACGAGAGAGAGAGCGAGCGAGGGTGGCGAGTGACGAGAGAGAGAGCGAGCGTGGCGAGAGACGAGAGAGAGAAAGAGAGCGAGGGTGGCGAGAGATGAGAGGGAGATAGAGAGAGCGGGGTTGGCGAGAGACGCGAGAGAGAGAGCAATGGTGGCGTGAGATGAGAGAGAGAGAGAGAAAGAGAGCGAGAGTGGTGAGAGACTAGAGAGAGTGAGAGAGCGATGGTGGCGAGAGATGTGAGAGAGAGAGAAAGAGACAGAGAGCGTAGCGAGGAACGAGAGAGAGCGAGGGTGGCGAGAGACGAGAGAGAAAGCGAGGGTGGCGAGAGACGAGAGAGAAAGCGAGGGTGGCGAGAGACGAGAGAGAGAGAGCGAGGGTGGCCAGAGACGAGAGAGAGAGAGCGAGGGTGGTGAGAGACGAGAGAGAGAGAGAGAGCGAGGGTGGCGAGAGACAAGAGAGAGAGAGAGAGCAATGGTGGTGAGAGACGAGAGAGAGAGAGAGAGCGAGGGTGGCCGGAGACGAGAGAGAGAGCGAGGGTGGCTAGAGACGAGAGAGAGAGAGAGCGAGGGTGGTGAGAGACGAGAGAGAGAGAGAGAGAGAGCGAGGGTGGCGAGAGACAAGAGAGAGAGAGAGAGCGAGGGTGGCGAGAGCCGAGAGAGAGAGAGGGAGCGAGGGTGGCGAGAGACAGAGAGAGAGAGCGAGGGTGGCGAGAGACGAAAGGGAGAGAGAGAGAGAGAGCGAGGGTGGTGAGAGACAAGAGAGAGAGAGAGAGCAATGGTGGTGAGAGACGAGAGAGAGAGAGAGAGAGAGCGAGGGTGGCGAGAGACAGAGAGAGAGCGAGGTTGGCGAGAGATGAGAGAGAGAGTGATCAAGGGTGGCGAGAGACGAAAGAGAGAGCGAGCGAGGGAGGCGAGAGACGAGAGGGAGAGAGAGCGTGTGTGGCGGGAGATAGAAAGAGAGAGCGAGTGAGGTTGGCGAGAGACGAGAGAGAGAGAGAGCGAGCTTGGCGAGAGATGAGAGGGAGAGAGAGAGAGCGAGGTTGGCGAGAGACAAGAGAGAGAGAGAGAGCGAGGTTGGCGAGAGATGAGAGGGAGAGAGAGAGCGAGGGTGGCGAGAGACGAGAGAGAGAGAGAGCAATGGTGGCGCGAGATGAGAGAGAGAGAGAGAAAGAGAGCGAGAGTGGTGAGAGACAAGAGAGAGTGAGAGAGCGATGGTGGCGAGAGATGTGAGAGAGAGAGAAAGAGAGAGAGAGCGTAGCGAGGAACGAGAGAGAGCGAGGGTGGCGAGAGACGAGAGAGAAAGCGAGGGTGGCGAGAGACGAGAGAGAGAGAGAGAGAGCGAGGGTGGCCAGAGACGAGAGAGAGAGAGAGAGCGAGGTTGGCGAGAGATGAGAGGGAGAGAGAGAGAGCGAGGTTGGCGAGAGACGAGAGAGAGAGAGAGAGAGCGAGGTTGGCGAGAGATGAGAGGGAGAGAGAGAGCAAGGGTGGCGAGAGACGAAAGAGAGAGAGAGAGCGAGGGTGGTGAGAGACGAGAGGGAGAGAGAGAGCGGGGTTGGCGAGAGACGAGAGAGAGAGAGAGCAATGGTGGCGCGAGATGAGAGAGAGAGAGAGAAAGAGAGCGGGAGTGGTGAGAGACAAGAGAGAGTGAGAGAGCGATGGTGGCGAGAGATGTGAGAGAGAGAGAAAGAGAGAGAGAGCGTAGCGAGGAACGAGAAAGAGCGAGGGTGGCGAGAGACGAGAGAGAAAGCGAGGGTGGCTAGAGACGAGAGAGAGAGAGCGAGTGTGGTGAGAGACGAGAGAGAGAGAGAGAGAGCGAGGGTGGTGAGAAACGAGAGAGAGAGAGAGAGAGAGAGCGAGGGTGGCCAGAGACGAGAGAGAGAGAGCGAGGGTGGCTAGAGACGAGAGAGAGAGAGCGAGGGTGGCGAGAGACGAGAGAGAGAGAGAGAGCGAGGGTGGCGAGAGCCGAGAGAGAGAGAGGGAGCGAGGGTGGCGAGAGACAGAGAGAGAGAGCGAGGGTGGCGAGAGACGAGACAGAGAGAGAGAGCGAGGGTGGCGAGAGATGAGAGGGAGAGAGAGAGAGCGGGGTTGGCGAGAGACGAGAGAGAGAGCGAGGGTGGCGAGAGACGAGAGAGAGAGAGCAAGGGTGGCGAGACGAGAGAGAGAAAGAGAGCGAGGGTGGCGAGAGATGAGAGGGAGAGAGAGAGAGAGAGCAATGGTGGCGCGAGATAAGAGAGAGAGAGAAAGAGAGCGAGAGTGGTGAGAGACAAGAGAGAGTGAGAGAGCGATGGTGGCGAGAGATGTGAGAGAGAGAGAAAGAGAGAGAGAGCGTAGCTAGGAACGAAAGAGAGCGAGGGTGGCGAGAGACGAGAGAGAAAGCGAGGGTGGCGAGAGACGAGAGAGAGAGAGCGAGGGTGGCCAGAGACGAGAGAGAGAGAGTGAGGGTGGTGAGAGACGAGAGAGAGAGAGAGAGAGAGAGCGAGGGTGGCGAGAGACAAGAGTGAGAGAGAGAGCAATGGTGGTGAGAGAGAAGAGAGAGAGAGAAAGAGTGAGAGTGGCCAGAGACGAGAGAGAGAGAGCGAGGGTGGCTAGAGACGAGAGAGAGAGAGCGAGGGTGGTGAGAGACAAGAGAGAGAGAGAGAGAGAGAGCGAGGGTGGCGAGAGACAAGAGAGAGAGAGAGAGAGCAATGGTGGCCAGAGACGAGAGAGAGAGAGCGAGGGTGGCTAGAGACGAGAGAGAGAGAGCGAGGGTGGTGAGAGACGAGAGAGAGAGAGAGAGAGAGAGCGCGAGGGTTGCGAGAGACAAGAGAGAGAGAGAGAGCGAGGGTGGCGAGAGCCGAGAGAGAGAGAGGGAGCGAGGGTGGCGAGAGACAGAGAGAGAGAGCGAGGGTGGCGAGAGACGAAAGGGAGAGAGAGAGAGAGCGAGGGTGGCGAGAGACAAGAGAGAGAGAGAGAGAGCGAGGGTGGCGAGAGCCGAGAGAGAGAGTGAGCGAGGGTGGCGAGAGACAGAGAGAGAGAGCGAGGGTGGCGAGAGACGAGAGAGAGAGAGAGAGAGCGAGGTTGGCGAGAAATGAGAGGGAGAGAGAGAGAGCGAGGTTGGCGTGAGACGAGAGAGAGAGCGAGGTTGGCGTGAGATGAGAGAGAGAGTTATCAAGGGTGGCGAGAGACGAGAGAGAGAGCGAGCGAGGGAGGCGAGAGACGAGAGGGAGAGAGAGCGTGTGTGGCGGGAGATAGAAAGAGAGAGCGAGTGAGGGTGGCGAGAGACGAGAGAGAGAGAGAGAGAGTGATGGTGGCGAGAGATGAGAGGGAGAGAGAGAGCGAGGTTGGCGAGAGACAAGAGAGAGAGAGAGAGCGAGGGTGGCGAGAGACGAAAGAGAGAGCGAGAGCGAGGGTGGTGAGAGACGAGAGGGAGAGAGAGAGCGGGGTTGGTGAGAGACGAGAGAGAGAGAGAGCAATGGTGGCGCGAGATGAGAGAGAGAGAGAGAGAAAGAGAGCGAGAGTGGTGAGAGACAAGAGAGAGTGAGAAAGCGATGGTGGCGAGAGATGTGAGAGAGAGAGAAAGAGAGAGAGAGCGTAGCGAGGAACGAGAGAGAGCGAGGGTGGCGAGAGACGAGAGAGAAAGCGAGGGTGGTGAGAGACGAGAGAGAGAGAGAGAGCGAGGGTGGCCAGAGACGAGAGAGAGAGAGAGAGCGAGGTTGGCGAGAGATGAGAGGGAGAGAGAGAGAGCGAGGTTGGCGAGAGACGAGAGAGAGAGAGAGAGCGAGGTTGGCGAGAGATGTGAGAGAGAGAGAAAGAGAGAGAGAGCGTAGCGAGGAACGAGAGAGAGCGAGGGTGGCGAGAGAGAGAGAGAGAGCGAGGGTGGCGAGAGACGAGAGAGAGAGCGAGGTTGGCGAGAGACGAGAGAGAGAGAGAGAGAGCGAGGGTCGTGAGAGACGAGAGAGAGAGAGCGAGGGTGGCGAGAGACGAGAGAGAGAGCGAGGGTGGTGGGTGATAGGGAGAGAGAGCGAGCGAGGTTGGCAAGAGACGAGAGAGAGATAGAGAGCGAGGGTTCGGAGAGACGAGAGAGAGAGAGGGAGAGCGAGGGTGGCGAGAGATGAGAGAGAGAGAGAAAGCGAGGGTGGCGAGAGATGAGAGAGAGAGAGAGAAAGCGAGGGTGGCGAGAAATGAGAGAGAGAAAGAGTGCGAGTGTGGCGAGAGTCGAGAGAGAGAAAGAGAGCGAGGGTGGCGAGAGTCGAGAGAGAGAAAGAGAGCGAGGGTGGTGGGAGATAGAGAGAGAGAGAGAGCGAAGGTGGCGAGAGACGAAAGAGAAAGAGAGCGAGGGTGGCGAGAGACGAAAGAGAGAGAGAGAGCGATGGTGGCGAGATAGAGAGAGCGAGTGTGGCGAGAGATGAGAGAGAGAGAGAAAGCCAGGGTGGCGAGAGATGAGAGAGAGAGAGAAAGCGAGGGCAGCGAGAGACGAGAGAGAGAAAGAGAGCGAGTGTGGCGAGAGTCGAGAGAGAGAAAGAGAGCGAGGGTGGTGGGAGATAGAGAGAGAGAGCGAGGGTGGCGAGAGTCGAGAGAAAGAGAGCGAGGGTGGCGAGAGACGAAAGAGAAAGAAAGTGAGGGTGGCGAGAGACGAAAGAAAGAGAGAGAGCGATGGTGGCAAGAGATAGAGAGCGAGTGTGGTGGGAGATAGAGAGAGAGAGCGAGCGAGGGTGGCGAGAGATGAGAGAGAGAGAGAGCAAGGGTGGCGAGAGACGAGAGAGAGAGCGAGCGAGGGTGGCGAGAGACGAGAGAGAGAGAGAGAGCAAGGGTGGCAAGAGACGAGAGAGAGAGAGCGAGGGTGGCGAGAGACGAGAGAGAGAAAGAGAGCGAGGGTGGCGAGAGACGAGAGAGAGAGAGAGCGAGGGTGGCGAGAGTCGAGAGAGAGAAAGAGAGCGAGGGTGGTGGGAGACAGAGAGAGAGAGAGAGAGCAAGGGTGGCGAGACGAGAGAGAGAAAGAGAGCGAGGGTGGCGAGAGATGAGAGGGAGAGAGAGAGAGCGGGGTTGGCGAGAGACGAGAGAGAGAGAGCAATGGTGGCGTGAGATGAGAGAGAGAGAGAGAAAGAGAGCGAGAGTGGTGAGAGACTAGAGAGAGTGAGAGAGCAATGGTGGCGAGAGATGTGAGAGAGAGAGAAAGAGAGAGAGAGCGTAGCGAGGAACGAGAGAGAGCGAGGGTGGCGAGAGACGAGAGAGAAAGCGAGGGTGGCGAGAGACGAGAGAGAGAGAGCGAGGGTGGCCAGAGACGAGAGAGAGAGAGCGAGGGTGGTGAGAGACAAGAGAGAGAGAGAGAGAGAGAGAGCGAGGGTGGCGAGAGACAAGAGAGAGAGAGAGAGAGCAATGGTGGCCAGAGACGAGAGAGAGAGAGCGAGGGTGGCTAGAGACGAGAGAGAGAGAGCGAGGGTGGTGAGAGACGAGAGAGAGAGAGAGAGAGAGAGCGAGGGTGGCGAGAGACAAGAGAGAGAGAGAGAGAGCGAGGGTGGCGAGAGCCGAGAGAGAGAGAGGGAGTGAGGGTGGCGAGAGACAGAGAGAGAGAGCGAGGGTGGCGAGAGACGAAAGGGAGAGAGAGAGAGAGCGAGGGTGGCGAGAGACAAGAGAGAGAGAGAGAGCAATGGTGGTGAGAGACGAGAGAGAGAGAGAGAGAGAGCGAGGGCGGCGAGAGACAGAGAGAGCGAAGTTGGCGAGAAATGAGAGGGAGAGAGAGAGAGCGAGGTTGGCGTGAGACGAGAGAGAGAACGAGGTTGGCGAGAAATGAGAGAGAGAGTGATCAAGGGTGGCGAGAGACGAGAGAGAGAGCGAGCCAGGGAGGCGAGAGACGAGAGGGAGAGAGAGCGTGTGTGGCGGGAGATAGAAAGAGAGAGCGAGTGAGGGTGGCGAGAGACGAGAGAGAGAGAGAGAGCGAGGTTGGCCAGAGATGAGAGGGAGAGAGAGAGAGCGAGGTTGGCGAGAGACAAGAGAGAGAGAGAGAGCGAGGTTGGCGAGAGATGAGAGGGAGAGAGAGAGCGAGGGTGGCGAGAGACGAAAGAGAGAGAGAGAGCGAGGGTGGTGGGAGACGAGAGGGAGAGAGAGAGAGCAGGGTTGGCGAGAGACGAGAGAGAGAGAGAGCAATGGTGGCGCGAGATGAGAGAGTGAGAGAAAGAAAGCGAGAGTGGTGAGAGACAAGAGAGAGTGAGAGAGCGATGGGGGCGAGAGATGTGAGAGAGAGAGAAAGAGAGAGAGAGCGTAGCGAGGAACGAGAGAGAGCGAGGATGGCGAGAGACGAGAGAGAAAGCGAGGGTGGCGAGAGACGAGAGAGAGAGAGAGAGCAAGGTTGGCGAGAGATGAGAGGGAGAGAGAGAGAGCGAGGTTGGCGAGAGACGAGAGAGAGAGAGAGAGAGCGAGGTTGGCGAGAGATGAGAGAGAGAGAGAGAGCGAGGGTGGCGAGAGACGAAAGAGAGAGAGAGAGCGAGGGTGGTGAGAGACGAGAGGGAGAGAGAGAGCGGGGTTGGCGAGAGACGAGAGAGAGAGAGAGCAATGGTGGCGCGAGATGAGAGAGAGAGAGAGAAAGAGAGCGGGATTGGTGAGAGACAAGAGAGAGTGAGAGAGCGATGGTGGCGAGAGATGTGAGAGAGAGAGAAAGAGAGAGAGAGCGTAGCGAGGAACGAGAGAGAGCGAGGGTGGCGAGAAACGAGAGAGAACGAGGGTGGCGAGAAACGAGAGAGAAAGCGAGGGTGGCCAGAGACGAGAGAGAGAGAGCGAGGATGGTGAGAGACGAGAGAGAGAGAGAGAGAGCGAGGGTGGTGAGAGACGAGAGAGAGAGAGAGAGAGAGAGAGCGAGGGTGGCCAGAGACAAGAGAGAGAGAGCGAGGGTGGCTAGAGACGAGAGAGAGAGAGCGAGGGTGGCGAGAGCCGAGAGAGAGAGAGGGACCGAGGGTGGCGAGAGACAGAGAGAGAGAGCGAGGGTGGCGAGAGACGAGAGAGTGAGAGAGAGCGAGGGTGGCGAGAGATGAGAGGGAGAGAGAGAGAGCGGGGTTGGCGAGAGACGAGAGAGAGAGCGAGGGTGGCGAGAGACGAAAGGGAGAGAGAGAGAGAGCGAGGGTGGCGAGAGACAAGAGAGAGAGAGAGCAATGGTGGTGAGAGACGAGAGAGAGAGAGAGCGAGGGTGGCGAGAGACAGAGAGAGAGAGCGAGGTTGGCGAGAAATGAGAGGGAGAGAGAGAGAGCGAGGTTGGCGTGAGACGAGAGAGAGAACGAGGTTGGCGAGAGATGAGAGAGAGAGTGATCAAGGGTAGCGAGAGACGAGAGAGAGAGCGAGCGAGGGAGGCGAGAGACGAGAGGGAGAGAGAGCGTGTGTGGCGGGAGATAGAAAGAGAGAGCGAGTGAGGGTGGCGAGAGACGAGAGAGAGAGAGAGAGAGCGAGGTTGGCGAGAGATGAGAGGGAGAGAGAGAGAGCGAGGTTGGCGAGAGACAAGAGAGAGAGAGAGAGCGAGGTTGGCGAGAGATGAGAGGGAGAGAGAGCGAGGGTGGCGAGAGACGAAAGAGAGAGAGAGAGCGAGGGTGGTGAGAGACGAGAGGGAGAGAGAGAGAGCGGGGTTGGCGAGAGACGAGAGAGAGAGAGAGCAATGGTGGCGCGAGATGAGAGAGAGAGAGAGAAAGTGAGCGAGAGTGGTGAGAGACAAGAGAGAGTGAGAGAGCGATGGTGGCGAGAGATGTGAGAGAGAGAGAAAGAGAGAGAGAGCGTAGCGAGGAACGAGAGAGAGCGAGGGTGGCGAGAGACGAGAGAGAAAGCGAGGGTGGTGAGAGACGAGAGAGAGAGAGAGAGCGAGGGTGGCCAGAGACGAGAGAGAGAGAGAGAGAGCGAGGTTGGCGAGAGATGAGAGGGAGAGAGAGAGAGCGAGGGTGGCGAGAGACGAAAGAGAGAGAGAGAGCGAGGGTGGTGAGAGACGAGAGGCAGAGAGAGAGCGGGGTTGGCGAGAGACGAGAGAGAGAGAGCAATGGTGGCGCGAGATGAGAGAGAGAGAGAGAGAGCGGGAGTGGTGAGAGACAAGAGAGAGTGAGAGAGCGATGGTGGCGAGAGATGTGAGAGAGAGAGAAAGAGAGAGAGAGCGAGGGTGGCGAGAGACGAAAGAGAGAGAGAGCGATGGTGGCGAGAGAGAGAGAGAGAGTGTGGTGGGAGATAGAGAGAGAGAGCGAACGAGGGTGGCGAGAGACGAGAGAGAGAGCGAGGGTGGCGAGAGACGAGAGAGAGAAAGAGAGCGAGGGTGGCGAGAGATGAGAGGGAGAGAGAGAGAGCGGGGTTGGCGACAGACGAGAGAGAGAGCGAGGGTGGCGAGAGACGAGAGAGAGAGAGAGAGCAAGGGTGGCGAGACGCAAGAGAGAAAGAGAGCGAGGGTGGCGAGAGATGAGAGGGAGAGAGAGAGAGCGGGGTTGGCGAGAGACGAGAGAGAGAGAGCAATGGTGGCGTGAGATGAGAGAGAGAGAGAGAAAGAGAGCGAGAGTGGTGAGAGACTAGAGAGAGTGAGAGAGCGATGGTGGCGAGAGATGTGAGAGAGAGAGAAAGAGAGAGAGAGCGTCGCGAGGAACGAGAGAGAGCGAGGGTGGCGAGAGACGAGAGAGAAAGCGAGGGTGGCGAGAGACGAGAGAGAGAGAGCGAGGGTGGCCAGAGACGAGAGAGAGAGAGCGAGGGTGGTGAGAGACGAGAGAGAGAGAGAGAGAGAGAGCGAGGTTGGTGAGAGACGAGAGAGAGAGAGAGAGAGAGAGCGAGGGTGGCGAGAGACAAGAGAGAGAGAGAGAGCAATGGTGGTGAGAGACGAGAGAGAGAGAGAGAGAGAGAGCGAGGGTGGCCAGAGACGAGAGAGAGAGAGCGAGGGTGGCTAGAGACGAGAGAGAGAGAGCGAGGGTGGTGAGAGACGAGAGAGAGAGAGAGAGAGAGAGAGCGAGGGTGGCGAGAGACAGAGAGAGAGAGAGAGCGAGGGTGGCGAGAGCCGAGTGAGAGAGAGGGAGCGAGGGTGGCGAGAGACAGAGAGAGGGAGCGAGGGTGGCGAGAGACGAAAGGGGGAGAGAGAGAGAGCGAGGGTGGCGAGAGACAAGAGAGAGAGAGAGAGCAATGGTGGTGAGAGACGAGAGAGAGAGAGAGAGAGCGAGGGTGGCGAGAGACAGAGAGAGAGAGCGAGGTTGGCGAGAAATGAGAGGGAGAGAGAGAGAGCGAGGTTGGCGTGAGACGAGAGAGAGAACGAGGTTGGCGAGAGATGAGAGAGAGAGTGATCAAGGGTGGCGAGAGACGAGAGAGAGAGCGAGCGAGGCGAGGCGAGAGACGAGAGGGAGAGAGAGCGTGTGTGGCGGGAGATAGAAAGAGAGAGCGAGTGAGGGTGGCGAGAGACGAGAGAGAGAGAGAGAGAGCGAGGTTGGCGAGAGATGAGAGGGAGAGAGAGAGAGCGAGGTTGGCGAGAGACAAGAGAGAGAGAGAGCGAGGTTGGCTAGAGATGAGAGGGAGAGAGAGAGCGAGGGTGGCGAGAGACGAAAGAGAGAGAGAGCGAGGGTGGTGAGAGACGAGAGGGAGAGAGAGAGAGCGGGTTTGGCGAGAGACGAGAGAGAGAGCAATGGTGGCGCGAGATGAGAGAGAGAGAGAGAAAGGGAGCGAGAGTGGTGAGAGACAAGAGAGAGTGAGAGAGCGATGGTGGCGAGAGATGTGAGAGAGAGAGAAAGAGAGAGAGAGCGTAGCGAGGAACGAGAGAGAGCGAGGGTGGCGAGAGATGAGAGAGAAAGCGAGGGTGGCGAGAGACGAGAGAGAGAGAGAGAGAGAGCGAGGGTGGCCAGAGACGAGAGAGAGAGAGAGAGCGAGGTTGGCGAGAGATGAGAGGGAGAGAGAGAGCGAGGTTGGCGAGAGACGAGAGAGAGAGAGAGAGCGAGGTTGGCGAGAGATGAGAGGGAGAGAGAAGCGAGGGTGGCGAGAGACGAGAGGGAGAGAGAGAGCGGGGTTGGCGAGAGACGAGAGAGAGAGAGAGCAATGGTGGCGCGAGATGAGAGAGAGAGAGAGAAAGAGAGCGGGAGTGGTGAGAGACAAGAGAGAGTGAGAGAGCGATGGTGGCGAGAGATGTGAGAGAGAGAGAAAGAGAGAGAGAGCGAGGGTGGCGAGAGACGAAAGAGAGAGAGAGCGATGGTGGCGAGAGAGAGAGAGCGAGTGTGGTGGGAGATAGAGAGCGAGCGAGAGTGGCGAGAGACGAGAGAGAGAGAGAGATCGAGGTTGGCGAGAGATGAGAGGGAGAGAGAGAGAGCGAGGGTGGCGAGAGACGAAAGAGAGAGAGCGAGGGTGGTGAGAGACGAGAGGGAGAGAGAGAGCGGGGTTGGCGAGAGACGAGAGAGAGAGAGAGCAATGGTGGCGCGAGATGAGAGAGAGAGAGAGAAAGAGAGCGGGAGTGGTGAGAGACAAGAGAGAGTGAGAGAGCGATGGTGGCGAGAGATGTGAGAGAGAGAGAAAGAGAGAGAGAGCGAGGGTGGCGAGAGACGAAAGAGAGAGAGAGCGATGGTGGCGAGAGAGAGAGAGCGAGTGTGGTGGGAGATAGAGAGAGAGAGCGAGCGAGGGTGGCGAGAGACGAGAGAGAGAGAGAGCAAGGGTGGCGAGAGACGAGAGAGAGAGCGAACGAGGGTGGCGAGAGACGAGAGAGAGAGCGAGGGTGGCGAGAGACGAGAGAGAGAAAGAGAGCGAGGGTGGCGAGAGATGAGAGGGAGAGAGAGAGAGCGGGGTTGGCGAGAGACGAGAGAGAGAGCGAGGGTGGCAAGAGACGAGAGAGAGAGAGAGAGCAAGGGTGGCGAGACGAGAGAGAGAAAGAGAGCGAGGGTGGCGAGAGATGAGAGGGAGAGAAAGAGAGCGGGGTTGGCGAGAGATGAGAGAGAGAGAGCAATGGTGGCGTAAGATGAGAGAGAGAGAGAGAAAGAGAGAGAGAGCGTAGCGAGGAACGAGAGAGAGCGAGGGTGGCGAGAGACAAGAGAGAAAGCGAGGGTGGCCAGAGACGAGAGAGAGAGAGCGAGGGTGGTGAGAGACGAGAGAGAGAGAGAGAGAGCGAGGGTGGCCAGAGACGAGAGAGAGAGCGAGGGTGGCTAGAGACGAGAGAGAGAGAGCGAGGGTGGTGAGAGACGAGAGAGAGAGAGAGCGAGGGTGGCGAGAGACAAGAGAGAGAGAGAGAGCGAGGGTGGTGAGAGCCGAGAGAGAGAGAGAGCGAGGGTGGTGAGAGACAGAGAGAGAGAGCGAGGGTGGCGAGAGACGAGAGAGAGAGAGAGAGCGAAGTTGGCGAGAGATGAGAGGGAGAGAGAGAGAGCGGGGTTGGCGAGAGACGAGAGAGAGAGCGAGGGTGGCGAGAGACGAGAGAGAGAGAGAGAGAGCAAGGGAGGCGAGACGAGAGAGAGAAAGAGAGCGAGGGTGGCGAGAGATGAGAGGGAGAGAGAGAGAGCGGGGTTGGCGAGAGACGAGAGAGAGAGAGCAATGGTGGCGCGAGATGAGAGAGAGAGAGAGAAAGAGAGCGAGAGTGGTGAGAGACAAGAGAGAGTGAGAGAGCGATGGTGGCGAGAGATGTGAGAGAGAGAGAAAGAGCGAGAGAGCGTAGCGAGGAACGAGAGAGAGCGAGGGTGTCGAGAGACGAGAGAGAAAGCGAGGGTGGCGAGAGACGAGAGAGAGAGAGCGAGGGTGGCCAGAGACAAGAGAGAGAGAGAGAGAGCAATGGTGGTGAGAGACGAAAGAGAGAGAGAGAGAGAGTGAGGGTGGCCAGAGACGAGAGAGAGAGAGCGAGGGTGGCTAGAGACCAGAGAGAGGGAGCGAGGGTGGTGAGAGACGAGAGACAAGAGAGAAGAGCGAGGGTGGTGAGAGACAAGAGAGAGAGAGAGAGCGAGGGTGGCGAGAGCCGAGAGAGAGAGAGGGAGCGAGGGTGGCGAGAGACGAGAGGGAGAGAGAGCGTGTTTGGCGGGAGATAGAAAGAGAGAGTGAGTGAGGGTGGCGATAGACGAGAGAGACAGAGAGAGAGCGAGGTTGGCGAGAGATCAGAGGGAGAGAGAGAGAGCGAGGTTGGCGAGAGACAAGAGAGAGAGAGAGCGAGGGTGGCGAGAGACGAAAGAGAGAGAGAGAGCGAGGGTGGTGAGAGACGAGAGGGAGAGAGAGAGAGCGGGGTTGGTGAGAGACGAGAGAGAGAGAGCAATGGTGGCGCGAGATGAGAGAGAGAGAGAGAGAGAAAGAGAGCGAGAGTGGTGAGAGACGAGAGAGAGAGCGATGGTGGCGAGAGATGTGAGAGAGAGAGAAAGAGAGAGAGAGTGTAGCGAGGAACGAGAGAGAGCGAGGGTGGCGAGAGACGAGAGAGAAAGTGAGGGTGGTGAGAGACGAGAGAGAGAGAGAGAGCGAGGGTGGCCAGAGACGAGAGAGAGAGAGAGAGAGCGAGGTTGGCGAGAGATGAGAGGGAGAGAGAGAGAGCGAGGTTGGCGAGAGACGAGAGAGAGAGAGAGAGAGCGAGGTTGGCGAGAGATGTGAGAGAGAGAGAAAGAGAGAGAGAGCGTAGCGAGGAACGAGAGAGAGCGAGGGTGGCGAGAGACGAGAGAGAAAGCGAGGGTGGCCAGAGACGAGAGAGAGAGAGCGAGGGTGGTGAGAGACGAGAGAGAGAGAGAGAGAGAGAGCGAGGGTGGCCAGAGACGAGAGAGAGAGAGAGAGAGCGAGGTTGGCGAGAGATGAGAGGGAGAGAGAGAGTGAGGGTGGCGAGAGACGAGAGGGAGAGAGAGAGCGGGGTTGGCGAGAGACGAGAGAGAGAGAGAGAGCAATGGTGGCGCGAGATGAGAGAGAGAGAGAGAAAGAGAGCGGGAGTGGTGAGAGACAAGAGAGAGTGAGAGAGCGATGGTGGCGAGAAATGTGAGAGAGAGAGAAAGAGAGAGAGAGCGAGGGTGGCGAGAGAGAGAGAGCGAGTGTGGTGGGAGATAGAGAGAGAGAGCGAGCGAGGTTGGCGAGAGACGAGAGAGAGAGAGAGCGAGGTTGGCGAGAGATGAGAGGGAGAGAGAGAGAGCGAGGGTGGCGAGAGACGAAAGAGAGAGAGAGAGAGCGAGGGTGGTGAGAGACGAGAGAGAGAGAGAGAGCGGGGTTGGCGAGAGACGAGAGAGAGAGATAGCAATAGTGGCGCAAGATGAGAGAGAGAGAGAGAAAGAGAGCGGGAGTGGTGAGAGACAAGAGAGAGTGAGAGAGCGATGGTGGCGAGAGATGTGAGAGAGAGAGAAAGAGAGAGAGAGCGAGGGTGGCGAGAGACGAAAGAGAGAGAGAGCGATGGTGGCGAGAGAGAGAGTGCGAGTGTGGTGGGAGATAGAGAGAGAGAGCGAGCGAGGGTGGCGAGAGACGAGAGAGAGAGAGAGCAAGGGTGGCGAGAGACGAGAGAGAGAGCGAACGAGGGTGGCGAGAGACGAGAGAGAGAGCAAGGGTGGCGAGAGACGAGAGAGAGAAAGAGAGCGAGGGTGGCAAGAGATGAGAGGGAGAGAGAGAGAGCGGGGTTGGCGAGAGACGAGAGAGAGAGAGCAATGGTGGCGTGAGATGAGAGAGAGAGAGAGAAAGAGAGCGAGAGTGGTGAGAGACTAGAGAGAGTGAGAGAGCGATGGTGGCGAGAGATGTGAGAGAGAGAGAAAGAGAGAGAGAGCGTAGCGAGGAACGAGAGAGAGCGAGAGTGGCGAGAGACGAGAGAGAAAGCGAGGGTGGCGAGAGACGAGAGAGAGAGAGCGAGGGTGGCCAGAGACGAGAGAGAGAGAGCGAGGGTGGTGAGAGACGAGAGAGAGAGAGAGAGAGAGAGCGAGGGTGGCGAGAGACAAGAGAGAGAGAGAGAGCAATGGTGGTGAGAGACGAGAGAGAGACAGAGAGAGCGAGGGTGGCCAGAGACGAGAGAGAGAGAGCGAGGGTGGCTAGAGACGAGAGAGAGAGAGCGAGGGTGGTGAGAGACGAGAGAGAGAGAGAGAGAGAGAGCGAGGGTGGCGAGAGCCGAGTGAGAGAGAGGGAGCGAGGGTGGCGAGAGACAGAGAGAGGGAGCGAGGGTGGCGAGAGACGAAAGGGGGAGAGAGAGAGAGAGCGAGGGTGGCGAGAGACAAGAGAGAGAGAGAGAGCAATGGTGGTGAGAGACGAGAGAGAGAGAGAGAGAGCGAGGGTGGCGAGAGACAGAGAGAGAGAGCGAGGTTGGCGAGAAATGAGAGGGAGAGAGAGAGAGCGAGGTTGGCGTGAGACGAGAGAGAGAACGAGGTTGGCGAGAGATGAGAGAGAGAGTGATCAAGGGTGGCGAGAGACGAGAGAGAGAGCGAGCGAGGGAGGCGAGAGACGAGAGGGAGAGAGAGCGTGTGTGGCGGGAGATAGAAAGAGAGAGCGAGTGAGGGTGGCGAGAGACGAGAGAGAGAGAGAGAGCGAGGTTGGCCAGAGATGAGAGGGAGAGAGAGAGCGAGGTTGGCGAGAGACGAGAGAGAGAGAGAGAGCGAGGTTGGCGAGAGATGAGAGGGAGAGAGAGAGCGAGGGTTGCGAGAGACGAGAGAGAAAGCGAGGGTGGCCAGAGACGAGAGAGAGAGAGCGAGGGTGGTGAGAGAGAGAGAGAGAGAGCGAGGGTGGCCAGAGACGAGAGAGAGAGCGAGGGTGGCTAGAGACGAGAGAGAGAGAGCGAGGGTGGTGAGAGACGAGAGAGAGAGAGAGCGATGGTGGCGAGAGACAAGAGAGAGAGAGAGAGCGAGGGTGGCGAGAGCCGAGAGAGAGAGAGAGAGCGAGGGTGGCGTGAGACAGAGAGAGAGAGCGAGGGTGGCGAGAGACGAGAGAGAGGGAGAGAGCGAGGGTGGCGAGAGATGAGAGGGAGAGAGAGAGAGCGGGGTTGGCGAGAGACGAGAGAGAGAGCGAGGGTGGCGAGAGACGAGAGAGAAAGCGAGGGTGGCGAGAGACGAGAGAGAGAGAGCGAGGGTGGCCAGAGACAAGAGAGAGAGAGAGAGAGCAATGGTGGTGAGAGACGAGAGAGAGAGAGAGAGAGTGAGGGTGGCCAGAGACGAGAGAGAGAGAGCGAGGGTGGCTAGAGACCAGAGAGAGAGAGCGAGGGTGGTGAGAGACGAGAGAGAGAGAGAGAGAGAGAGCGAGGGTGGCGAGAGACAAGAGAGAGAGAGAGAGCGAGGGTGGCGAGAGCCGAGAGAGAGAGAGGGAGCGAGGGTGGCGAGAGACGAGAGGGAGAGAGAGCGTGTTTGGCGGGAGATAGAAAGAGAGAGCGAGTGAGGGTGGCGATAGACGAGAGAGACAGAGAGAGAGCGAGGTTGGCGAGAGATGAGAGGGAGAGAGAGAGAGCGAGGTTGGCGAGAGACAAGAGAGAGAGAGAGCGAGGGTGGCGAGAGACGAAAGAGAGAGAGAGAGCGAGGGTGGTGAGAGACGAGAGGGAGAGAGAGAGAGCGGGGTTGGTGAGAGACGAGAGAGAGAGAGAGCAATGGTGGCGCGAGATGAGAGAGAGAGAGAGAGAAAGAGAGCGAGAGTGGTGAGAGACAAGAGAGAGTGAGAGAGCGATGGTGGCGAGAGATGTGAGAGAGAGAGAAAGAGAGAGAGAGTGTAGCGAGGAACGAGAGAGAGCGAGGGTGGCGAGAGACGAGAGAGAAAGCGAGGGTGGTGAGAGACGAGAGAGAGAGAGAGAGAGCGAGGGTGGCCAGAGACGAGAGAGAGAGAGAGAGCGAGGTTGGCGAGAGATGAGAGGGAGCGAGAGAGAGCGAGGTTGGCGAGAGACGAGAGAGAGAGAGAGAGCGAGGTTGGCGAGAGATGTGAGAGAGAGAGAGAGCGAGGGTGGCGAGAGACGAAAGAGAGAGAGAGAGCGAGGGTGGTGAGAGACAAGAGGGAGAGAGAGAGCGGGGTTGGCGAGAGACGAGAGAGAGAGAGAGCAATGGTGGCGCGAGATGAGAGAGAGAGAGAGAAAGAGAGCGGGAGTGGTGAGAGACAAGAGAGAGTGAGAGAGCGATGGTGGCGAGAAATGTGAGAGAGAGAGAAAGAGAGAGAGAGCGAGGGTGGCGAGAGAGAGAGAGCGAGTGTGGTGGGAGATAGAGAGAGAGAGAGAGAGCAATGGTGGTGAGAGACGAGAGAGAGAGAGAGAGAGTGAGGGTGGCCAGAGACGAGAGAGAGAGAGCGAGGGTGGCTAGAGACCAGAGAGAGAGAGCGAGGGTGGTGAGAGACAAGAGAGAGAGAGAGAGAGAGCAATGGTGGTGAGAGATGAGAGAGAGAGAGAGCGAGGGTGGCCAGAGACGAGAGAGAGAGAGCGAGGGTGGCTAGAGACGAGAGAGAGAGAGCGAGGGTGGTGAGAGACGAGAGAGAGAGAGTGAGAGAGCGAGGGTGGCGAGAGACAAGGGAGAGAGAGAGAGAGCGAGGGTGGCGAGAGCCGAGAGAGAGAGAGGGAGCGAGGGTGGCGAGAGACAGAGAGAGAGAGCGAGGGTGGCGAGAGACGAGAGAGAGAGAGAGAGCGAGGTTGGCGAGAAATGAGAGGGAGAGAGAGAGAGCGAGGTTGGCGTGAGATGAGAGAGAGAGTGATCAAGGGTGGCGAGAGACGAGAGAGAGAGCGAGCGAGGGAGGCGAGAGACGAGAGGGAGAGAGAGCGTGTGTGGCGGGAGATAGAAAGAGAGAGCGAGTGAGGGTGGCGAGAGACGAGAGAGAGAGAGAGCGAGGTTGGCGAGAGATGAGAGGGAGAGAGAGCGAGGTTGGCGAGCGACGAGAGAGAGAGAGAGCGAGGTTGGCGAGAGATGAGAGGGAGAGAGAGAGCGAGGGTGGCGAGAGACGAAAGAGAGAGAGAGAGCGAGGGTGGTGAGAGACGAGAGGGAGAGAGAGAGAGTGCGGGGTTGGCGAAAGACGAGAGAGAGAAAGAGCAATGGTGGCGCGAGATGAGAGAGAGAGAGAGAAAGAGAGCGAGAGTGGTGAGAGACAAGAGAGAGTGAGAGAGCGATGGTGGCGAGAGATGTGAGAGAGAGAGAAAGAGAGAGAGAGCGAGGGTGGCGAGAGACGAGAGAGAAAGCGAGGGTGGCGAGAGACGAGAGAGAGAGAGAGAGCGAGGGTGGCCAGAGACGAGAGAGAGAGCGAGAGTGGCGAGAGACGAGAGAGAGAGAAAGCGACTGTGGCGAGGGACGAGAGAGAGAGAGAGTAGCGAGAGACGAGAGAGAGAGAGAGTGTGGCGAGAGACAAGAGAGAGAGAGAGAGCAATGGTGGTGAGAGACGAGAGAGAGAGAGCGAGGGTGGCTAGAGACGAGAGAGAGAGAGCGAGGGTGGTGAGAGACGAGAGAGAGAGAGCGAGGGTGGCGAGAGACAAGAGACAGAGAGAGAGCGAGGGTGGTGAGAGCTGAGAGAGAGAGAGGGAGCGAGGGTGGCGAGAAATGAGAGGGAGAGATAGAGAGCGAGGTTGGCAAGAGATGAGAGAGAGAGTGATCAAGGGTGGCGAGAAACGAGAGAGAGCGAGCGAGGGAGGCGAGAGACGAGAGGGAGAGAGAGCGTGTGTGGCGGGAGATAGAAAGAGAGAGCGAGTGAGGGTGGCGAGAGACGAGAGAGAGAGAGAGAGCGAGGTTGGCGAGAGATGAGAGGGAGAGAGAGAGAGCGAGGTTGGCGAGAGACGAGAGAGAGAGAGAGAGCGAGGGTGGCGAGAGAAGAGAGAGAGATGAGAGAGCGAGCGAGGGTGGCGAGAGATGAGAGAGAGAGAGTGAGGGTGGCGAGTGATGAGAGAGAGTGATAGAGAGGGCGAGGGTGGCGAGAGATGAGAGAGAGAGTGTGAGGGTGGCGAGAGACGAGAGAGAGAGTGTGAGGGTTGCGAGAGACGAGAGACGAGAGAGAACGAGGGTGGCGAGAGGCGAGAGAGAGCGAGGGTGGCGAGAGACGAAAGAGAGAGAGGGTGAGGGGGGCGAGAGGGAGAGCGAGGGTGGCGAGTGACGAGAGAGAGAGAGGGTGAGGGGGGCGAGAGAGAAAGCGAGGGTGGCGAGGGACGAGAGAGAGAGCGAGCGAGGGTGGCGAGAGATGAGAGGGAGAGAGAGAGAGCGAGGTTGGCGAGAGACGAGAGAGAGAGAGCGAGGGTGGTGAGAGACGAGAGAGAGAGTGAGCGAGGGTGGCAAGAGATGGGAGAGAGAGAGAGTGAGGGTGGCGAGTGATGAGAGAGAGATAGAGAGGACGAGGGTGGCGAGAGATGAGAGAGAGAGTGTGAGGGTGGCGAGAGACGAGAGAGAACGAGGGTGGCGAGAGCCAAGAGTGAGCGAGGGTGGCGAGAGGCGAGAGAGAGAGAGAGAGAGCGAGGGTGGCGAGAGATTAGAGAGAGAGCAAGGGTGGCGAGAGAGAGAGCAAGGGTGGCGAGGGACGAGAGAGAGAGAGCGAGGGTGGCGAGGGACAAGAGAGAGAGACAGAGTGAGGGTGGCGAGAGACGAGAGAGAGAGAGAGCGAGGGTGGCGAGAGACGAGAGAGAGAGAGAGAGAGAGAGAGAGATACAGAGCGAGAGTGGTGAGTGACAAGAGAGAGTGAGAGAGCGATGCTGGCGAGAGATGTGAGAGAGGGAGAGCGTAGCGAGGAATGAGAGCGAGGGTGACGAGAGACGAGAGACAAAGCGAGGATGGTGAGAGACGAGAGAGCGAGAAAGCGAGGGTGGCGAGAGACGAGAGAGCGAGAAAGCGAGGGTGGCGAGAGATGAGAGAGAGAGAGAGCGACGGTGGCGAGAGACGAGAGAGAGAGCGAGAGTGGCGAGAGACGAGAGAGAGAGAAAGCGACTGTGGCGAGAGACGAGAGAGAGAGAGAGTAGCGAGAGACGAGAGAGTGAGAGAGTGTGGCGAGAGACGAGAGAGAGAGAAAGTGTGGCGAGAGATGAGAGAGAGAGAGCAAGGGTGGTGAGAGAGAGAGAGAGCGAGGGTGGCGAGAGACGAGAGAGAGAGAGAAAGCGAGGATAGCGAGAGACGAAAGAGAGAGAGAAAGCGAGGGTGGCGAGAGACGAGAGAGAGTGAGGGTGGCGAGAGACGAGAGAGAGAGAGCGAGGGTGGCGAGAGACGAGAGAGCGAGCGAGGGTGGCGAGAGACGAGAGAGAGAGAGAGAGTGAGGGTGGCGAGAGACGAGAGAGAGAGCGAGGGTGGCGAGAGACGAGAGAGAGAGCGAGCGAGGGTGGTGAGAGACGAGAGAGAGAGAGAGAGAGAGCGAGGGTGGTGAGAGACGAGAGAGAGAGAGCGAGGGTGGTGAGAGACGAGAGAGAGAGCGAGGGTGGCGAGGGACGAGAGAGAGAGAGAGCGAGGGTGGCGAGAGACGAGAGAGAGAGAGAGCGAGAGTGCCAAGAGACGAGAGACGAGAGAAGGAGATAGAGCGATGGTGGCGAGAGACGAGAGAGAGAGAGTGTGGCGAGAGACGAGAGAGAGAGAGTGTGGCGAGAGACGAGAGAGAGAGAGTGTGGCGAGAGACGAGAGAGAGAGAGTGTGGCGAGAGATGAGAGAGAGAGAGCAAGGGTGGTGAGAGAGAGAGAGAGTGATGGTGGCGAGAGACGAGAGGGAGAGAGCGACGGTGGCGAGAGACGAGAGAGAGAGAGAGTGTGTGGCGAGAGATGAGAGAGAGAGAGCAAGGGTGGTGAGAGAGAGAGAGAGCGATGGTGGCGAGAGAAAGAGAGCGAGCGTAGCGAGGAATGAGAGAGAGAGCGAGGGTGGCAAGAGACAGAGAGAGAAAGCGAGGGTCGTGAGAGACGAGAGAGAGAGCGAGCGAGGGTGGCGAGAGACGAGAGAGAGAGTGAGACTGAGGGTGGCGAGAGACGAGAGAGAGTGAGAGCGAGGGTGGCGAGAGACGAGAGAGAGAGAGAGCGAGGGTGGCGAGAGACGAGAGAGAGAGCGAGGGTGGCGAGAGACGAGAGAGAGAGCGAGGGTGGCGAGAGACGAGAGAGAGAGCGAGGGTGGCGAGAGATGAGAGAGAGAGAGAGCGAGGGTGGTGAGAGACGAGAGAGAGAGCGATGGTGGCGAGAGATGAGAGAGATAGAGAGCGAGGGTGGCGAGAGATGAGAGAGAGAGAGAGCGAGGTTGGTGAGAGATGAGAGGGAGAGAGAGAGCGAGGTTGGCGAGAGAGTGAGCGAGGTTGGCGAGAGACGAGAGAGAGAGAGAGAGAGAGAGCGAGGGTGGCGAGAGAGAGAGAGAGAGAGAGCGAGGGTGGCGAGAGAGAGAGAGAGAGCGAGGGTGGCGAGAGACGAGAGAGAGAGAGAGCGAGGGTGGCGAGAGACGAGAGAGAGAGAAAGTGTGGCGAGAGATGAGAGAGAGAGAGCAAGGGTGGTGAGAGAGAGAGAGAGCGAGGGTGGCGAGAGACGAGAGAGAGAGAGAAAGCGAGGATAGCGAGAGACGAAAGAGAGAGAGAAAGCGAGGGTGGCGAGAGACGAGAGAGAGTGAGGGTGGCGAGAGACGAGAGAGAGAGAGCGAGGGTGGCGAGAGACGAGAGAGCGAGCGAGGGTGGCGAGAGACGAGAGAGAGAGAGAGAGTGAGGGTGGCGAGAGACGAGAGAGAGAGCGAGGGTGGCGAGAGACGAGAGAGAGAGCGAGCGAGGGTGGTGAGAGACGAGAGAGAGAGAGAGAGAGAGCGAGGGTGGTGAGAGACGAGAGAGAGAGAGCGAGGGTGGTGAGAGACGAGAGAGAGAGCGAGGGTGGCGAGGGACGAGAGAGAGAGAGAGCGAGGGTGGCGAGAGACGAGAGAGAGAGAGAGCGAGAGTGCCAAGAGACGAGAGACGAGAGAAGGAGATAGAGCGATGGTGGCGAGAGACGAGAGAGAGAGAGTGTGGCGAGAGACGAGAGAGAGAGAGTGTGGCGAGAGACGAGAGAGAGAGAGTGTGGCGAGAGATGAGAGAGAGAGAGCAAGGGTGGTGAGAGAGAGAGAGAGTGATGGTGGTGAGAGACGAGAGGGAGAGAGCGACGGTGGCGAGAGACGAGAGAGAGAGAGAGTGTGTGGCGAGAGATGAGAGAGAGAGAGCAAGGGTGGTGAGAGAGAGAGAGAGCGATGGTGGCGAGAGAAAGAGAGCGAGCGTAGCGAGGAATGAGAGAGAGAGCGAGGGTGGCAAGAGACAGAGAGAGAAAGCGAGGGTCGTGAGAGACGAGAGAGAGAGCGAGCGAGGGTGGCGAGAGACGAGAGAGAGAGTGAGACTGAGGGTGGCGAGAGACGAGAGAGAGTGAGAGCGAGGGTGGCGAGAGACGAGAGAGAGAGAGAGCGAGGGTGGCGAGAGACGAGAGAGAGAGCGAGGGTGGCGAGAGACGAGAGACAGAGTGAGGGTGGCGAGAGACGAGAGAGAGAGAGAGCGAGGGTGGCGAGAGACGAGAGAGAGAGAGAGAGAGAGAGAGAGATACAGAGCGAGAGTGGTGAGTGACAAGAGAGAGTGAGAGAGCGATGCTGGCGAGAGATGTGAGAGAGGGAGAGCGTAGCGAGGAATGAGAGCGAGGGTGACGAGAGACGAGAGACAAAGCGAGGATGGTGAGAGACGAGAGAGCGAGAAAGCGAGGGTGGCGAGAGACGAGAGAGCGAGAAAGCGAGGGTGGCGAGAGATGAGAGAGAGAGAGAGCGACGGTGGCGAGAGACGAGAGAGAGAGCGAGAGTGGCGAGAGACGAGAGAGAGAGAAAGCGACTGTGGCGAGAGACGAGAGAGAGAGAGAGTAGCGAGAGACGAGAGAGTGAGAGAGTGTGGCGAGAGACGAGAGAGAGAGAAAGTGTGGCGAGAGATGAGAGAGAGAGAGCAAGGGTGGTGAGAGAGAGAGAGAGCGAGGGTGGCGAGAGACGAGAGAGAGAGAGAAAGCGAGGATAGCGAGAGACGAAAGAGAGAGAGAAAGCGAGGGTGGCGAGAGACGAGAGAGAGTGAGGGTGGCGAGAGACGAGAGAGAGAGAGCGAGGGTGGCGAGAGACGAGAGAGCGAGCGAGGGTGGCGAGAGACGAGAGAGAGAGAGAGAGTGAGGGTGGCGAGAGACGAGAGAGAGAGCGAGGGTGGCGAGAGACGAGAGAGAGAGCGAGCGAGGGTGGTGAGAGACGAGAGAGAGAGAGAGAGAGAGCGAGGGTGGTGAGAGACGAGAGAGAGAGAGCGATAGTGGTGAGAGACGAGAGAGAGAGCGAGGGTGGCGAGGGACGAGAGAGAGAGAGAGCGAGGGTGGCGAGAGACGAGAGAGAGAGAGAGCGAGAGTGCCAAGAGACGAGAGACGAGAGAAGGAGATAGAGCGATGGTGGCGAGAGACGAGAGAGAGAGAGTGTGGCGAGAGACGAGAGAGAGAGAGTGTGGCGAGAGACGAGAGAGAGAGAGTGTGGCGAGAGACGAGAGAGAGAGAGTGTGGCGAGAGATGAGAGAGAGAGAGCAAGGGTGGTGAGAGAGAGAGAGAGTGATGGTGGCGAGAGACGAGAGGGAGAGAGCGACGGTGGCGAGAGACGAGAGAGAGAGAGAGTGTGTGGCGAGAGATGAGAGAGAGAGAGCAAGGGTGGTGAGAGAGAGAGAGAGCGATGGTGGCGAGAGAAAGAGAGCGAGCGTAGCGAGGAATGAGAGAGAGAGCGAGGGTGGCAAGAGACAGAGAGAGAAAGCGAGGGTCGTGAGAGACGAGAGAGAGAGCGAGCGAGGGTGGCGAGAGACGAGAGAGAGAGTGAGACTGAGGGTGGCGAGAGACGAGAGAGAGTGAGAGCGAGGGTGGCGAGAGACGAGAGAGAGAGAGAGCGAGGGTGGCGAGAGACGAGAGAGAGAGCGAGGGTGGCGAGAGACGAGAGAGAGAGCGAGGGTGGCGAGAGACGAGAGAGAGAGCGAGGGTGGCGAGAGATGAGAGAGAGAGAGAGCGAGGGTGGTGAGAGACGAGAGAGAGAGCGATGGTGGCGAGAGATGAGAGAGATAGAGAGCGAGGGTGGCGAGAGATGAGAGAGAGAGAGAGCGAGGTTGGTGAGAGATGAGAGGGAGAGAGAGAGCGAGGTTGGCGAGAGAGTGAGCGAGGTTGGCGAGAGACGAGAGAGAGAGAGAGAGAGAGAGCGAGGGTGGCGAGAGAGAGAGAGAGAGAGAGCGAGGGTGGCGAGAGAGAGAGAGAGAGCGAGGGTGGCGAGAGACGAGAGAGAGAGAGAGCGAGGGTGGCGAGAGACGAGAGAGAGAGAAAGTGTGGCGAGAGATGAGAGAGAGAGAGCAAGGGTGGTGAGAGAGAGAGAGAGCGAGGGTGGCGAGAGACGAGAGAGAGAGAGAAAGCGAGGATAGCGAGAGACGAAAGAGAGAGAGAAAGCGAGGGTGGCGAGAGACGAGAGAGAGTGAGGGTGGCGAGAGACGAGAGAGAGAGAGCGAGGGTGGCGAGAGACGAGAGAGCGAGCGAGGGTGGCGAGAGACGAGAGAGAGAGAGAGAGTGAGGGTGGCGAGAGACGAGAGAGAGAGCGAGGGTGGCGAGAGACGAGAGAGAGAGCGAGCGAGGGTGGTGAGAGACGAGAGAGAGAGAGAGAGAGAGCGAGGGTGGTGAGAGACGAGAGAGAGAGAGCGAGGGTGGTGAGAGACGAGAGAGAGAGCGAGGGTGGCGAGGGACGAGAGAGAGAGAGAGCGAGGGTGGCGAGAGACGAGAGAGAGAGAGAGCGAGAGTGCCAAGAGACGAGAGACGAGAGAAGGAGATAGAGCGATGGTGGCGAGAGACGAGAGAGAGAGAGTGTGGCGAGAGACGAGAGAGAGAGAGTGTGGCGAGAGACGAGAGAGAGAGAGTGTGGCGAGAGATGAGAGAGAGAGAGCAAGGGTGGTGAGAGAGAGAGAGAGTGATGGTGGTGAGAGACGAGAGGGAGAGAGCGACGGTGGCGAGAGACGAGAGAGAGAGAGAGTGTGTGGCGAGAGATGAGAGAGAGAGAGCAAGGGTGGTGAGAGAGAGAGAGAGCGATGGTGGCGAGAGAAAGAGAGCGAGCGTAGCGAGGAATGAGAGAGAGAGCGAGGGTGGCAAGAGACAGAGAGAGAAAGCGAGGGTCGTGAGAGACGAGAGAGAGAGCGAGCGAGGGTGGCGAGAGACGAGAGAGAGAGTGAGACTGAGGGTGGCGAGAGACGAGAGAGAGTGAGAGCGAGGGTGGCGAGAGACGAGAGAGAGAGAGAGCGAGGGTGGCGAGAGACGAGAGAGAGAGCGAGGGTGGCGAGAGACGAGAGAGAGAGCGAGGGTGGCGAGAGACGAGAGAGAGAGCGAGGGTGGCGAGAGATGAGAGAGAGAGAGAGCGAGGGTGGTGAGAGACGAGAGAGAGAGCGATGGTGGCGAGAGATGAGAGAGATAGAGAGCGAGGGTGGCGAGAGATGAGAGAGAGAGAGAGCGAGGTTGGTGAGAGATGAGAGGGAGAGAGAGAGCGAGGTTGGCGAGAGAGTGAGCGAGGTTGGCGAGAGACGAGAGAGAGAGAGAGAGAGAGAGCGAGGGTGGCGAGAGAGAGAGAGAGAGAGAGCGAGGGTGGCGAGAGAGAGAGAGAGAGCGAGGGTGGCGAGAGACGAGAGAGAGAGAGAGCGAGGGTGGCGAGAGACGAGAGAGAGAGAGAGCGAGGGTCGTGAGAGACGAGAGAGAGAGAGCGAGGGTGGCGAGAGACGAGAGAGAGAGCGAGGGTGGTGGGAGATAGGGAGAGAGAGCGCGCGAGGTTGGCAAGAGACGAGAGAGAGATAGAGAGCGAGGGTTGGGAGAGACGAGAGAGAGAGAGAGCGAGGGTGGCGAGAGATGAGAGAGAGAGAGAGAGCGAGGGTGGCGAGAGATGAGCGAGAGAGAGAAAGCGAGGGTGGCGAGAGATGAGAGAGAGAGAGAGAAAGCGAGGGTGGCGAGAGACGAGAGAGAGAAAGAGAGCGAGTGTGGCGAGAGTCGAGAGAGAGAAAGAGAGCGAGGGTGGCGAGAGTCGAGAGAGAGAAAGAGAGCGAGGGTGGTGGGAGATAGAGAGAGAGAGAGCGAGGGTGGCGAGAGTCGAGAGAAAGAGAGCGAGGGTGGCGAGAGACGAAAGAGAGAGAGAGAGCGATGGTGGCGAGAGAGAGAGAGCGAGTGTGGTGGGAGATAGAGAGAGAGAGCGAGCGAGGGTGGCGAGAGACGAGAGAGAGAGAGAACAAGGGTGGCGAGAGACGAGAGAGAGAGCGAGCGAGGGTGGCGAGAGACGAGAGAGAGAGAGAGCAAGGTTGGCGAGAGACGAGAGAGAGAGAGAGCGAGGGTGGCGAGAGACGAGAGAGAGAAAGAGAGCAAGGGTGGCGAGAGACGAGAGAGAGAGAGAGCGAGGGTGGCGAGAGTCGAGAGAGAGAAAGAGAGCGAGGGTGGTGGGAGATAGAGAGAGAGAGAGAGCGAGGGTGGCGAGAGTCGAGAGAGAGAAAGAGAGCGAGGGTGGCGAGAGACGAAAGGGAAAGAGAGCGAGGGTGGTGAGAGACGAGAGAGAGAGAGAGCGAGGGTGGTGAGAGACGAGAGAGAGAGAGTGTGGCGAGAGACGAGAGAGAGAGAGTGTGGCGAGAGACGAGAGTTAGAGAGAGAGAGAGTGTGTGGCGAGAGATGAGAGAGAGAGAGCAAGGGTGGTGAGAGAGAGAGAGCGATGGTGGCGAGAGACGAGATAGGGAGAGAGCGACGGTGGCGAGAGGCGAGAGAGAGAGAGAGTGTGGCGAGAGATGAGAGAGAGAGAGAGTGTGTGGCGAGAGATGAGAGAGAGAGAGAAAGGTTGGTGAGAGAGAGAGAGAGCGATGGTGGCGAGAGACGAGAGAGGGAGAGAGCGACGGTGGCGAGAGACGAGAGAGAGAGAGAGAGTGTGGCGAGAGATGAGAGAGAGAGAGCAAGGGTGGTGAGAGAGAGAGAGAGCGATGGTGGCGAGAGACGAGAGAGAGAGAGAGGGAAAGCGAGGGTGGCGAGAGACGAAAGAGAGAGAGAGCGAGGGTGGCGAGAGACGAAAGAGAGAGAGAAAGCGAGGGTGGCGAGAGACGAGAGAGAGAGAGAGCGAGGGTGGTGAGAGACGAGAGAGAGAGAGAGCGAGGGTCGTGAGAGACGAGAGAGAGAGAGAGCGAGGGTGGCGAGAGACGAGAGAGAGAGAGAGCGAGGGTGGCGAGAGACGAGAGAGAGAGAGAGAAAGCGAGGGTGGCGAGAGACGAGAGAGAGAGAGAGAAAGCGAGGGTGGCGAGAGACGAGAGAGAGAGAGAGAGTGAGGGTGACGAGAGACGAGAGAGAGAGAGAAAGCGAGGGTGGCGAGAGACGAGAGAGAGAGAGAGAGAGTGAGGGTGGCGAGAGACGAGAGAGAGAGAAAGCGAGGGTGGCGAGAGACGAGAGAGAGAGAGAGAGTGAGGGTGGCGAGAGACGAGAGAGAGAGAGAGCAATGGTGGCGAGAGACGAGAGAGAGAGCGAGGGTGGCAAGAGACAGAGAGAGAAAGCGAGGGTGGCGAGAGGCGAAAGAGAGAGAGCGAGGGTGGCGAGAGAAAGAGAGCGAGCGTAGCGAGGAACGAGAGAGAGAGCGAGGGTGGCAAGAGACGAGAGAGAAAGCGAGGGTCGTGAGAGACGAGAGAGCGAGCGAGGGTGGTGAGAGACGAGAGAGAGAGTGAGACTGAGGGTGGCGAGAGACGAGAGAGAGAGAGAGCGAGGGTGGCGAGAGACGAGAGAGAGAGAGAGCGAGGGTGGCGAGAGACGAGAGAGAGAGCGAGGGTGGCGAGAGACGAGAGAGAGAGCGAGGGTGGTGAGAGACGAGAGAGAGAGAGCGATGGTGGCGAGAGACGAGAGAGGAGAGAGAGAGAGAGAGAGCAATGGTGGCGAGAGACGAGAGAGATAGAGCGAGGGTGGCGAGAGACGAGAGAGAGAGAGAGCGAGGTTGGTGAGAGATGAGAGGGAGAGAGAGAGCAAGGTTGGCGAGAGAGTGAGCGAGGTTGGCGAGAGACGAGAGAGAGAGAGAGCGAGGGTGGCGAGAGAGAGAGAGAGAGAGCGAGGGTGGCGAGGGACGAGAGAGAGAGCGAGGGTGGCGAGAGAGAGAGAGAGAGCGAGGGTGGCGAGAGACGAGAGAGAGAGAGAGCGAGGGTCGTGAGAGACAAGAGAGAGAGAGCGAGGGTGGCGAGAGACGAGAGAGAGAGCGAGGGTGGTGGGAGATAGGGAGAGAGAGCGAGGGTGGCGAGAGATGAGAGGGAGAGATAGAGAGCGAGGTTGGCGAGAGACGAGAGAGAGATAGAGAGCGAGGGTTGGGAGAGACGAGAGAGAGAGAGAGAGCGAGGGTGGCGAGAGATGAGAGAGAGAGAGAAAGCGAGGGTGGCGAGAGATGAGAGAGAGAGAGAAAGTGAGGGTGGCGAGAGACGAGAGAGAGAAAGAGAGCGAGTGTGGCGAGAGTCGAGAGAGAGAAAGAGAGCGAGGGTGGCGAGAGTCTAGAGAGAGAAAGAGAGCGAGGGTGGTGGGAGATAGAGAGAGAGAGAGAGCGAGGGTGGCGAGGGACGAGAGAGCGAGGGTGGCGAGAGAGAGAGAGAGAGAGCGAGGGTGGCGAGAGAGAGAGAGCGAGGGTGGCGAGAGACGAGAGAGAGAGCGAGGGTTGTGGGAGATAGGGAGAGAGAGCGAGCGAGGTTGGCAAGAGACGAGAGAGAGATAGAGAGCGAGGGTTCGGAGAGACGAGAGAGAGAGAGAGAGAGCGAGGGTGGCGAGAGATGAGAGAGAGAGAAAGCGAGGGTGGCGAGAGATGAGAGAGAGAGAGAGAAAGCGAGGGTGGCGAGAGACGAGAGAGAGAAAGAGAGCGAGTGTGGCGAGAGTCGAGAGAGAGAAAGAGAGCGAGGGTGGCGAGAGTCGAGAGAGAGAAAGAGAGCGAGGGTGGTGGGAGATAGAGAGAGAGAGAGAGCGAGGGTGGCGAGAGTCGAGAGAAAGAGAGCGAGGGTGGCGAGAGACGAAAGAGAAAGAGAGAGTGAGGGTGGCGGGAGACGAGAGAGAGAGAGAGCAATGGTGGCGAGAGACGAGAGAGAGAGAGTGTGGCGAGAGACGAGAGAGAGAGAGTGTGGCGAGAGACGAGAGTTAGAGAGAGAGAGAGTGTGTGGCGAGAGATGAGAGAGAGAGAGCAAGGGTGGTGAGAGAGAGAGAGCGATGGTGGCGAGAGACGAGATAGGGAGAGAGCGACGGTGGCGAGAGGCGAGAGAGAGAGAGAGTGTGGCGAGAGATGAGAGAGAGAGAGAGTGTGTGGCGAGAGATGAGAGAGAGAGAGAAAGGTTGGTGAGAGAGAGAGAGAGCGATGGTGGCGAGAGACGAGAGAGGGAGAGAGCGACGGTGGCGAGAGACGAGAGAGAGAGAGAGAGTGTGGCGAGAGATGAGAGAGAGAGAGCAAGGGTGGTGAGAGAGAGAGAGAGCGATGGTGGCGAGAGACGAGAGAGAGAGAGAGGGAAAGCGAGGGTGGCGAGAGACGAAAGAGAGAGAGAGCGAGGGTGGCGAGAGACGAAAGAGAGAGAGAAAGCGAGGGTGGCGAGAGACGAGAGAGAGAGAGAGCGAGGGTGGTGAGAGACGAGAGAGAGAGAGAGCGAGGGTCGTGAGAGACGAGAGAGAGAGAGAGCGAGGGTGGCGAGAGACGAGAGAGAGAGAGAGCGAGGGTGGCGAGAGACGAGAGAGAGAGAGAGAAAGCGAGGGTGGCGAGAGACGAGAGAGAGAGAGAGAAAGCGAGGGTGGCGAGAGACGAGAGAGAGAGAGAGAGTGAGGGTGACGAGAGACGAGAGAGAGAGAGAAAGCGAGGGTGGCGAGAGACGAGAGAGAGAGAGAGAGAGTGAGGGTGGCGAGAGACGAGAGAGAGAGAAAGCGAGGGTGGCGAGAGACGAGAGAGAGAGAGAGAGTGAGGGTGGCGAGAGACGAGAGAGAGAGAGAGCAATGGTGGCGAGAGACGAGAGAGAGAGCGAGGGTGGCAAGAGACAGAGAGAGAAAGCGAGGGTGGCGAGAGGCGAAAGAGAGAGAGCGAGGGTGGCGAGAGAAAGAGAGCGAGCGTAGCGAGGAACGAGAGAGAGAGCGAGGGTGGCAAGAGACGAGAGAGAAAGCGAGGGTCGTGAGAGACGAGAGAGCGAGCGAGGGTGGTGAGAGACGAGAGAGAGAGTGAGACTGAGGGTGGCGAGAGACGAGAGAGAGAGAGAGCGAGGGTGGCGAGAGACGAGAGAGAGAGAGAGCGAGGGTGGCGAGAGACGAGAGAGAGAGCGAGGGTGGCGAGAGACGAGAGAGAGAGCGAGGGTGGTGAGAGACGAGAGAGAGAGAGCGATGGTGGCGAGAGACGAGAGAGGAGAGAGAGAGAGAGAGAGCAATGGTGGCGAGAGACGAGAGAGATAGAGCGAGGGTGGCGAGAGACGAGAGAGAGAGAGAGCGAGGTTGGTGAGAGATGAGAGGGAGAGAGAGAGCAAGGTTGGCGAGAGAGTGAGCGAGGTTGGCGAGAGACGAGAGAGAGAGAGAGCGAGGGTGGCGAGAGAGAGAGAGAGAGAGCGAGGGTGGCGAGGGACGAGAGAGAGAGCGAGGGTGGCGAGAGAGAGAGAGAGAGCGAGGGTGGCGAGAGACGAGAGAGAGAGAGAGCGAGGGTCGTGAGAGACAAGAGAGAGAGAGCGAGGGTGGCGAGAGACGAGAGAGAGAGCGAGGGTGGTGGGAGATAGGGAGAGAGAGCGAGGGTGGCGAGAGATGAGAGGGAGAGATAGAGAGCGAGGTTGGCGAGAGACGAGAGAGAGATAGAGAGCGAGGGTTGGGAGAGACGAGAGAGAGAGAGAGAGCGAGGGTGGCGAGAGATGAGAGAGAGAGAGAAAGCGAGGGTGGCGAGAGATGAGAGAGAGAGAGAAAGTGAGGGTGGCGAGAGACGAGAGAGAGAAAGAGAGCGAGTGTGGCGAGAGTCGAGAGAGAGAAAGAGAGCGAGGGTGGCGAGAGTCTAGAGAGAGAAAGAGAGCGAGGGTGGTGGGAGATAGAGAGAGAGAGAGAGCGAGGGTGGCGAGGGACGAGAGAGCGAGGGTGGCGAGAGAGAGAGAGAGAGAGCGAGGGTGGCGAGAGAGAGAGAGCGAGGGTGGCGAGAGACGAGAGAGAGAGCGAGGGTTGTGGGAGATAGGGAGAGAGAGCGAGCGAGGTTGGCAAGAGACGAGAGAGAGATAGAGAGCGAGGGTTCGGAGAGACGAGAGAGAGAGAGAGAGAGCGAGGGTGGCGAGAGATGAGAGAGAGAGAAAGCGAGGGTGGCGAGAGATGAGAGAGAGAGAGAGAAAGCGAGGGTGGCGAGAGACGAGAGAGAGAAAGAGAGCGAGTGTGGCGAGAGTCGAGAGAGAGAAAGAGAGCGAGGGTGGCGAGAGTCGAGAGAGAGAAAGAGAGCGAGGGTGGTGGGAGATAGAGAGAGAGAGAGAGCGAGGGTGGCGAGAGTCGAGAGAAAGAGAGCGAGGGTGGCGAGAGACGAAAGAGAAAGAGAGAGTGAGGGTGGCGAGAGACGAGAGAGAGAGAGAGCAATGGTGGCGAGAGACGAGAGAGAGAGCGAGGGTGGCAAGAGACAGAGAGAGAAAGCGAGGGTGGCGAGAGGCGAAAGAGAGAGAGCGAGGGTGGCGAGAGAAAGAGAGCGAGCGTAGCGAGGAACGAGAGAGAGAGCGAGGGTGGCAAGAGACGAGAGAGAAAGCGAGGGTCGTGAGAGACGAGAGAGCGAGCGAGGGTGGTGAGAGACGAGAGAGAGAGTGAGACTGAGGGTGGCGAGAGACGAGAGAGAGAGAGAGCGAGGGTGGCGAGAGACGAGAGAGAGAGAGAGCGAGGGTGGCAAGAGACGAGAGAGAGAGCGAGGGTGGCGAGAGACGAGAGAGAGAGAGAGCGATGGTGGCGAGAGACGAGAGAGAGAGAGAGAGAGAGAGCGAGGGTGGCGAGAGATGAGAGAGAGAGAGAAAGCGAGGGTGGCGAGAGATGAGAGAGAGAGAGAAAGCGAGGGTGGCGAGAGACGAGAGAGAGAAAGAGAGCGAGTGTGGCGAGAGTCGAGAGAGAGAAAGAGAGCGAGGGTGGCGAGAGTCTAGAGAGAGAAAGAGAGCGAGGGTGGTGGGAGATAGAGAGAGAGAGAGAGCGAGGGTGGCGAGGGACGAGAGAGCGAGGGTGGCGAGAGAGAGAGAGAGAGAGCGAGGGTGGCGAGAGACGAGAGAGAGAGAGCGAGGGTGGCGAGAGACGAGAGAGAGAGCGAGGGTGGTGGGAGATAGGGAGAGAGAGCGAGCGAGGTTGGCAAGAGACGAGAGAGAGATAGAGAGCGAGGGTTCGGAGAGACGAGAGAGAGAGAGAGAGAGCGAGGGTGGCGAGAGATGAGAGAGAGAGAAAGCGAGGGTGGCGAGAGATGAGAGAGAGAGAGAGAAAGCGAGGGTGGCGAGAGACGAGAGAGAGAAAGAGAGCGAGTGTGGCGAGAGTCGAGAGAGAGAAAGAGAGCGAGGGTGGCGAGAGTCGAGAGAGAGAAAGAGAGCGAGGGTGGTGGGAGATAGAGAGAGAGAGAGAGCGAGGGTGGCGAGAGATGAGAGGGAGAGAGAGAGCGAGGTTGGCGAGAGAGTGAGCGAGGTTGGCGAGAGACGAGAGAGAGAGAGAGCGAGGGTGGCGAGAGACGAAAGAGAAAGAGAGAGTGAGGGTGGCGAGAGACGAGAGAGAGAGAGAGCAATGGTGGCGAGAGACGAGAGAGAGAGCGAGGGTGGCAAGAGACAGAGAGAGAAAGCGAGGGTGGCGAGAGGCGAAAGAGAGAGAGCGAGGGTGGCGAGAGAAAGAGAGCGAGCGTAGCGAGGAACGAGAGAGAGAGCGAGGGTGGCAAGAGACGAGAGAGAAAGCGAGGGTCGTGAGAGACGAGAGAGCGAGCGAGGGTGGTGAGAGACGAGAGAGAGAGTGAGACTGAGGGTGGCGAGAGACGAGAGAGAGAGAGAGCGAGGGTGGCGAGAGACGAGAGAGAGAGAGAGCGAGGGTGGCGAGAGACGAGAGAGAGAGCGAGGGTGGCGAGAGACGAGAGAGAGAGAGAGCGATGGTGGCGAGAGACGAGAGAGAGAGAGAGAGAGAGAGCAATGGTGGCGAGAGACGAGAGAGATAGAGAGAGCGAGGGTGGCGAGAGACGAGAGAGAGAGAGAGCGAGGTTGGTGAGAGATGAGAGGGAGAGAGAGAGCGAGGTTGGCGAGAGAGTGAGCGAGGTTGGCGAGAGACGAGAGAGAGAGAGAGCGAGGGTAGCGAGAGAGAGAGAGAGAGAGCGAGGGTGGCGAGAGACGAGAGAGAGAAAGAGAGCGAGTGTGGCGAGAGTCGAGAGAGAGAAAGAGAGCGAGGGTGGCGAGAGTCTAGAGAGAGAAAGAGAGCGAGGGTGGTGGGAGATAGAGAGAGAGAGAGAGCGAGGGTGGCGAGGGACGAGAGAGCGAGGGTGGCGAGAGAGAGAGAGAGAGCGAGGGTGGCGAGAGACGAGAGAGAGAGAGCGAGGGTGGCGAGAGACGAGAGAGAGAGCGAGGGTGGTGGGAGATAGGGAGAGAGAGCGAGCGAGGTTGGCAAGAGACGAGAGAGAGATAGAGAGCGAGGGTTCGGAGAGACGAGAGAGAGAGAGAGAGAGCGAGGGTGGCGAGAGATGAGAGAGAGAGAAAGCGAGGGTGGCGAGAGATGAGAGAGAGAGAGAGAAAGCGAGGGTGGCGAGAGACGAGAGAGAGAAAGAGAGCGAGTGTGGCGAGAGTCGAGAGAGAGAAAGAGAGCGAGGGTGGCGAGAGTCGAGAGAGAGAAAGAGAGCGAGGGTGGTGGGAGATAGAGAGAGAGAGAGAGCGAGGGTGGCGAGAGTCGAGAGAAAGAGAGCGAGGGTGGCGAGAGACGAAAGAGAAAGAGAGAGTGAGGGTGGCGAGAGACGAGAGAGAGAGAGAGAGCAATGGTGGCGAGAGACGAGAGAGAGAGCGAGGGTGGCAAGAGACAGAGAGAGAAAGCGAGGGTGGCGAGAGGCGAAAGAGAGAGAGCGAGGGTGGCGAGAGAAAGAGAGCGAGCGTAGCGAGGAACGAGAGAGAGAGCGAGGGTGGCAAGAGACGAGAGAGAAAGCGAGGGTCGTGAGAGACGAGAGAGCGAGCGAGGGTGGTGAGAGACGAGAGAGAGAGTGAGACTGAGGGTGGCGAGAGACGAGAGAGAGAGAGAGCGAGGGTGGCGAGAGACGAGAGAGAGAGAGAGCGAGGGTGGCGAGAGACGAGAGAGAGAGCGAGGGTGGCGAGAGACGAGAGAGAGAGAGAGCGATGGTGGCGAGAGACGAGAGAGAGAGAGAGAGAGAGAGCAATGGTGGCGAGAGACGAGAGAGATAGAGAGAGCGAGGGTGGCGAGAGACGAGAGAGAGAGAGAGCGAGGTTGGTGAGAGATGAGAGGGAGAGAGAGAGCGAGGTTGGCGAGAGAGTGAGCGAGGTTGGCGAGAGACGAGAGAGAGAGAGAGCGAGGGTGGCGAGAGAGAGAGAGAGAGAGCGAGGGTGGCGAGGGACGAGTGAGAGAGCGAGGGTGGCGAGAGAGAGAGAGAGCGAGGGTGGCGAGAGACGAGAGAGAGAGAGAGCGAGGGTCGTGAGAGACGAGAGAGAGAGCGAGGGTGGCGAGAGACGAGAGAGAGTGCGAGGGTGGTGGGAGATAGGGAGAGAGACCGAGGGTGGCGAGAGATGAGAGGGAGAGAGAGAGAGCGAGGTTGGCGAGAGACGAGAGAGAGATAGAGAGCGAGGGTTGGGAGAGACGAGAGAGAGAGAGAGAGAGAGAGCGAGGGTGGCGAGAGATGAGAGAGAGAGAAAGCGAGGGGGGCGAGAGATGAGAGAGAGAGAGAAAGCGAGGGTGGCGAGAGACGAGAGAGGGAAAGAGAGCAAGTGTGGCGAGAGGCGAGAGAGAGAAAGAGAGCGAGGGTGGCGAGAGTCGAGAGAGAGAAAGAGAGCGAGGGTGGTGGGAGATAGAGAGAGAGAGAGAGCGAGGGTGGCGAGAGATGAGAGAGAGAGAAAGCGAGGGTGGCGAGTGATGAGAGAGAGAGAGAAAGCGAGGGTGGCGAGAGACGAGAGAGAGAAAGAGAGCGAGTGTGGCGAGAGTTGAGAGAGAGAAAGAGAGCGAGGGTGGCGAGAGTCGAGAGAGAGAGAGAGAGCGAGGGTGGCGAGAGACGAGAGAGAGAGCGAGCGAGGGTGGCGAGAGAGAGAGAGAGAGCGAGGGTCTTGAGAGACGAGAGAGAGAGAGCGAGGGTGGCGAGAGACGAGAGAGAGAGCGAGGGTGGTAGGAGATAGGGAGAGAGAGCGAGCGAGGTTGGCAAGAGACGAGAGAGAGATAGAGAGCGAGGGTTCGGAGAGACGAGAGAGAGAGAGAGAGAGCGAGGGTGGCGAGAGATGAGAGAGAGAGAAAGCGAGGGTGGCGAGTGATGAGAGAGAGAGAGAGAAAGCGAGGGTGGCGAGAGACGAGAGAGAGAAAGAGAGCGAGTGTGGCGAGAGTCGAGAGAGAGAAAGAGAGCGAGGGTGGCGAGAGTCGAGAGAGAGAAAGAGAGCGAGGGTGGTGGGAGATAGAGAGAGAGAGAGCGAGGGTGGCGAGAGTCGAGAGAAAGAGAGCGAGGGTGGCGAGAGACGAAAGAGAAAGAGAGTGAGGGTGGCGAGAGACGAAAGAGAAAGAGAGCGAGGGTGGTGAGAGACGAGAGAGAGAGAGAGCGAGGGTGGTGAGAGACGAGAGAGAGAGAGAGTGTGGCGAGAGACGAGAGAGAGAGAGTGTTGCGAGAGACGAGAGAGAGAGAGAGTGTGTGGCGAGAGATGAGAGAGAGAGAGCAAGGGTGGTGAGAGAGAGAGAGAGCGATGGTGGCGAGAGACGGGAGAGGGAGAGAGCGACGGTGGCGAGAGGCGAGAGAGAGAGAGAGTGTGGCGAGAGATGAGAGAGAGAGAGTGTGTGGCGAGAGATGAGAGAGAGAGAGAAATGTTGGTGAGAGAGAGAGAGAGCGATGGTGGTGAGAGACGAGAGAGGGAGAGAGCGACGGTGGCGAGAGACGAGAGAGAGAGAGAGAGAGAGAGTGGCGAGAGATGAGAGAGAGAGAGCAAGGGTGGTGAGAGAGAGAGAGCGATGGTGGCGAGAGACGAGAGAGAGAGAGAGGGAAAGCGAGGGTGGCGAGAGACGAGAGAGAGAGAGCGAGGGTGGCCAGAGACAAGAGAGAGAGAGAGAGAGCAATGGTGGTGAGAGACGAGAGAGAGAGAGAGAGAGAGAGGGTGGCCAGAGACGAGAGAGAGAGAGCGAGGGTGGCTAGAGACCAGAGAGAGAGAGCGAGGGTGGTGAGAGACGAGAGAGAGAGAGAGCGAGGGTGGCGAGAGACAAGAGAGAGAGAGAGAGCGAGGGTGGCGAGAGCCGAGAGAGAGAGAGGGAGCGAGGGTGGCGAGAGACGAGAGGGAGAGAGAGCGTGTTTGGCGGGAGATAGAAAGAGAGAGCGAGTGAGGGTGGCGATAGACGAGAGAGACAGAGAGAGAGCGAGGTTGGCGAGAGATGAGAGGGAGAGAGAGAGAGCGAGGTTGGCGAGAGACAATAGAGAGAGAGAGCGAGGGTGGCGAGAGACGAAAGAGAGAGAGAGAGAGAGCGAGGGTGGTGAGAGACGAGAGGGAGAGAGAGAGAGCGGGGTTGGTGAGAGACGAGAGAGAGAGAGCAATGGTGGCGCGAGATGAGAGAGAGAGAGAGAGAAAGAGAGCGAGAGTGGTGAGAGACAAGAGAGAGTGAGAGAGCGATGGTGGCGAGAGATGTGAGAGAGAGAGAAAGAGAGAGAGAGTGTAGCGAGGAACGAGAGAGAGCGAGGGTGGCGAGAGATGAGAGAGAAAGCGAGGGTGGTGAGAGACGAGAGAGAGCGAGAGAGAGCGAGGGTGGCCAGAGACGAGAGAGAGAGAGAGAGCGAGGTTGGCGAGAGATGAGAGGGAGCGAGAGAGAGCGAGGTGGCGAGAGACGAGAGAGAGAGAGAGAGCGAGGTTGGCGAGAGATGTGAGAGAGAGAGAAAGAGGGAGAGAGCGTAGCGAGGAACGAGAGAGAGCGAGGGTGGCGAGAGACGAGAGAGAAAGCGAGGGTGGCCAGAGACGAGAGAGAGAGAGCGAGGGTGGTGAGAGACGAGAGAGAGAGAGAGAGAGAGCGAGGGTGGCGAGAGACAAGAGAGAGAGAGAGAGCAATGGTGGTGAGAGATGAGAGAGAGAGAGAGCGAGGGTGGCCAGAGACGAGAGAGAGAGAGCGAGGGTGGCTAGAGACGAGAGAGAGAGAGCGAGGGTGGTGAGAGACGAGAGAGAGAGAGAGAGCGAGGGTGGTGAGAGACGAGAGAGAGAGAGAGAGCGAGGGTGGCGAGAGACAAGGGAGAGAGAGAGAGAGAGCGAGGGTGGCGAGAGCCGAGAGAGAGAGAGGGAGCGAGGGTGGCGAGAGACAGAGAGAGAGAGCGAGGGTGGCGAGAGACGAGAGAGAGAGAGAGAGCGAGGTTGGCGTGAGATGAGAGAGAGAGTGATCAAGGGTGGCGAGAGACGAGAGAGAGAGCGAGCGAGGGAGGCGAGAGACGAGAGGGAGAGAGAGCGTGTGTGGCGGGAGATAGAAAGAGAGAGCGAGTGAGGGTGGCGAGAGACGAGAGAGAGAGAGAGAGCGAGGTTGGCGAGAGATGAGAGGGAGAGAGAGAGCGAGGTTGGCGAGCGACGAGAGAGAGAGAGAGCGAGGTTGGCGAGAGATGAGAGGGAGAGAGAGAGCGAGGGTGGCGAGAGACGAAAGAGAGAGAGAGCGAGGGTGGTGAGAGACGAGAGGGAGAGAGACAGAGCGGGGTTGGTGAGAGACAAGAGAGAGTGAGAGAGCGATGGTGGCGAGAGATGTGAGAGAGAGAGAAAGAGAGAGAGAGCGTAGCGAGGAACGAGAGAGAGCGAGGGTGGCGAGAGACGAGAGAGAAAGCGAGGGTGGCGAGAGACGAGAGAGAGAGAGCGAGGGTGGCCAGAGACGAGAGAGAGAGAGAGAGAGCGAGGTTGGCGAGAGATGAGAGGGAGAGAGAGAGCGAGGTTGGCGAGAGACGAGAGAGAGAGAGAGTGCGAGGTTGGCGAGAGATGAGAGGGAGAGAGAGAGCGAGGGTGGTGAGAGACGAGAGGGAGAGAGAGAGCGGGGTTGGCGAGAGACGAGAGAGAGAGAGAGCAATGGTGGCGCGAGATGAGAGAGAGAGAGAGAGAAAGAGAGCGGGAGTGGTGAGAGACAAGAGAGAGTGAGAGAGCGATGGTGGCCAGAGATGTGAGAGAGAGAGAAAGAGAGAGAGAGCGAGGGTGGCGAGAGACGAAAGATAGAGAGAGCGATGGTGGCGAGAGAGAGAGAGCGAGTGTGGTGGGAGATAGAGAGAGAGAGCGAGCGAGGGTGGCGAGAGACGAGAGAGAGAGAGAGAGAGCGAGGTTGGCGAGAGATGAGAGGGAGAGAGAGAGAGCGAGGGTGGCGAGAGACGAAAGAGAGAGAGAGAGCGAGGGTGGTGAGAGACGAGAGGGAGAGAGAGAGCGGGGTTGGCGAGAGACGAGAGAGAGAGAGAGCAATGGTGGCGCGAGATGAGAGAGAGAGAGAGAAAGAGAGCGGGAGTGGTGAGAGACAAGAGAGAGTGAGAGAGCGATGGTGGCGAGAGATGTGAGAGAGAGAGAAAGAGAGAGAGAGCGAGGGTGGCGAGAGACGAAAGAGAGAGAGAGCGATGGTGGCGAGAGAGAGAGAGCGAGTGTGGTGGGAGGTAGAGAGAGAGAGCGAGCGAGGGTGGCGAGAGACGAGAGAGAGAGAGAGCAAGGGTGGCGAGAGACGAGAGAGAGAGCGAACGAGGGTGGCGAGAGACGAGAGAGAGAGCGAGGGTGGCGAGAGACGAGAGAGAGAAAGAGAGCGAGGGTGGCGAGAGATGAGAGGGAGAGAGAGAGAGCGGGGTTGGCGAGAGACGAGAGAGAGAGCGAGGGTGGCAAGAGACGAGAGAGAGAGAGAGCAATGGTGGCGCGAGATGAGAGAGAGAGAGAGAAAGAGAGCGGGAGTGGTGAGAGACAAGAGAGAGTGAGAGAGCGATGGTGGCCAGAGATGTGAGAGAGAGAGAAAGAGAGAGAGAGCGAGGGTGGCGAGAGACGAAAGATAGAGAGAGCGATGGTGGCGAGAGAGAGAGAGCGAGTGTGGTGGGAGATAGAGAGAGAGAGCGAGCGAGGGTGGCGAGAGACGAGAGAGAGAGAGAGAGAGCGAGGTTGGCGAGAGATGAGAGGGAGAGAGAGAGAGCGAGGGTGGCGAGAGACGAAAGAGAGAGAGAGAGCGAGGGTGGTGAGAGACGAGAGGGAGAGAGAGAGAGCGGGGTTGGCGAGAGACGAGAGAGAGAGAGAGCAATGGTGGCGCGAGATGAGAGAGAGAGAGAGAAAGAGAGCGGGAGTGGTGAGAGACGAGAGAGTGAGAGAGCGATGGTGGCGAGAGATGTGAGAGAGAGAGAAAGAGAGAGAGAGCGAGGGTGGCGAGAGACGAGAGAGAGAGCGATGGTGGCGAGAGAGAGAGAGCGAGTGTGGTGGGAGGTAGAGAGAGAGAGCGAGCGAGGGTGGCGAGAGACGAGAGAGAGAGAGAGCAAGGGTGGCGAGAGACGAGAGAGAGAGCGAACGAGGGTGGCGAGAGACGAGAGAGAGAGCGAGGGTGGCGAGAGACGAGAGAGAGAAAGAGAGCGAGGGTGGCGAGAGATGAGAGGGAGAGAGAGAGAGCGGGGTTGGCGAGAGACGAGAGAGAGAGCGAGGGTGGCAAGAGACGAGAGAGAGAGAGAGAGCAAGGGTGGCGAGACGAGAGAGAGAAAGAGAGCGAGGGTGGCGAGAGATGAGAGGGAGAGGGAGAGAGCGGGGTTGGCGAGAGACGAGAGAGAGAGAGCAATGGTGGCGTGAGATGAGAGAGAGAGAGAGAAAGAGAGAGAGAGCGTAGCGAGGAACGAGAGAGAGCGAGGGTGGCGAGAGACGAGAGAGAAAGCGAGGGTGGTGAGAGACGAGAGAGAGAGAGAGAGAGCGAGGGTGGCCAGAGACGAGAGGGAGAGCGAGGGTGGCTAGAGACGAGAGAGAGAGAGAGCGAGGGTGGCGAGAGCCGAGAGAGAGAGAGAGAGCGAGGGTGGCGAGAGACAGAGAGAGAGAGCGAGGGTGGCGAGAGATGAGAGGGAGAGAGAGAGAGCGAGGGTGGCGAGAGATGAGAGGGAGAGAGAGAGAGCGGGGTTGGCGAGAGACGAGAGAGAGAGCGAGGGTGGCGAGAGACGAGAGAGAGAGAGAGAGCAAGGGTGGCGAGACGAGAGAGAGAAAGAGAGCGAGGGTGGCGAGAGATGAGGGAGAGAGAGAGAGCGGGGTTGGCAAGAGACGAGAGAGAGAGAGCAATGGTGGCGCGAGATGAGAGAGAGAGAGAGAAAGAGAGCGAGATTGGTGAGAGACAAGAGAGAGTGAGAGAGCGATGGTGGCGAGAGATGTGAGAGAGAGAGAAAGAGCGAGAGAGCGTAGCGAGGAACGAGAGAGAGTGAGGGTGGCGAGAGACGAGAGAGAAAGCGAGGGTGGCGAGAGACGAGAGAGAGAGAGCGAGGGTGGCCAGAGACAAGAGAGAGAGAGAGAGAGCAATGGTGGTGAGAGACGAGAGAGAGAGAGAGAGAGTGAGGGTGGCCAGAGACGAGAGAGAGAGAGCGAGTGTGGCTAGAGACCAGAGAGAGAGAGCGAGGGTGGTGAGAGACGAGAGAGAGAGAGAGAGAGAGAGCGAGGGTGGCGAGAGACAAGAGAGAGAGAGAGAGCGAGGGTGGCGAGAGCCGAGAGAGAGAGAGGGAGCGAGGGTGGCGAGAGACGAGAGGGAGAGAGAGCGTGTTTGGCGGGAGATAGAAAGAGAGAGCGAGTGAGGGTGGCGATAGACGAGAGAGACAGAGAGAGAGCGAGGTTGGCGAGAGATGAGAGGGAGAGAGAGAGAGCGAGGGTGGCGAGAGACGAAAGAGAGAGAGAGAGCGAGGGTGGTGAGAGACGAGAGGGAGAGAGAGAGAGCGGGGTTGGTGAGAGACGAGAGAGAGAGAGAGCAATGGTGGCGCGAGATGAGAGAGAGAGAGAGAGAAAGAGAGCGAGAGTGGTGAGAGACAAGAGAGAGTGAGAGAGCGATGGTGGCGAGAGATGTGAGAGAGAGAGAAAGAGAGAGAGAGTGTAGCGAGGAACGAGAGAGAGCGAGGGTGGCGAGAGACGAGAGAGAAAGCGAGGGTGGTGAGAGACGAGAGAGAGAGAGAGAGAGCGAGGGTGGCCAGAGACGAGAGAGAGAGAGAGAGCGAGGTTGGCGAGAGATGAGAGGGAGAGAGAGAGAGCGAGGTTGGCGAGAGACGAGAGAGAGAGAGAGAGCGAGGTTGGCGAGAGATGTGAGAGAGAGAGAAAGAGAGAGAGAGCGTAGCGAGGAACGAGAGAGAGCGAGGGTGGCGAGAGACGAGAGAGAAAGCGAGGGTGGCCAGAGACGAGAGAGAGAGAGCGAGGGTGGTGAGAGACGAGAGAGGCAGAGAGAGAGAGCGAGGGTGGCGAGAGACAAGAGAGAGAGAGAGAGCAATGGTGGTGAGAGATGAGAGAGAGAGAGAGCGAGGGTGGCCAGAGACGAGAGAGAGAGAGCGAGGGTGGCTAGAGACGAGAGAGAGAGAGCGAGGGTGGTGAGAGACAAGAGAGAGAGAGAGAGCGAGGGTGGTGAGAGACGAGAGAGAGAGAGAGAGCGAGGGTGGCGAGAGACAAGGGAGAGAGAGAGAGAGCGAGGGTGGCGAGAGCCGAGAGAGAGAGAGGGAGCGAGGGTGGCGAGAGATGAGAGGGAGAGAGACAGCGAGGTTGGCGAGAGACGAGAGAGAGAGAGAGAGCGAGGTTGGCGAGAGATGAGAGGGAGAGAGAGAGCGAGGGTGGCGAGAGACGAGAGGGAGAGAGAGAGCGGGGTTGGCGAGAGACGAGAGAGAGAGAGAGCAATGGTGGCGCGAGATGAGAGAGAGAGAGAGAAAGAGAGCGGGAGTGGTGAGAGACAAGAGAGAGTGAGAGAGCGATGGTGGCGAGAAATGTGAGAGAGAGAGAAAGAGAGAGAGAGCGAGGGTGGCGAGAGACGAAAGAGAGAGAGAGCGATGGTGGCGAGAGAGAGAGAGACAGAGAGAGTGAGGTTGGCGAGAGACGAAAGAGAGAGAGAGAGAGCGAGGGTGGTGAGAGACGAGAGGGAGAGAGAGAGCGGGGTTGGCGAGAGACGAGAGAGAGAGAGAGCAATGGTGGCGCAAGATGAGAGAGAGAGAGAGAAAGAGAGCGGGAGTGGTGAGAGACAAGAGAGAGTGAGAGAGCGATGGTGGCGAGAGATGTGAGAGAGAGAGAAAGAGAGAGAGAGCGAGGGTGGCGAGAGACGAAAGAGAGAGAGAGCGATGGTGGCGAGAGAGAGAGTGCGAGTGTGGTGGGAGATAGAGAGAGAGAGCGAGCGAGGGTGGCGAGAGACGAGAGAGAGAGAGAGCAAGGGTGGCGAGAGACGAGAGAGAGAGCGAACGAGGGTGGCGAGAGACGAGAGAGAGAGCAAGGTTGGCGAGAGACGAGAGAGAGAAACAGAGCCAGGGTGGCGAGAGATGAGAGGGAGAGAGAGAGAGCGGGGTTGGCGAGAGACGAGAGAGAGAGAGCAATGGTGGCGTGAGATGAGAGAGAGAGAGAGAAAGAGAGCGAGAGTGGTGAGAGACTAGAGAGAGTGAGAGAGCGATGGTGGCGAGAGATGTGAGAGAGAGAGAAAGAGAGAGAGAGCGTAGCGAGGAACGAGAGAGAGCGAGGGTGGCGAGAGACGAGAGAGAAAGCGAGGGTGGCGAGAGACGAGAGAGAGGGAGCGAGGGTGGCCAGAGACGAGAGAGAGAGAGTGAGGGTGGTGAGAGACGAGAGAGAGAGAGAGAGAGAGCGAGGGTGGCGAGAGACAAGAGAGAGAGAGAGAGCAATGGTGGTGAGAGACGAGAGAGAGAGAGAGAGAGCGAGGGTGGCCAGAGACGAGAGAGAGAGAGCGAGGGTGGCTAGAGACGAGAGAGAGAGAGTGAGGGTGGTGAGAGACGAGAGAGAGAGAGAGAGAGAGAGCGAGGGTGGCGAGAGACAAGAGAGAGAGAGAGAGCGAGGGTGGCGAGAGCCGAGTGAGAGAGAGGGAGCGAGGGTGGCGAGAGACAGAGAGAGGGAGCGAGGGTGGCGAGAGACGAAAGGGGGAGAGAGAGAGCGAGGGTGGCGAGAGACGAAAGAGAGAGAGAGAGCGAGGGTGGTGAGAGACGAGAGGGAGAGAGAGAGAGCGGGGTTGGTGAGAGACGAGAGAGAGAGAGAGCAATGGTGGCGCGAGATGAGAGAGAGAGAGAGAGAAAGAGAGCGAGAGTGGTGAGAGACAAGAGAGAGTGAGAGAGCGATGGTGGCGAGAGATGTGAGAGAGAGAGAAAGAGAGAGAGAGTTTAGCGAGGAACGAGAGAGAGCGAGGGTGGCGAGAGACGAGAGAGAAAGCGAGGGTGGTGAGAGACGAGAGAGAGAGAGAGAGAGCGAGGGTGGCCAGAGACGAGAGAGAGAGAGAGAGCGAGGTTGGCGAGAGATGAGAGGGAGAGAGAGAGAGCGAGGTTGGCGAGAGACGAGAGAGAGAGAGAGAGCGAGGTTGGCGAGAGATGTGAGAGAGAGAGAAAGAGAGAGAGAGCGTAGCGAGGAACGAGAGAGAGCGAGGGTGGCGAGAGACGAGAGAGAAAGCGAGGGTGGCCAGAGACGAGAGAGAGAGAGCGAGGGTGGTGAGAGACGAGAGAGGCAGAGAGAGAGAGCGAGGGTGGCGAGAGACAAGAGAGAGAGAGAGAGCAATGGTGGTGAGAGATGAGAGAGAGAGAGAGCGAGGGTGGCCAGAGACGAGAGAGAGAGAGCGAGGGTGGCTAGAGACGAGAGAGAGAGAGCGAGGGTGGTGAGAGACGAGAGAGAGAGAGAGAGCGAGGGTGGTGAGAGACGAGAGAGAGAGAGAGAGCGAGGGTGGCGAGAGACAAGGGAGAGAGAGAGAGAGCGAGGGTGGCGAGAGCCGAGAGAGAGAGAGGGAGCGAGGGTGGCGAGAGATGAGAGGGAGAGAGACAGCGAGGTTGGCGAGAGACGAGAGAGAGAGAGAGAGCGAGGTTGGCGAGAGATGAGAGGGGGAGAGAGAGAGCGAGGATGGCGAGAGACGAGAGTGAGAGAGAGAGCGGGGTTGGCGAGAGACGAAAGAGAGAGAGAGCGATGGTGGCGAGAGAGAGAGAGCGAGTGTGGTGGGAGATAGAGAGAGAGAGCGAGCGAGGGTGGCGAGAGACAAGAGAGAGAGAGAGCAAGGGTGGCGAGAGACGAGAGAGCGAGCGAACGAGGGTGGCGAGAGACGAGAGAGAGAGCGAGGGTGGCGAGAGACGAGAGAGAGAAAGAGAGCGAGGGTGGCGAGAGATGAGAGGGAGAGAGAGAGAGCGGGGTTGGCGAGAGACGAGAGAGAGAGCGAGGGTGGCAAGAGACGAGAGAGAGAGAGAGAGCAAGGATGGCGAGACGAGAGAGAGAAAGAGAGCGAGGGTGGCGAGAGATGAGAGGCAGAGAGAGAGAGCGGGGTTGGCGAGAGACGAGAGAGAGAGAGCAATGGTGGCGTGAGATGAGAGAGAGAGAGAGAAAGAGAGAGAGAGCGTAGCGAGGAACGAGAGAGAGCGAGGGTGGCGAGAGACGAGAGAGAAAGCGACGGTGGCCAGAGACGAGAGAGAGAGAGCAAGGGTGGTGAGAGACGAGAGAGAGAGAGAGAGAGAGCGAGGGTGGCCAGAGACGAGAGAGAGAGCGAGGGTGGCTAGAGACGAGAGAGAGAGAGAGCGAGGGTGGCGAGAGACAAGAGAGAGAGAGAGAGCGAGGGTGGCGAGAGCCGAGAGAGAGAGAGAGAGCGAGGGTGGCGAGAGACAGAGAGAGAGAGCGAGGGTGGCGAGAGACGAGAGAGAGAGAGAGAGCGAGGGTGGCGAGAGATGAGAGGGAGAGAGAGAGAGCGGGGTTGGCGAGAGACGAGAGAGAGAGCGAGGGTGGCGAGAGACGAGAGAGAGAGAGAGAGCAAGGGTGGCGAGACGAGAGAGAGAAAGAGAGCGAGGGTGACGAGAGATGAGGGAGAGAGAGAGAGCGGGGTTGGCAAGAGACGAGAGAGAGAGAGCAATGGTGGCGCGAGATGAGAGAGAGAGAGAGAAAGAGAGCGAGAGTGGTGAGAGACAAGAGAGAGTGAGAGAGCGATGGTGGCGAGAGATGTGAGAGAGAGAGAAAGAGAGAGAGAGTGTAGCGAGGAACGAGAGAGAGCGAGGGTGGCGAGAGACGAGAGAGAAAACGAGGGTGGTGAGAGACGAGAGAGAGAGAGAGAGAGCGAGGGTGGCCAGAGACGAGAGAGAGAGAGAGAGCGAGGTTGGCGAGACGCGAGAGAGAAAGAGAGCGAGGGTGGTGAGAGATGAGGGAGAGAGAGAGAGCGGGGTTGGCGAGAGACGAGAGAGAGAGAGCAATGGTGGCGCGAGATGAGAGAGAGAGAGAGAGAAAGAGAGCGAGATTGGTGAGAGACAAGAGAGAGTGAAAGAGCGATGGTGGCGAGAGATGTGAGAGAGAGAGAAAGAGCGAGAGAGCGTAGCGAGGAACGAGAGAGAGCGAGGGTGGCGAGAGACGAGAGAGAAAGCGAGGGTGGCGAGAGACGAGAGAGAGAGAGCGAGGGTGGCCAGAGACAAGAGAGAGCGAGAGAGAGCAATGGTGGTGAGAGACGAGAGAGAGAGAGAGAGAGTGAGGGTGGCCAGAGACGAGAGAGAGAGAGCGAGTGTGGCTAGAGACCAGAGAGAGAGAGCGAGGGTGGTGAGAGACGAGAGAGAGAGAGAGAGCGAGGGTGGCGAGAGACAAGAGAGAGAGAGAGAGCGAGGGTGGCGAGAGCCGAGAGAGAGAGAGGGAGCGAGGGTGGCGAGAGACGAGAGGGAGAGAGAGCGTGTTTGGCAGGAGATAGAAAGAGAGAGCGAGTGAGGGTGGCGATAGACGAGAGAGACAGAGAGAGAGCGAGGTTGGCGAGAGACAAGAGAGAGAGAGAGCGAGGGTGGCGAGAGACGAAAGAGAGAGAGAGAGCGAGGGTGGTGAGAGACGAGAGGGAGAGAGAGAGAGCGGGGTTGGTGAGAGACGAGAGAGAGAGAGAGCAATGGTGGCGCGAGATGAGAGAGAGAGAGAGAGAAAGAGAGCGAGAGTGGTGAGAGACAAGAGATAGTGAGAGAGCGATGGTGGCGAGAGATGTGAGAGAGAGAGAAAGAGAGAGAGAGTGTAGCGAGGAACGAGAGAGAGCGAGGGTGGCGAGAGACGAGAGAGAAAGCGAGGGTGGTGAGAGACGAGAGAGAGAGAGAGAGAGCGAGGGTGGCCAGAGACGAGAGAGAGAGAGAGAGCGAGGTTGGCGAGAGATGAGAGGGAGAGAGAGAGAGCGAGGTTGGCGAGAGACGAGAGAGAGAGAGAGAGCGAGGTTGGCGAGAGATGTGAGAGAGAGAGAAAGAGAGAGAGAGCGTAGCGAGGAACGAAAGAGAGCGAGGGTGGCGAGAGACGAGAGAGAAAGCGAGGGTGGCCAGAGACGAGAGAGAGAGAGCGAGGGTGGTGAGAGACGAGAGAGGCAGAGAGAGAGAGTGAGGGTGGCGAGAGACAAGAGAGAGAGAGAGAGCAATGGTGGTGAGAGATGAGAGAGAGAGAGAGCGAGGGTGGCCAGAGACGAGAGAGAGAGAGCGAGGGTGGCTAGAGACGAGAGAGAGAGAGCGAGGGTGGTGAGAGACAAGAGAGAGAGAGAGAGCGAGGGTGGTGAGAGACGAGAGAGAGAGAGAGAGCGAGGGTGGCGAGAGACAAGGGAGAGAGAGAGAGAGCGAGGGTGGCGAGAGCCGAGAGAGAGAGAGGGAGCGAGGGTGGCGAGAGATGAGAGGGAGAGAGACAGCGAGGTTGGCGAGAGACGAGAGAGAGAGAGAGAGCGAGGTTGGCGAGAGATGAGAGGGAGAGAGAGAGCGAGGGTGGCGAGAGACGAGAGGGAGAGAGAGAGCGGGGTTGGCGAGAGACGAGAGAGAGAGAGAGCAATGGTGGCGCGAGATGAGAGAGAGAGAGAGAAAGAGAGCGGGAGTGGTGAGAGACAAGAGAGAGTGAGAGAGCGATGGTGGCGAGAAATGTGAGAGAGAGAGAAAGAGAGAGAGAGCGAGGGTGGCGAGAGACGAAAGAGAGAGAGAGCGATGGTGGCGAGAGAGAGAGAGCGAGTGTGGTGGGAGATAGAGAGAGAGAGCGAGCGAGGGTGGCGAGAGACGAGAGAGAGAGAGAGAGTGAGGTTGGCGAGAGATGAGAGGGAGAGAGAGAGAGCGAGGGTGGCGAGAGACGAAAGAGAGAGAGAGAGAGCGAGGGTGGTGAGAGACGAGAGGGAGAGAGAGAGCGGGGTTGGCGAGAGACGAGAGAGAGAGAGAGCAATGGTGGCGCAAGATGAGAGAGAGAGAGAGAAAGAGAGCGGGAGTGGTGAGAGACAAGAGAGAGTGAGAGAGCGATGGTGGCGAGAGATGTGAGAGAGAGAGAAAGAGAGAGAGAGCGAGGGTGGCGAGAGACGAAAGAGAGAGAGAGCGATGGTGGCGAGAGAGAGAGTGCGAGTGTGGTGGGAGATAGAGAGAGAGAGCGAGCGAGGGTGGCGAGAGACGAGAGAGAGAGAGAGCAAGGGTGGCGAGAGACGAGAGAGAGAGCGAACGAGGGTGGCGAGAGACGAGAGAGAGAGCAAGGTTGGTGAGAGACGAGAGAGAGAAAGAGAGCCAGGGTGGCGAGAGATGAGAGGGAGAGAGAGAGAGCGGGGTTGGCGAGAGACGAGAGAGAGAGAGCAATGGTGGCGTGAGATGAGAGAGAGAGAGAGAAAGAGAGCGAGAGTGGTGAGAGACTAGAGAGAGTGAGAGAGCGATGGTGGCGAGAGATGTGAGAGAGAGAGAAAGAGAGAGAGAGCGTAGCGAGGAACGAGAGAGAGCGAGGGTGGCGAGAGACGAGAGAGAAAGCGAGGGTGGCGAGAGACGAGAGAGAGAGAGCGAGGGTGGCCAGAGACGAGAGAGAGAGAGTGAGGGTGGTGAGAGACGAGAGAGAGAGAGAGAGAGAGCGAGGGTGGCGAGAGACAAGAGAGAGAGAGAGAGCAATGGTGGTGAGAGACGAGAGAGAGAGAGAGAGAGCGAGGGTGGCCAGAGACGAGAGAGAGAGAGCGAGGGTGGCTAGAGACGAGAGAGAGAGAGTGAGGGTGGTGAGAGACGAGAGAGAGAGAGAGAGAGAGAGCGAGGGTGGCGAGAGACAAGAGAGAGAGAGAGAGCGAGGGTGGCGAGAGCCGAGTGAGAGAGAGGGAGCGAGGGTGGCGAGAGACAGAGAGAGGGAGCGAGGGTGGCGAGAGACGAAAGGGGGAGAGAGAGAGAGAGCGAGGGTGGCGAGAGACAAGAGAGAGAGAGAGAGCGAGGGTGGCGAAAGACAGAGAGAGAGAGCGAGGTTGGCGAGAAATGAGAGGGAGAGAGAGAGCGAGGTTGGCGTGAGACGAGAGAGAGAATGAGGTTGGCGAGAGATGAGAGAGAGAGTGATCAAGGGTGGCGAGAGACGAGAGAGAGAGCGAGCGAGGGAGGCGAGAGACGAGAGGGAGAGAGAGCGTGTGTGGCGGGAGATAGAAAGAGAGAGCGAGTGAGGGTGGCGAGAGACGAGAGAGAGAGAGAGAGCGAGGTTGGCGAGAGATGAGAGGGAGAGAGAGAGCGAGGTTGGCGAGAGACAAGAGAGAGAGAGAGAGCGAGGTTGGCGAGAGATGAGAGGGAGAGAGAGAGCGAGGGTGGCGAGAGACGAAAGAGAGAGAGAGAGCGAGGGTGGTGAGAGACAAGAGGGAGAGAGAGCGGGGTTGGCGAGAGACGAGAGAGAGAGAGAGCAATGGTGGCGCGAGATGAGAGAGAGAGAAAGAGAGCGAGAGTGGTGAGAGACAAGAGAGAGTGAGAGAGCGATGGTGGCGAGAGATGTGAGAGAGAGAGAAAGAGAGAGAGAGCGTAGCGAGGAACGAGAGAGAGCGAGGGTGGCGAGAGACGAGAGAGAAAGCGAGGGTGGCGAGAGACGAGAGAGAGAGAGAGAGAGAGCGAGGGTGTCCAGAGACGAGAGAGAGAGAGAGAGCGAGGTTGGCGAGAGATGAGAGGGAGAGAGAGAGCGAGGTTGGCGAGAGACGAGAGAGAGAGAGAGAGCGAGGTTGGCGAGAGATGAGAGGGAGAGAGAGAGCGAGGGTGGAGAGAGACGAGAGGGAGAGAGAGAGCGGGGTTGGCGAGAGACGAGAGAGAGAGAGAGCAATGGTGGCGCGAGATGAGAGAGAGAGAGAGAAAGAGAGCGGGAGTGGTGAGAGACAAGAGAGAGTGAGAGAGCGATGGTGGCGCGAGATGTGAGAGAGAGAGAAAGAGAGAGAGAGCGTAGCGAGGAACGAGAGAGAGCGAGGGTGGCGAGAGACGAGAGAGAAAGCGAGGGTGGCCAGAGACGAGAGAGAGAGAGCGAGGGTGGTGAGAGAGAGAGAGAGAGAGCGAGGGTGGCCAGAGACGAGAGAGAGAGCGAGGGTGGCTAGAGACGAGAGAGAGAGAGCGAGGGTGGTGAGAGACGAGAGAGAGAGAGAGAGCGAGGGTGGCGAGAGCCGAGAGAGAGAGAGAGAGCGAGGGTGGCGAGAGACAGAGAGAGAGAGCGAGGGTGGCGAGAGACGAGAGAGAGAGAGAGAGCGAGGGTGGCGAGAGATGAGAGGGAGAGAGAGAGAGCGGGGTTGGCGAGAGACGAGAGAGAGAGCGAGGGTGGCGAGAGACGAGAGAGAGAGAGAGAGCAAGGGTGGCGAGACGAGAGAGAGAAAGAGAGCGAGGGTGGCGAGAGATGAGAGGGAGAGAGAGAGAGCGGGGTTGGCGAGAGACGAGAGAGAGAGAGCAATGGTGGCGCGAGATGAGAGAGAGAGAGAGAAAGAGAGCGAGAGTGGTGAGAGACAAGAGAGAGTGAGAGAGCGATGGTGGCGAGAGATGTGAGAGAGAGAGAAAGAGCGAGAGAGCGTAGCGAGGAACGAGAGAGAGCGAGGGTGGCGAGAGACGAGAGAGAAAGCGAGGGTGGCGAGAGACGAGAGAGAGAGAGCGAGGGTGGCCAGAGACAAGAGAGAGAGAGAGAGAGCAATGGTGGTGAGAGACGAGAGAGAGTGAGGGTGGCCAGAGACGAGAGAGAGAGAGCGAGGGTGGCTAGAGACCAGAGAGAGAGAGCGAGGGTGGTGAGAGACGAGAGAGAGAGAGAGAGAGAGAGAGCGAGGGTGGCGAGAGACAAGAGAGAGAGAGAGAGCGAGGGTGGCGAGAGCCGAGAGAGAGAGAGGGAGCGAGGGTGGCGAGAGACGAGAGGGAGAGAGAGCGTGTTTGGCGGGAGATATAAAGAGAGAGCGAGTGAGGGTGGCGATAGACGAGAGAGACAGAGAGAGAGCGAGGTTGGCGAGAGATGAGAGGGAGAGAGAGAGAGCGAGGTTGGCGAGAGACAAGAGAGAGAAAGAGCGAGGGTGGCGAGAGACGAAAGAGAGAGAGAGAGCGAGGGTGGTGAGAGACGAGAGGGAGAGAGAGAGCGGGGTTGGTGAGAGACGCGAGAGAGAGAGAGCAATGGTGGCGCAAGATGAGAGAGAGAGAGAGAGAAAGAGAGCGAGAGTGGTGAGAGACAAGAGAGAGTGAGAGAGCGATGGTGGCGAGAGATGTGAGAGAGAGAGAAAGAGAGAGAGAGTGTAGCGAGGAACGAGAGAGAGCGAGGGTGGCGAGAGACGAGAGAGAAAACGAGGGTGGTGAGAGACGAGAGAGAGAGAGAGAGAGCGAGGGTGGCCAGAGACGAGAGAGAGAGAGAGAGCGAGGTTGGCGAGAGATGAGAGGGAGAGAGAGAGAGCGAGGTTGGCAAGAGATGTGAGAGAGAGAGAAAGAGAGAGAGCGTAGCGAGGAACGAGAGAGAGCGAGGGTGGCGAGAGACGAGAGAGAAAGCGAGGGTGGCCAGAGACGAGAGAGAGAGAGCGAGGGTGGTGAGAGACGAGAGAGAGAGAGAGAGAGAGCGAGGGTGGCGAGAGACAAGAGAGAGAGAGAGAGAGCAATGGTGGTGAGAGATGAGAGAGAGAGAGAGCGAGGGTGGCCAGAGACGAGAGAGAGAGAGCGAGGGTGGCTAGAGACGAGAGAGAGAGAGCGAGGGTGGTGAGAGACGAGAGAGAGAGAGAGAGCGAGGGTGGTGAGAGACGAGAGAGAGAGAGAGAGAGAGCGAGGGTGGCGAGAGACAAGGGAGAGAGAGAGAGAGCGAGGGTGGTGAGAGCCGAGAGAGAGAGAGGGAGCGAGGGTGGCGAGAGACAGAGAGAGAGAGCGAGGGTGGCGAGAGACGAGAGAGAGAGAGAGAGAGCGAGGTTGGCGAGAAATGAGAGGGAGAGAGAGAGAGCGAGGTTGGCGTGAGATGAGAGAGAGAGTGATCAAGGGTGGCGAGAGACGAGAGAGAGAGCGAGCGAGGGAGGCGAGAGACGAGAGGGAGAGAGAGCGTGTGTGGCGGGAGATAGAAAGAGAGAGCGAGTGAGGGTGGCGAGAGACGAGAGAGAGAGAGAGAGCGAGGTTGGCGAGAGATGAGAGGGAGAGAGAGAGAGCGAGGTTGGCGAGAGATGAGAGGGAGAGAGAGAGCGAGGGTGGCGAGAGACGAAAGAGAGAGAGAGCAATGGTGGCGCGAGATGAGAGAGAGAGAGAGAAAGAGAGCGAGAGTGGTGAGAGACAAGAGAGAGTGAGAGAGCGATGGTGGCGAGAGATGTGAGAGAGAGAGAAAGAGAGAGAGAGCGTAGCGAGGAACGAGAGAGAGCGAGGGTGGCGAGAGACGAGAGAGAAAGCGAGGGTGGCGAGAGACGAGAGAGAGAGAGAGCGAGGGTGGCCGGAGACGAGAGAGAGAGAGCAAGGCTGGTGAGAGACGAGAGAGAGAGAGAGAGAGAGAGAGCGAGGGTGGCGAGAGACAAGAGAGAGAGAGAGAGCAATGGTGGTGAGAGACAAGAGAGAGAGAGAGAGTGAGGGTGGCCAGAGACGAGAGAGAGAGAGCGAGGGTGGCTAGAGACGAGAGAGAGAGAGCGAGGGTGGTGAGAGACGAGAGAGAGCGACGGTGGCGAGAGACGAGAGAGAGAGAGAGCGAGGGTGGCGAGAGACGAGAGAGAGAGCGAGCGAGGGTGGTGAGAGACGAGAGAGAGAGAGCGAGGGTGGTGAGAGACGAGAGAGAGAGAGCGAGGGTGGTGAGAGACGAGAGAGAGAGAGCGAGGGTGGCGAGGGACGAGAGAGAGAGAGAGCGAGGGTGGCGAGAGACGAGAGAGAGAGAGAGCGAGAGTGCCAAGAGACGAGAGACGAGAGAAGGAGATAGAGCGATGGTGGCGAGAGACGAGAGAGAGAGAGTGTGGCGAGAGACGAGAGAGAGAGAGTGTGGCGAGAGACGAGAGAGAGAGAGAGAGTGTGGCGAGAGATGAGAGAGAGAGAGCAAGGGTGGTGAGAGAGAGAGAGAGTGATGGTGGCGAGAGACGAGAGGGAGAGAGCGACGGTGGCGAAAGACGAGAGAGAGAGAGAGTGTGTGGCGAGAGATGAGAGAGAGAGAGCAAGGGTGGTGAGAGAGAGAGAGAGCGATGGTGGCGAGAGAAAGAGAGCAAGCGTAGCGAGGAACGAGAGAGAGAGCGAGGGTGGCAAGCGACAGAGAGAGAAAGCGAGGGTCGTGAGAGACGAGAGAGAGAGCGAGCGAGGGTGGCGAGAGACGAGAGAGAGAGTGAGACTGAGGGTGGCGAGAGACGAGAGAGAGTGAGAGCGAGGGTGGCGAGAGACGAGAGAGAGAGAGAGCGAGGGTGGCGAGAGACGAGAGAGAGAGCGAGGGTGGCGAGAGACGAGAGAGAGAGCGAGGGTGGCGAGAGACGAGAGAGAGAGCGAGGGTGGCGAGAGATGAGAGAGAGAGAGAGAGAGCAATGGTGGCGAGAGACGAGAGAGATAGAGAGCGAGGGTGGCGAGAGATGAGAGAGAGAGAGTGCGGGGTTGGCGAGAGACGAGAGAGAGAAAGAGCAATGGTGGCGCGAGATGAGAGAGAGAGAGAGAAAGAGAGCGAGAGTGGTGAGAGACAAGAGAGAGTGAGAGAGCGAGGGTGGCGAGAGATGTGAGAGAGAGAGAAAGAGAGAGAGAGCGTAGCGAGGAACGAGAGAGAGCGAGGGTGGCGAGAGACGAGAGAGAAAGCGAGGGTGGCGAGAGACGAGAGAGAGAGAGAGCGAGGGTGGCCAGAGACGAGAGAGAGAGAGCAAGGCTGGTGAGAGACGAGAGAGAGAGAGAGAGAGAGAGCGAGGGTGGCGAGAGACAAGAGAGAGAGAGAGCAATGGTGGTGAGAGACAAGAGAGAGAGAGAGAGTGAGGGTGGCCAGAGACGAGAGAGAGAGAGCGAGGGTGGCTAGAGACGAGAGAGAGAGAGCGAGGGTGGTAAGAGACGAGAGAGAGAGAGAGAGAGAGAGCGAGGGTGGTGAGAGACGAGAGAGAGAGAGAGAGCGAGGGTGGCGAGAGCCGAGAGAGAGAGAGAGAGCGAGGGTGGCGAGAGACAGAGAGAGAGAGCGAGGGTGGCGAGAGACGAGAGAGAGAGAGAGAGCGGGGTTGGCGAGAGACGAGAGAGAGAGCGAGGGTGGCGAGAGACGAGAGAGAGAGAGAGAGCAAGGGTGGCGAGACGAGAGAGAGAAAGAGAGCGAGGGTGGCGAGAGATGAGAGGGAGAGAGAGAGAGCGGGGTTGGCGAGAGACGAGAGAGAGAGAGCAATGGTGGCGCGAGATGAGAGAGAGAGAGAGAAAGAGAGCGAGAGTGGTGAGAGACAAGAGAGAGTGAGAGAGCGATGGTGGCGAGAGATGTGAGAGAGAGAGAAAGAGCGAGAGAGCGTAGCGAGGAACGAGAGAGAGCGAGGGTGGCGAGAGACGAGAGAGAAAGCGAGGGTGGCCAGAGACGAGAGAGAGAGAGCGAGGGTGGTGAGAGACGAGAGAGGCAGAGAGAGAGAGCGAGGGTGGCGAGAGACAAGAGAGAGAGAGAGAGCAATGGTGGTGAGAGATGAGAGAGAGAGAGAGCGAGGGTGGCCAGAGACGAGAGAGAGAGAGCGAGGGTGGCTAGAGACGAGAGAGAGAGAGCGAGGGTGGTGAGAGACAAGAGAGAGAGAGAGAGCGAGGGTGGTGAGAGACGAGAGAGAGAGAGAGAGCGAGGGTGGCGAGAGACAAGGGAGAGAGAGAGAGAGCGAGGGTGGTGAGAGCCGAGAGAGACAGAGGGAGCGAGGGTGGCGAGAGATGAGAGGGAGAGAGACAGCGAGGTTGGCGAGAGATGAGAGGGAGAGAGAGAGAGCGAGGGTGGCGAGAGACGAAAGAGAGAGAGAGAGAGCGAGGGTGGTGAGAGACGAGAGGGAGAGAGAGAGCGGGGTTGGCGAGAGACGAGAGAGAGAGAGAGCAATGGTGGCGCAAGATGAGAGAGAGAGAGAGAAAGAGAGCGGGAGTGGTGAGAGACAAGAGAGAGTGAGAGAGCGATGGTGGCGAGAGATGTGAGAGAGAGAGAAAGAGAGAGAGAGCGAGGGTGGCGAGAAACGAAAGAGAGAGAGAGCGATGGTGGCGAGAGAGAGAGTGCGAGTGTGGTGGGAGATAGAGAGAGAGAGCGAGCGAGGGTGGCGAGAGACGAGAGAGAGAGAGAGCAAGGGTGGCGAGAGACGAGAGAGAGAGCGAACGAGGGTGGCGAGAGACGAGAGAGAGAGCAAGGTTGGCGAGAGACGAGAGAGAGAAAGAGAGCCAGGGGTGGCGAGAGATGAGAGGGAGAGAGAGAGAGCGGGGTTGGCGAGAGACGAGAGAGAGAGAGCAATGGTGGCGTGAGATGAGAGAGAGAGAGAGAAAGAGAGCGAGAGTGGTGAGAGACTAGAGAGAGTGAGAGAGCGATGGTGACGAGAGATGTGAGAGAGAGAGAAAGAGAGAGAGAGCGTAGCGAGGAACGAGAGAGAGCGAGGGTGGCGAGAGACGAGAGAGAAAGCGAGGGTGGCGAGAGACGAGAGAGAGAGAGCGAGGGTGGCCAGAGACGAGAGAGAGAGAGTGAGGGTGGTGAGAGACGAGAGAGAGAGAGAGAGAGAGCGAGGGTGGCGAGAGACAAGAGAGAGAGAGAGAGCAATGGTGGTGAGAGACGAGAGAGAGAGAGAGAGAGCGAGGGTGGCCAGAGACGAGAGAGAGAGAGCGAGGGTGGCTAGAGACGAGAGAGAGAGAGTGAGGGTGGTGAGAGACGAGAGAGAGAGAGAGAGAGAGAGCGAGGGTGGCGAGAGACAAGAGAGAGAGAGAGAGCGAGGGTGGCGAGAGCCGAGTGAGAGAGAGGGAGCGAGGGTGGCGAGAGACAGAGAGAGGGAGCGAGGGTGGCGAGAGACGAAAGGGGGAGAGAGAGAGAGAGCGAGGGTGGCGAGAGACAAGAGAGAGAGAGAGAGCGAGGGTGGCGAAAGACAGAGAGAGAGAGCGAGGTTGGCGAGAAATGAGAGGGAGAGAGAGAGCGAGGTTGGCGTGAGACGAGAGAGAGAATGAGGTTGGCGAGAGATGAGAGAGAGAGTGATCAAGGGTGGCGAGAGACGAGAGAGAGAGCGAGCGAGGGAGGCGAGAGACGAGAGGGAGAGAGAGCGTGTGTGGCGGGAGATAGAAAGAGAGAGCGAGTGAGGGTGGCGAGAGACGAGAGAGAGAGAGAGAGCGAGGTTGGCGAGAGATGAGAGGGAGAGAGAGAGCGAGGTTGGCGAGAGACAAGAGAGAGAGAGAGAGCGAGGTTGGCGAGAGATGAGAGGGAGAGAGAGAGCGAGGGTGGCGAGAGACGAAAGAGAGAGAGAGAGCGAGGGTGGTGAGAGACAAGAGGGAGAGAGAGCGGGGTTGGCGAGAGACGAGAGAGAGAGAGAGCAATGGTGGCGCGAGATGAGAGAGAGAGAAAGAGAGCGAGAGTGGTGAGAGACAAGAGAGAGTGAGAGAGCGATGGTGGCGAGAGATGTGAGAGAGAGAGAAAGAGAGAGAGAGCGTAGCGAGGAACGAGAGAGAGCGAGGGTGGCGAGAGACGAGAGAGAAAGCGAGGGTGGCGAGAGACGAGAGAGAGAGAGAGAGAGAGCGAGGGTGTCCAGAGACGAGAGAGAGAGAGAGAGCGAGGGTGGCGAGAGATGAGAGAGAGAGAGAGCGAGGGTGGTGAGAGACGAGGGAGAGAGAGCGATGGTGGCGAGAGATGAGAGAGAGAGAGAGAGAGCAATGGTGGCGAGAGACGAGAGAGATAGAGAGCGAGGGTGGCGAGAGATGAGAGAGAGAGAGAGCGAGGTTGGTGAGAGACGAGAGGGAGAGAGAGAGAGTGCGGGGTTGGCGAGAGACGAGAGAGAGAAAGAGCAATGGTGGCGCGAGATGAGAGAGAGAGAGAGAAAGAGAGCGAGAGTGGTGAGAGACAAGAGAGAGTGAGAGAGCGAGGGTGGCGAGAGATGTGAGAGAGAGAGAAAGAGAGAGAGAGCGTAGCGAGGAACGAGAGAGAGCGAGGGTGGCGAGAGACGAGAGAGAAAGCGAGGGTGGCGAGAGACGAGAGAGAGAGAGAGCGAGGGTGGCCAGAGACGAGAGAGAGAGAGCAAGGCTGGTGAGAGACGAGAGAGAGAGAGAGAGAGAGAGCGAGGGTGGCGAGAGACAAGAGAGAGAGAGAGCAATGGTGGTGAGAGACAAGAGAGAGAGAGAGAGTGAGGGTGGCCAGAGACGAGAGAGAGAGAGCGAGGGTGGCTAGAGACGAGAGAGAGAGAGCGAGGGTGGTAAGAGACGAGAGAGAGAGAGAGAGAGAGAGCGAGGGTGGTGAGAGACGAGAGAGAGAGAGAGAGCGAGGGTGGCGAGAGCCGAGAGAGAGAGAGAGAGCGAGGGTGGCGAGAGACAGAGAGAGAGAGCGAGGGTGGCGAGAGACGAGAGAGAGAGAGAGAGCGAGGGTGGCGAGAGATGAGAGGGAGAGAGAGAGAGCGGGGTTGGCGAGAGACGAGAGAGAGAGCGAGGGTGGCGAGAGACGAGAGAGAGAGAGAGAGCAAGGGTGGCGAGACGAGAGAGAGAAAGAGAGCGAGGGTGGCGAGAGATGAGAGGGAGAGAGAGAGAGCGGGGTTGGCGAGAGACGAGAGAGAGAGAGCAATGGTGGCGCGAGATGAGAGAGAGAGAGAGAAAGAGAGCGAGAGTGGTGAGAGACAAGAGAGAGTGAGAGAGCGATGGTGGCGAGAGATGTGAGAGAGAGAGAAAGAGCGAGAGAGCGTAGCGAGGAACGAGAGAGAGCGAGGGTGGCGAGAGACGAGAGAGAAAGCGAGGGTGGCGAGAGACGAGAGAGAGAGAGCGAGGGTGGCCAGAGACAAGAGAGAGAGAGAGAGAGCAATGGTGGTGAGAGACGAGAGAGAGAGAGAGAGAGAGTGAGGGTGGCCAGAGACGAGAGAGAGAGAGCGAGGGTGGCTAGAGACCAGAGAGAGAGAGCGAGGGTGGTGAGAGACGAGAGAGAGAGAGAGAGAGAGCGAGGGTGGCGTGAGACAAGAGAGAGAGAGAGAGCGAGGGTGGCGAGAGCCGAGAGAGAGAGAGGGAGCGAGGGTGGCGAGAGACGAGAGGGAGAGAGAGCGTGTTTGGCGGGAGATAGAAAGAGAGAGCGAGTGAGGGTGGCGATAGACGAGAGAGACAGAGAGAGAGCGAGGTTGGCGAGAGATGAGAGGGAGAGAGAGAGAGCGAGGTTGGCGAGAGACAAGAGAGAGAGAGAGCGAGGGTGGCGAGAGACGAAAGAGAGAGAGAGAGCGAGGGTGGTGAGAGACGAGAGGGAGAGAGAGAGAGCGGGGTTGCTGAGAGACGCGAGAGAGAGAGAGCAATGGTGGCGCGAGATGAGAGAGAGAGAGAGAGAAAGAGAGCGAGAGTGGTGAGAGACAAGAGAGAGTGAGAGAGCGATGGTGGCGAGAGATGTGAGAGAGAGAGAAAGAGAGAGAGAGTGTAGCGAGGAACGAGAGAGAGCGAGGGTGGCGAGAGACGAGAGAGAAAGCGAGGGTGGTGAGAGACGAGAGAGAGAGAGAGAGCGAGGGTGGCCAGAGACGAGAGAGAGAGAGAGAGCGAGGTTGGCGAGAGATGAGAGGGAGAGAGAGAGAGCGAGGTTGGCAAGAGACGAGAGAGAGAGAGAGAGCGAGGTTGGCGAGAGATGTGAGAGAGAGAGAAAGAGAGAGAGAGCGTAGCGAGGAACGAGAGAGAGCGAGGGTGGCGAGAGACGAGAGAGAAAGCGAGGGTGGCCAGAGACGAGAGAGAGAGAGCGAGGGTGGTGAGAGACGAGAGAGAGAGAGAGAGAGAGCGAGGGTGGCGAGAGACAAGAGAGAGAGAGAGAGAGCAATGGTGGTGAGAGATGAGAGAGAGAGAGAGCGAGGGTGGCCAGAGACGAGAGAGAGAGAGCGAGGGTGGCTAGAGACGAGAGAGGAGAGCGAGGGTGGTGAGAGAAGAGAGAGAGAGAGAGAGCGAGGGTGGTGAGAGACGAGAGAGAGAGAGAGAGAGAGCGAGGGTGGCGAGAGACAAGGGGAGAGAGAGAGAGAGCGAGGGTGGCGAGAGCCGAGAGAGAGAGAGGGAGCGAGGGTGGCGAGAGACAGAGAGAGAGAGCGAGGGTGGCGAGAGACGAGAGAGAGAGAGAGAGCGAGGTTGGCGAGAAATGAGAGGGAGAGAGAGAGAGCGAGGTTGGCGTGAGATGAGAGAGAGAGTGATCAAGGGTGGCGAGAGACGAGAGAGAGAGCGAGCGAGGGAGGCGAGAGACGAGAGGGAGAGAGAGCGTGTGTGGCGGGAGATAGAAAGAGAGAGCGAGTGAGGGTGGCGAGAGACGAGAGAGAGAGAGAGAGCGAGGTTGGCGAGAGATGAGAGGGAGAGAGAGAGAGCGAGGTTGGCGAGAGATGAGAGGGAGAGAGAGCGAGGGTGGCGAGAGACGAAAGAGAGAGAGAGAGAGCGAGGGTGGTGAGAGACGAGAGGGAGAGAGAGAGAGTGCGGGGTTGGCGAGAGACGAGAGAGAGAAAGAGCAATGGTGGCGCGAGATGAGAGAGAGAGAGAGAAAGAGAGCGAGAGTGGTGAGAGACAAGAGAGAGTGAGAGAGCGATGGTGGCGAGAGATGTGAGAGAGAGAGAAAGAGAGAGAGAGCGTAGCGAGGAACGAGAGAGAGCGAGGGTGGCGAGAGACGAGAGAGAAAGCGAGGGTGGCGAGAGACGAGAGAGAGAGAGAGCGAGGGTGGCCAGAGACGAGAGAGAGAGAGCAAGGCTGGTGAGAGACGAGAGAGAGAGAGAGAGAGAGAGCGAGGGTGGCGAGAGACAAGAGAGAGAGAGAGAGCAATGGTGGTGAGAGACAAGAGAGAGAGAGAGAGTGAGGGTGGCCAGAGACGAGAGAGAGAGAGCGAGGGTGGCTAGAGACGAGAGAGAGAGAGCGAGGGTGGTGAGAGACGAGAGAGAGAGAGAGAGCGAGGGTGGCGAGAGACAAGAGACAGAGAGAGAGCGAGGGTGGCGAGAGCTGAGAGAGAGAGAGGGAGCGAGGGTGGCGAGAGACAGAGAGAGAGAGAGAGAGCGAGGTTGGCGAGAAATGAGAGGGAGAGATAGAGAGCGAGGTTGGCAAGAGATGAGAGAGAGAGTGATCAAGGGTGGCGAGAAACGAGAGAGAGCGAGCGAGGGAGGCGAGAGACGAGAGGGAGAGAGAGCGTGTGTGGCGGGAGATAGAAAGAGAGAGCGAGTGAGGGTGGCGAGAGACGAGAGAGAGAGAGAGAGCGAGGTTGGCGAGAGATGAGAGGGAGAGAGAGAGAGCGAGGTTGGCGAGAGACGAGAGAGAGAGAGAGAGCGAGGGTGGCGAGAGAAGAGAGAGAGATGAGAGAGCGAGCGAGGGTGGCGAGAGATGAGAGAGAGAGAGTGAGGGTGGCGAGTGATGAGAGAGAGAGATAGAGAGGGCGAGGGTGGCGAGAGACGAGAGAGAGAGTGTGAGGGTTGCGAGAGACGAGAGACGAGAGAGAACGAGCGTGGCGAGAGGCGAGAGAGAGCGAGGGTGGCGAGAGACGAAAGAGAGAGAGGGTGAGGGGGGCGAGAGAGAGAGCGAGGGTGGCGAGTGACGAGAGAGAGAGAGGGTGAGGGGGGCGAGAGAGAAAGCGAGGGTGGCGAGGGACGAGAGAGAGAGCGAGCGAGGGTGGCGAGAGATGAGAGGGAGAGAGAGAGAGCGAGGTTGGCGAGAGACGAGAGAGAGAGAGCGAGGGTGGTGAGAGACGAGAGAGAGAGTGAGCGAGGGTGGCGAGAGATGGGAGAGAGAGAGAGTGAGGGTGGCGAGTGATGAGAGAGAGATAGAGAGGACGAGGGTGGCGAGAGATGAGAGAGAGAGTGTGAGGGTGGCGAGAGACGAGAGAGAACGAGGGTGGCGAGAGCCAAGAGTGAGCGAGGGTGGCGAGAGGCGAGAGAGAGAGAGAGCGAGGGTGGCGAGAGATGAGAGAGAGAGCAAGGGTGGCGAGAGAGAGAGCAAGGGTGGCGAGAGAGAGAGCAAGGGTGGCGAGGGACGAGAGAGAGAGAGCGAGGGTGGCGAGGGACAAGAGAGAGAGACAGAGTGAGGGTGGCGAGAGACGAGAGAGAGAGAGCGAGGGTGGCGAGAGACGAGAGAGAGAGAGATAGAGAGCGAGAGTGGTGAGAGACAAGAGAGAGTGAGAGAGCGATGGTGGCGAGAGATGTGAGAGAGGGAGAGCGTAGCGAGGAATGAGAGCGAGGGTGACGAGAGACGAGAGACAAAGCGAGGGTGGTGAGAGACGAGAGAGAGCGACGGTGGCGAGAGACGAGAGAGCGAGAAAGCGAGGGTGGCGAGAGATGAGAGAGAGAGAGAGCGACGGTGGCGAGAGACGAGAGAGAGAGCGAGAGTGGCGAGAGACGAGAGAGAGAGAAAGCGACTGTGGCGAGAGACGAGAGAGAGAGAGAGATTAGCGAGAGACGAGAGAGAGAGAGAGTGTGGCGAGAGACGAGAGAGAGAGAAAGTGTGGCGAGAGATGAGAGAGAGAGACCAAGGGTGGTGAGAGAGAGAGAGAGCGAGGGTGGCGAGAGACGAGAGAGAGAGAGAAAGCGAGGATAGCGAGAGACGAAAGAGAGAGAGAAAGCGAGGGTGGCGAGAGACGAGAGAGAGAGAGTGAGGGTGGCGAGAGACGAGAGAGAGAGAGCGAGGGTGGCGAGAGACGAGAGAGAGAGCGAGCGAGGGTGGCGAGAGACGAGAGAGAGAGAGAGAGTGAGGGTGGCGAGAGACGAGAGAGAGAGAGAGCGAGGGTGGCGAGAGACGAGAGAGAGAGCGAGCGAGGGTGGTGAGAGACGAGAGAGAGAGAGAGAGAGCGAGGGTGGTGAGAGACGAGAGAGAGAGAGCGAGGGTGGTGAGAGACGAGAGAGAGAGAGCGAGGGTGGCGAGGGACGAGAGAGAGAGAGCGAGGGTGGCGAGAGACGAGAGAGAGAGAGAGCGAGAGTGCCAAGAGACGAGAGACGAGAGAAGGAGATAGAGCGATGGTGGCGAGAGACGAGAGAGAGAGAGTGTGGCGAGAGACGAGAGAGAGAGAGTGTGGCGAGAGACGAGAGAGAGAGAGAGAGTGTGGCGAGAGATGAGAGAGAGAGAGCAAGGGTGGTGAGAGAGAGAGAGAGTGATGGTGGCGAGAGACGAGAGGGAGAGAGCGACGGTGGCGAGAGACGAGAGAGAGAGAGAGTGTGTGGCGAGAGATGAGAGAGAGAGAGCAAGGGTGGTGAGAGAGAGAGAGAGCGATGGTGGCGAGAGAAAGAGAGCAAGCGTAGCGAGGAACGAGAGAGAGAGCGAGGGTGGCAAGAGACAGAGAGAGAAAGCGAGGGTCGTGAGAGACGAGAGAGAGAGCGAGCGAGGGTGGCGAGAGACGAGAGAGAGAGTGAGACTGAGGGTGGCGAGAGACGAGAGAGAGTGAGAGCGAGGGTGGCGAGAGACGAGAGAGAGAGAGAGCGAGGGTGGCGAGAGACGAGAGAGAGAGCGAGGGTGGCGAGAGACGAGAGAGAGAGCGAGGGTGGCGAGAGACGAGAGAGAGAGAGAGAGAGCGAGGGTGGCGAGAGATGAGAGGGAGAGAGAGAGAGCGGGGTTGGCGAGAGACGAGAGAGAGAGCGAGGGTGGCGAGAGACGAGAGAGAGAGAGAGAGCAAGGGTGGCGAGACGAGAGAGAGAAAGAGAGCGAGGGTGGCGAGAGATGAGAGGGAGAGAGAGAGAGCGGGGTTGGCGAGAGACGAGAGAGAGAGAGCAATGGTGGCGCGAGATGAGAGAGAGAGAGAGAAAGAGAGCGAGAGTGGTGAGAGACAAGAGAGAGTGAGAGAGCGATGGTGGCGAGAGATGTGAGAGAGAGAGAAAGAGCGAGAGAGCGTAGCGAGGAACGAGAGAGAGCGAGGGTGGCGAGAGACGAGAGAGAAAGCGAGGGTGGCGAGAGACGAGAGAGAGAGAGCGAGGGTGGCCAGAGACAAGAGAGAGAGAGAGAGAGCAATGGTGGTGAGAGACGAGAGAGAGAGAGAGAGAGAGTGAGGGTGGCCAGAGACGAGAGAGAGAGAGCGAGGGTGGCTAGAGACCAGAGAGAGAGAGCGAGGGTGGTGAGAGACGAGAGAGAGAGAGAGAGAGAGAGAGCGAGGGTGGCGTGAGACAAGAGAGAGAGAGAGAGCGAGGGTGGCGAGAGCCGAGAGAGAGAGAGGGAGCGAGGGTGGCGAGAGACGAGAGGGAGAGAGAGCGTGTTTGGCGGGAGATAGAAAGAGAGAGCGAGTGAGGGTGGCGATAGACGAGAGAGACAGAGAGAGAGCGAGGTTGGCGAGAGATGAGAGGGAGAGAGAGAGAGCGAGGTTGGCGAGAGACAAGAGAGAGAGAGAGCGAGGGTGGCGAGAGACGAAAGAGAGAGAGAGAGCGAGGGTGGTGAGAGACGAGAGGGAGAGAGAGAGAGCGGGGTTGGTGAGAGACGCGAGAGAGAGAGAGCAATGGTGGCGCGAGATGAGAGAGAGAGAGAGAGAAAGAGAGCGAGAGTGGTGAGAGACAAGAGAGAGTGAGAGAGCGATGGTGGCGAGAGATGTGAGAGAGAGAGAAAGAGAGAGAGAGTGTAGCGAGGAACGAGAGAGAGCGAGGGTGGCGAGAGACGAGAGAGAAAGCGAGGGTGGTGAGAGACGAGAGAGAGAGAGAGAGAGCGAGGGTGGCCAGAGACGAGAGAGAGAGAGAGAGCGAGGTTGGCGAGAGATGAGAGGGAGAGAGAGAGAGCGAGGTTGGCAAGAGACGAGAGAGAGAGAGAGAGCGAGGTTGGCGAGAGATGTGAGAGAGAGAGAAAGAGAGAGAGAGCGTAGCGAGGAACGAGAGAGAGCGAGGGTGGCGAGAGACGAGAGAGAAAGCGAGGGTGGCCAGAGACGAGAAAGAGAGAGCGAGGGTGGTGAGAGACGAGAGAGAGAGAGAGAGAGAGCGAGGGTGGCGAGAGACAAGAGAGAGAGAGAGAGAGCAATGGTGGTGAGAGATGAGAGAGAGAGAGAGCGAGGGTGGCCAGAGACGAGAGAGAGAGAGCGAGGGTGGCTAGAGACGAGAGAGGAGAGCGAGGGTGGTGAGAGACGAGAGAGAGAGAGAGAGCGAGGGTGGTGAGAGACGAGAGAGAGAGAGCGAGGGTGGCGAGAGACAAGGGAGAGAGAGAGAGAGCGAGGGTGGCGAGAGCCGAGAGAGAGAGAGGGAGCGAGGGTGGCGAGAGACAGAGAGAGAGAGCGAGGGTGGCGAGAGACGAGAGAGAGAGAGAGAGCGAGGTTGGCGAGAAATGAGAGGGAGAGAGAGAGAGCGAGGTTGGCGTGAGATGAGAGAGAGAGTGATCAAGGGTGGCGAGAGACGAGAGAGAGAGCGAGCGAGGGAGGCGAGAGACGAGAGGGAGAGAGAGCGTGTGTGGCGGGAGATAGAAAGAGAGAGCGAGTGAGGGTGGCGAGAGACGAGAGAGAGAGAGAGAGCGAGGTTGGCGAGAGATGAGAGGGAGAGAGAGAGAGCGAGGTTGGCGAGAGATGAGAGGGAGAGAGAGCGAGGGTGGCGAGAGACGAAAGAGAGAGAGAGAGAGCGAGGGTGGTGAGAGACGAGAGGGAGAGAGAGAGAGTGCGGGGTTGGCGAGAGACGAGAGAGAGAAAGAGCAATGGTGGCGCGAGATGAGAGAGAGAGAGAGAAAGAGAGCGAGAGTGGTGAGAGACAAGAGAGAGTGAGAGAGCGATGGTGGCGAGAGATGTGAGAGAGAGAGAAAGAGAGAGAGAGCGTAGCGAGGAACGAGAGAGAGCGAGGGTGGCGAGAGACGAGAGAGAAAGCGAGGGTGGCGAGAGACGAGAGAGAGAGAGAGCGAGGGTGGCCAGAGACGAGAGAGAGAGAGCAAGGCTGGTGAGAGACGAGAGAGAGAGAGAGAGAGAGAGCGAGGGTGGCGAGAGACAAGAGAGAGAGAGAGAGCAATGGTGGTGAGAGACAAGAGAGAGAGAGAGAGTGAGGGTGGCCAGAGACGAGAGAGAGAGAGCGAGGGTGGCTAGAGACGAGAGAGAGAGAGCGAGGGTGGTGAGAGACGAGAGAGAGAGAGAGAGCGAGGGTGGCGAGAGACAAGAGACAGAGAGAGAGCGAGGGTGGCGAGAGCTGAGAGAGAGAGAGGGAGCGAGGGTGGCGAGAGACAGAGAGAGAGAGAGAGCGAGGTTGGCGAGAAATGAGAGGGAGAGATAGAGAGCGAGGTTGGCAAGAGATGAGAGAGAGAGTGATCAAGGGTGGCGAGAAACGAGAGAGAGCGAGCGAGGGAGGCGAGAGACGAGAGGGAGAGAGAGCGTGTGTGGCGGGAGATAGAAAGAGAGAGCGAGTGAGGGTGGCGAGAGACGAGAGAGAGAGAGAGAGCGAGGTTGGCGAGAGATGAGAGGGAGAGAGAGAGAGCGAGGTTGGCGAGAGACGAGAGAGAGAGAGAGAGCGAGGGTGGCGAGAGAAGAGAGAGAGATGAGAGAGCGAGCGAGGGTGGCGAGAGATGAGAGAGAGAGAGTGAGGGTGGCGAGTGATGAGAGAGAGAGATAGAGAGGGCGAGGGTGGCGAGAGACGAGAGAGAGAGTGTGAGGGTTGCGAGAGACGAGAGACGAGAGAGAACGAGCGTGGCGAGAGGCGAGAGAGAGCGAGGGTGGCGAGAGACGAAAGAGAGAGAGGGTGAGGGGGGCGAGAGAGAGAGCGAGGGTGGCGAGTGACGAGAGAGAGAGAGGGTGAGGGGGGCGAGAGAGAAAGCGAGGGTGGCGAGGGACGAGAGAGAGAGCGAGCGAGGGTGGCGAGAGATGAGAGGGAGAGAGAGAGAGCGAGGTTGGCGAGAGACGAGAGAGAGAGAGCGAGGGTGGTGAGAGACGAGAGAGAGAGTGAGCGAGGGTGGCGAGAGATGGGAGAGAGAGAGAGTGAGGGTGGCGAGTGATGAGAGAGAGATAGAGAGGACGAGGGTGGCGAGAGATGAGAGAGAGAGTGTGAGGGTGGCGAGAGACGAGAGAGAACGAGGGTGGCGAGAGCCAAGAGTGAGCGAGGGTGGCGAGAGGCGAGAGAGAGAGAGAGCGAGGGTGGCGAGAGATGAGAGAGAGAGCAAGGGTGGCGAGAGAGAGAGCAAGGGTGGCGAGAGAGAGAGCAAGGGTGGCGAGGGACGAGAGAGAGAGAGCGAGGGTGGCGAGGGACAAGAGAGAGAGACAGAGTGAGGGTGGCGAGAGACGAGAGAGAGAGAGCGAGGGTGGCGAGAGACGAGAGAGAGAGAGATAGAGAGCGAGAGTGGTGAGAGACAAGAGAGAGTGAGAGAGCGATGGTGGCGAGAGATGTGAGAGAGGGAGAGCGTAGCGAGGAATGAGAGCGAGGGTGACGAGAGACGAGAGACAAAGCGAGGGTGGTGAGAGACGAGAGAGAGCGACGGTGGCGAGAGACGAGAGAGCGAGAAAGCGAGGGTGGCGAGAGATGAGAGAGAGAGAGAGCGACGGTGGCGAGAGACGAGAGAGAGAGCGAGAGTGGCGAGAGACGAGAGAGAGAGAAAGCGACTGTGGCGAGAGACGAGAGAGAGAGAGAGATTAGCGAGAGACGAGAGAGAGAGAGAGTGTGGCGAGAGACGAGAGAGAGAGAAAGTGTGGCGAGAGATGAGAGAGAGAGACCAAGGGTGGTGAGAGAGAGAGAGAGCGAGGGTGGCGAGAGACGAGAGAGAGAGAGAAAGCGAGGATAGCGAGAGACGAAAGAGAGAGAGAAAGCGAGGGTGGCGAGAGACGAGAGAGAGAGAGTGAGGGTGGCGAGAGACGAGAGAGAGAGAGAGTGTGTGGCGAGAGATGAGAGAGAGAGAGCAAGGGTGGTGAGAGAGAGAGAGAGCGATGGTGGCGAGAGAAAGAGAGCAAGCGTAGCGAGGAACGAGAGAGAGAGCGAGGGTGGCAAGAGACAGAGAGAGAAAGCGAGGGTCGTGAGAGACGAGAGAGAGAGCGAGCGAGGGTGGCGAGAGACGAGAGAGAGAGTGAGACTGAGGGTGGCGAGAGACGAGAGAGAGTGAGAGCGAGGGTGGCGAGAGACGAGAGAGAGAGAGAGCGAGGGTGGCGAGAGACGAGAGAGAGAGCGAGGGTGGCGAGAGACGAGAGAGAGAGCGAGGGTGGCGAGAGACGAGAGAGAGAGAGAGAGAGCGAGGGTGGCGAGAGATGAGAGGGAGAGAGAGAGAGCGGGGTTGGCGAGAGACGAGAGAGAGAGCGAGGGTGGCGAGAGACGAGAGAGAGAGAGAGAGCAAGGGTGGCGAGACGAGAGAGAGAAAGAGAGCGAGGGTGGCGAGAGATGAGAGGGAGAGAGAGAGAGCGGGGTTGGCGAGAGACGAGAGAGAGAGAGCAATGGTGGCGCGAGATGAGAGAGAGAGAGAGAAAGAGAGCGAGAGTGGTGAGAGACAAGAGAGAGTGAGAGAGCGATGGTGGCGAGAGATGTGAGAGAGAGAGAAAGAGCGAGAGAGCGTAGCGAGGAACGAGAGAGAGCGAGGGTGGCGAGAGACGAGAGAGAAAGCGAGGGTGGCGAGAGACGAGAGAGAGAGAGCGAGGGTGGCCAGAGACAAGAGAGAGAGAGAGAGAGCAATGGTGGTGAGAGACGAGAGAGAGAGAGAGAGAGAGTGAGGGTGGCCAGAGACGAGAGAGAGAGAGCGAGGGTGGCTAGAGACCAGAGAGAGAGAGCGAGGGTGGTGAGAGACGAGAGAGAGAGAGAGAGAGAGAGAGCGAGGGTGGCGTGAGACAAGAGAGAGAGAGAGAGCGAGGGTGGCGAGAGCCGAGAGAGAGAGAGGGAGCGAGGGTGGCGAGAGACGAGAGGGAGAGAGAGCGTGTTTGGCGGGAGATAGAAAGAGAGAGCGAGTGAGGGTGGCGATAGACGAGAGAGACAGAGAGAGAGCGAGGTTGGCGAGAGATGAGAGGGAGAGAGAGAGAGCGAGGTTGGCGAGAGACAAGAGAGAGAGAGAGCGAGGGTGGCGAGAGACGAAAGAGAGAGAGAGAGCGAGGGTGGTGAGAGACGAGAGGGAGAGAGAGAGAGCGGGGTTGGTGAGAGACGCGAGAGAGAGAGAGCAATGGTGGCGCGAGATGAGAGAGAGAGAGAGAGAAAGAGAGCGAGAGTGGTGAGAGACAAGAGAGAGTGAGAGAGCGATGGTGGCGAGAGATGTGAGAGAGAGAGAAAGAGAGAGAGAGTGTAGCGAGGAACGAGAGAGAGCGAGGGTGGCGAGAGACGAGAGAGAAAGCGAGGGTGGTGAGAGACGAGAGAGAGAGAGAGAGAGCGAGGGTGGCCAGAGACGAGAGAGAGAGAGAGCGAGGTTGGCGAGAGATGAGAGGGAGAGAGAGAGAGCGAGGTTGGCAAGAGACGAGAGAGAGAGAGAGAGCGAGGTTGGCGAGAGATGTGAGAGAGAGAGAAAGAGAGAGAGAGCGTAGCGAGGAACGAGAGAGAGCGAGGGTGGCGAGAGACGAGAGAGAAAGCGAGGGTGGCCAGAGACGAGAAAGAGAGAGCGAGGGTGGTGAGAGACGAGAGAGAGAGAGAGAGAGAGCGAGGGTGGCGAGAGACAAGAGAGAGAGAGAGAGAGCAATGGTGGTGAGAGATGAGAGAGAGAGAGAGCGAGGGTGGCCAGAGACGAGAGAGAGAGAGCGAGGGTGGCTAGAGACGAGAGAGGAGAGCGAGGGTGGTGAGAGACGAGAGAGAGAGAGAGAGCGAGGGTGGTGAGAGACGAGAGAGAGAGAGCGAGGGTGGCGAGAGACAAGGGAGAGAGAGAGAGAGCGAGGGTGGCGAGAGCCGAGAGAGAGAGAGGGAGCGAGGGTGGCGAGAGACAGAGAGAGAGAGCGAGGGTGGCGAGAGACGAGAGAGAGAGAGAGAGCGAGGTTGGCGAGAAATGAGAGGGAGAGAGAGAGAGCGAGGTTGGCGTGAGATGAGAGAGAGAGTGATCAAGGGTGGCGAGAGACGAGAGAGAGAGCGAGCGAGGGAGGCGAGAGACGAGAGGGAGAGAGAGCGTGTGTGGCGGGAGATAGAAAGAGAGAGCGAGTGAGGGTGGCGAGAGACGAGAGAGAGAGAGAGAGCGAGGTTGGCGAGAGATGAGAGGGAGAGAGAGAGAGCGAGGTTGGCGAGAGATGAGAGGGAGAGAGAGCGAGGGTGGCGAGAGACGAAAGAGAGAGAGAGAGAGCGAGGGTGGTGAGAGACGAGAGGGAGAGAGAGAGAGTGCGGGGTTGGCGAGAGACGAGAGAGAGAAAGAGCAATGGTGGCGCGAGATGAGAGAGAGAGAGAGAAAGAGAGCGAGAGTGGTGAGAGACAAGAGAGAGTGAGAGAGCGATGGTGGCGAGAGATGTGAGAGAGAGAGAAAGAGAGAGAGAGCGTAGCGAGGAACGAGAGAGAGCGAGGGTGGCGAGAGACGAGAGAGAAAGCGAGGGTGGCGAGAGACGAGAGAGAGAGAGAGCGAGGGTGGCCAGAGACGAGAGAGAGAGAGCAAGGCTGGTGAGAGACGAGAGAGAGAGAGAGAGAGAGAGCGAGGGTGGCGAGAGACAAGAGAGAGAGAGAGAGCAATGGTGGTGAGAGACAAGAGAGAGAGAGAGAGTGAGGGTGGCCAGAGACGAGAGAGAGAGAGCGAGGGTGGCTAGAGACGAGAGAGAGAGAGCGAGGGTGGTGAGAGACGAGAGAGAGAGAGAGAGCGAGGGTGGCGAGAGACAAGAGACAGAGAGAGAGCGAGGGTGGCGAGAGCTGAGAGAGAGAGAGGGAGCGAGGGTGGCGAGAGACAGAGAGAGAGAGAGAGCGAGGTTGGCGAGAAATGAGAGGGAGAGATAGAGAGCGAGGTTGGCAAGAGATGAGAGAGAGAGTGATCAAGGGTGGCGAGAAACGAGAGAGAGCGAGCGAGGGAGGCGAGAGACGAGAGGGAGAGAGAGCGTGTGTGGCGGGAGATAGAAAGAGAGAGCGAGTGAGGGTGGCGAGAGACGAGAGAGAGAGAGAGAGCGAGGTTGGCGAGAGATGAGAGGGAGAGAGAGAGAGCGAGGTTGGCGAGAGACGAGAGAGAGAGAGAGAGCGAGGGTGGCGAGAGAAGAGAGAGAGATGAGAGAGCGAGCGAGGGTGGCGAGAGATGAGAGAGAGAGAGTGAGGGTGGCGAGTGATGAGAGAGAGAGATAGAGAGGGCGAGGGTGGCGAGAGATGAGAGAGAGAGTGTGAGGGTTGCGAGAGACGAGAGACGAGAGAGAACGAGCGTGGCGAGAGGCGAGAGAGAGCGAGGGTGGCGAGAGACGAAAGAGAGAGAGGGTGAGGGGGGCGAGAGAGAGAGCGAGGGTGGCGAGTGACGAGAGAGAGAGAGGGTGAGGGGGGCGAGAGAGAAAGCGAGGGTGGCGAGGGACGAGAGAGAGAGCGAGCGAGGGTGGCGAGAGATGAGAGGGAGAGAGAGAGAGCGAGGTTGGCGAGAGACGAGAGAGAGAGAGCGAGGGTGGTGAGAGACGAGAGAGAGAGTGAGCGAGGGTGGCGAGAGATGGGAGAGAGAGAGAGTGAGGGTGGCGAGTGATGAGAGAGAGATAGAGAGGACGAGGGTGGCGAGAGATGAGAGAGAGAGTGTGAGGGTGGCGAGAGACGAGAGAGAACGAGGGTGGCGAGAGCCAAGAGTGAGCGAGGGTGGCGAGAGGCGAGAGAGAGAGAGAGCGAGGGTGGCGAGAGATGAGAGAGAGAGCAAGGGTGGCGAGAGAGAGAGCAAGGGTGGCGAGAGAGAGAGCAAGGGTGGCGAGGGACGAGAGAGAGAGAGCGAGGGTGGCGAGGGACAAGAGAGAGAGACAGAGTGAGGGTGGCGAGAGACGAGAGAGAGAGAGCGAGGGTGGCGAGAGACGAGAGAGAGAGAGATAGAGAGCGAGAGTGGTGAGAGACAAGAGAGAGTGAGAGAGCGATGGTGGCGAGAGATGTGAGAGAGGGAGAGCGTAGCGAGGAATGAGAGCGAGGGTGACGAGAGACGAGAGACAAAGCGAGGGTGGTGAGAGACGAGAGAGAGCGACGGTGGCGAGAGACGAGAGAGCGAGAAAGCGAGGGTGGCGAGAGATGAGAGAGAGAGAGAGCGACGGTGGCGAGAGACGAGAGAGAGAGCGAGAGTGGCGAGAGACGAGAGAGAGAGAAAGCGACTGTGGCGAGAGACGAGAGAGAGAGAGAGATTAGCGAGAGACGAGAGAGAGAGAGAGTGTGGCGAGAGACGAGAGAGAGAGAAAGTGTGGCGAGAGATGAGAGAGAGAGACCAAGGGTGGTGAGAGAGAGAGAGAGCGAGGGTGGCGAGAGACGAGAGAGAGAGAGAAAGCGAGGATAGCGAGAGACGAAAGAGAGAGAGAAAGCGAGGGTGGCGAGAGACGAGAGAGAGAGAGTGAGGGTGGCGAGAGACGAGAGAGAGAGAGCGAGGGTGGCGAGAGACGAGAGAGAGAGCGAGCGAGGGTGGCGAGAGACGAGAGAGAGAGAGAGAGTGAGGGTGGCGAGAGACGAGAGAGAGAGAGAGCGAGGGTGGCGAGAGACGAGAGAGAGAGCGAGCGAGGGTGGTGAGAGACGAGAGAGAGAGAGAGAGAGAGCGAGGGTGGTGAGAGACGAGAGAGAGAGAGCGAGGGTGGTGAGAGACGAGAGAGAGAGAGCGAGGGTGGCGAGGGACGAGAGAGAGAGAGCGAGGGTGGCGAGAGACGAGAGAGAGAGAGCGAGAGTGCCAAGAGACGAGAGACGAGAGAAGGAGATAGAGCGATGGTGGCGAGAGACGAGAGAGAGAGAGTGTGGCGAGAGACGAGAGAGAGAGAGTGTGGCGAGAGACGAGAGAGAGAGAGAGAGTGTGGCGAGAGATGAGAGAGAGAGAGCAAGGGTGGTGAGAGAGAGAGAGAGTGATGGTGGCGAGAGACGAGAGGGAGAGAGCGACGGTGGCGAGAGACGAGAGAGAGAGAGAGTGTGTGGCGAGAGATGAGAGAGAGAGAGCAAGGGTGGTGAGAGAGAGAGAGAGCGATGGTGGCGAGAGAAAGAGAGCAAGCGTAGCGAGGAACGAGAGAGAGAGCGAGGGTGGCAAGAGACAGAGAGAGAAAGCGAGGGTCGTGAGAGACGAGAGAGAGAGCGAGCGAGGGTGGCGAGAGACGAGAGAGAGAGTGAGACTGAGGGTGGTGAGAGACGAGAGAGAGTGAGAGCGAGGGTGGCGAGAGACGAGAGAGAGAGAGAGCGAGGGTGGCGAGAGACGAGAGAGAGAGCGAGGGTGGCGAGAGACGAGAGAGAGAGCGAGGGTGGCGAGAGACGAGAGAGAGAGCGAGGGTGGCGAGAGATGAGAGAGAGAGAGAGCGAGGGTGGTGAGAGACGAGGGAGAGAGAGCGATGGTGGCGAGAGATGAGAGAGAGAGAGAGAGAGCAATGGTGGCGAGAGACGAGAGAGATAGAGAGCGAGGGTGGCGAGAGATGAGAGAGAGAGAGAGCGAGGTTGGTGAGAGATGAGAGGGAGAGAGAGAGCGAGGTTGGCGAGAGAGTGAGCGAGGTTGGCGAGAGACGAGAGAGAGAGAGAGAGAGAGTGAGGGTGGCGAGAGAGAGAGAGAGAGAGAGCGAGGGTGGCGAGGGACGAGAGAGAGAGCGAGGGTGGCGAGAGAGAGAGAGAGCGAGGGTGGCGAGAGACGAGAGAGAGAGAGAGCGAGGGTGGCGAGAGACGAGAGAGAGAGAGAGCGAGGGTCGTGAGAGACGAGAGAGAGAGCGAGGGTGGCGAGAGACGAGAGAGAGAGCGAGGGTGGTGGGAGATAGGGAGAGAGAGCGCGCGAGGTTGGCAAGAGACGAGAGAGAGATAGAGAGCGAGGGTTGGGAGAGACGAGAGAGAGAGAGAGAGCGAGGGTGGCGAGAGATGAGCGAGAGAGAGAAAGCGAGGGTGGCGAGAGATGAGAGAGAGAGAGAGAAAGCGAGGGTGGCGAGAGACGAGAGAGAGAAAGAGAGCGAGTGTGGCGAGAGTCGAGAGAGAGAAAGAGAGCGAGGGTGGCGAGAGTCGAGAGAGAGAAAGAGAGCGAGGGTGGTGGGAGATAGAGAGAGAGAGCGAGGGTGGCGAGAGTCGAGAGAAAGAGAGCGAGGGTGGCGAGAGACGAAAGAGAAAGAGAGCGAGGGTGGCGAGAGACGAAAGAGAGAGAGAGAGCGATGGTGGCGAGAGAGAGAGAGCGAGTGTGGTGGGAGATAGAGAGAGAGAGCGAGCGAGGGTGGCGAGAGACGAGAGAGAGAGAGAGCAAGGGTGGCGAGAGACGAGAGAGAGAGCGAGCGAGGGTGGCGAGAGACGAGAGAGAGAGAGAGCAAGGGTGGCGAGAGACGAGAGAGAGAAAGAGAGCGAGGGTGGCGAGAGACGAGAGAGAGAGCGAGGGTGGCGAGAGTCGAGAGAGAGAAAGAGAGCGAGGGTGGCGAGAGACGAAAGAGAAAGAGAGCGAGGGTGGTGAGAGACGAGAGAGAGAGTGTGGCGAGAGACGAGAGAGAGAGAGTGTGGCGAGAGACGAGAGAGAGAGAGCAAGGGTGGTGAGAGAGAGAGAGAGCGATGGTGGCGAGAGACGAGAGAGGGAGAGAGCGACGGTGGCGAGAGGCGAGAGAGAGAGAGAGTGTGGCGAGAGATGAGAGAGAGAGAGAGTGTGTGGCGAGAGATGAGAGAGAGAGAGAAAGGTTGGTGAGAGAGAGAGAGCGATGGTGGCGAGAGACGAGAGAGGGAGAGAGCGACGGTGGCGAGAGACGAGAGAGAGAGAGAGAGTGTGGCGAGAGATGAGAGAGAGAGAGCAAGGGTGGTGAGAGAGAGAGAGAGCGATGGTGGCGATAGATGAGAGAGAGAGTGAGAAAGAGAGCGAGAGTGGTGAGAGACAAGAGAGAGTGAGAGTGCGATGGTGGCGAGAGATGTGAGAGAGAGAGAAAGAGAGAGAGAGCGTAGCGAGGAACGAGAGAGAGCGAGGGTGGCGAGAGACGAGAGAGAAAGCGAGGGTGGCGAGAGACGAGAGAGAGAGAGAGAGAGAGCGAGGGTGTCCAGAGACGAGAGAGAGAGAGAGAGCGAGGTTGGCGAGAGATGAGAGGGAGAGAGAGAGCGAGGTTGGCGAGAGACGAGAGAGAGAGAGAGAGCGAGGTTGGCGAGAGATGAGAGGGAGAGAGAGAGCGAGGGTGGCGAGAGACGAGAGGGAGAGAGAGAGCGGGGTTGGCGAGAGACGAGAGAGAGAGAGAGCAATGGTGGCGCGAGATGAGAGAGAGAGAGAGAAAGAGAGCGGGAGTGGTGAGAGACAAGAGAGAGTGAGAGAGCGATGGTGGCGCGAGATGTGAGAGAGAGAGAAAGAGAGAGAGAGCGTAGCGAGGAACGAGAGAGAGCGAGGGTGGCGAGAGACGAGAGAGAAAGCGAGGGTGGCCAGAGACGAGAGAGAGAGAGCGAGGGTGGTGAGAGAGAGAGAGAGAGAGCGAGGGTGGCCAGAGACGAGAGAGAGAGCGAGGGTGGCTAGAGACGAGAGAGAGAGAGCGAGGGTGGTGAGAGACGAGAGAGAGAGAGAGAGCGAGGGTGGCGAGAGCCGAGAGAGAGAGCGAGGGTGGCGAGAGACAGAGAGAGAGAGCGAGGGTGGCGAGAGACGAGAGAGAGAGAGAGAGCGAGGGTGGCGAGAGATGAGAGGGAGAGAGAGAGAGCGGGGTTGGCGAGAGACGAGAGAGAGAGCGAGGGTGGCGAGAGACGAGAGAGAGAGAGAGAGCAAGGGTGGCGAGACGAGAGAGAGAAAGAGAGCGAGGGTGGCGAGAGATGAGAGGGAGAGAGAGAGAGCGGGGTTGGCGAGAGACGAGAGAGAGAGAGCAATGGTGGCGCGAGATGAGAGAGAGAGAGAGAAAGAGAGCGAGAGTGGTGAGAGACAAGAGAGAGTGAGAGAGCGATGGTGGCGAGAGATGTGAGAGAGAGAGAAAGAGCGAGAGAGCGTAGCGAGGAACGAGAGAGAGCGAGGGTGGCGAGAGACGAGAGAGAAAGCGAGGGTGGCGAGAGACGAGAGAGAGAGAGCGAGGGTGGCCAGAGACAAGAGAGAGAGAGAGAGAGCAATGGTGGTGAGAGACGAGAGAGAGTGAGGGTGGCCAGAGACGAGAGAGAGAGAGCGAGGGTGGCTAGAGACCAGAGAGAGAGAGCGAGGGTGGTGAGAGACGAGAGAGAGAGAGAGAGAGAGAGAGCGAGGGTGGCGAGAGACAAGAGAGAGAGAGAGAGCGAGGGTGGCGAGAGCCGAGAGAGAGAGAGGGAGCGAGGGTGGCGAGAGACGAGAGGGAGAGAGAGCGTGTTTGGCGGGAGATATAAAGAGAGAGCGAGTGAGGGTGGCGATAGACGAGAGAGACAGAGAGAGAGCGAGGTTGGCGAGAGATGAGAGGGAGAGAGAGAGAGCGAGGTTGGCGAGAGACAAGAGAGAGAGAGAGCGAGGGTGGCGAGAGACGAAAGAGAGAGAGAGAGCGAGGGTGGTGAGAGACGAGAGGGAGAGAGAGAGCGGGGTTGGTGAGAGACGCGAGAGAGAGAGAGCAATGGTGGCGCAAGATGAGAGAGAGAGAGAGAGAAAGAGAGCGAGAGTGGTGAGAGACAAGAGAGAGTGAGAGAGCGATGGTGGCGAGAGATGTGAGAGAGAGAGAAAGAGAGAGAGAGTGTAGCGAGGAACGAGAGAGAGCGAGGGTGGCGAGAGACGAGAGAGAAAACGAGGGTGGTGAGAGACGAGAGAGAGAGAGAGAGAGCGAGGGTGGCCAGAGACGAGAGAGAGAGAGAGAGCGAGGTTGGCGAGAGATGAGAGGGAGAGAGAGAGAGCGAGGTTGGCGAGAGATGTGAGAGAGAGAGAAAGAGAGAGAGCGTAGCGAGGAACGAGAGAGAGCGAGGGTGGCGAGAGACGAGAGAGAAAGCGAGGGTGGCCAGAGACGAGAGAGAGAGAGCGAGGGTGGTGAGAGACGAGAGAGAGAGAGAGAGAGAGCGAGGGTGGCGAGAGACAAGAGAGAGAGAGAGAGAGCAATGGTGGTGAGAGATGAGAGAGAGAGAGAGCGAGGGTGGCCAGAGACGAGAGAGAGAGAGCGAGGGTGGCTAGAGACGAGAGAGAGAGAGCGAGGGTGGTGAGAGACGAGAGAGAGAGAGAGAGAGAGCGAGGGTGGCGAGAGACAAGGGAGAGAGAGAGAGTGCGAGGGTGGTGAGAGCCGAGAGAGAGAGAGGGAGCGAGGGTGGCGAGAGACAGAGAGAGAGAGCGAGGGTGGCGAGAGACGAGAGAGAGAGAGAGAGAGCGAGGTTGGCGAGAAATGAGAGGGAGAGAGAGAGAGCGAGGTTGGCGTGAGATGAGAGAGAGAGTGATCAAGGGTGGCGAGAGACGAGAGAGAGAGCGAGCGAGGGAGGCGAGAGACGAGAGGGAGAGAGAGCGTGTGTGGCGGGAGATAGAAAGAGAGAGCGAGTGAGGGTGGCGAGAGACGAGAGAGAGAGAGAGCGAGGTTGGCGAGAGATGAGAGGGAGAGAGAGAGAGCGAGGTTGGCGAGAGATGAGAGGGAGAGAGAGAGCGAGGGTGGCGAGAGACGAAAGAGAGAGAGAGCAATGGTGGCGCGAGATGAGAGAGAGAGAGAGAAAGAGAGCGAGAGTGGTGAGAGACAAGAGAGAGTGAGAGAGCGATGGTGGCGAGAGATGTGAGAGAGAGAGAAAGAGAGAGAGAGCGTAGCGAGGAACGAGAGAGAGCGAGGGTGGCGAGAGACGAGAGAGAAAGCGAGGGTGGCGAGAGACGAGAGAGAGAGAGAGCGAGGGTGGCCGGAGACGAGAGAGAGAGAGCAAGGCTGGTGAGAGACGAGAGAGAGAGAGAGAGAGAGAGAGCGAGGGTGGCGAGAGACAAGAGAGAGAGAGAGAGCAATGGTGGTGAGAGACAAGAGAGAGAGAGAGAGTGAGGGTGGCCAGAGACGAGAGAGAGAGAGCGAGGGTGGCTAGAGACGAGAGAGAGAGAGCGAGGGTGGTGAGAGACGAGAGAGAGCGACGGTGGCGAGAGACGAGAGAGAGAGAGAGCGAGGGTGGCGAGAGACGAGAGAGAGAGCGAGCGAGGGTGGTGAGAGACGAGAGAGAGAGAGCGAGGGTGGTGAGAGACGAGAGAGAGAGAGCGAGGGTGGTGAGAGACGAGAGAGAGAGAGCGAGGGTGGCGAGGGACGAGAGAGAGAGAGAGCGAGGGTGGCGAGAGACGAGAGAGAGAGAGAGCGAGAGTGCCAAGAGACGAGAGACGAGAGAAGGAGATAGAGCGATGGTGGCGAGAGACGAGAGAGAGAGAGTGTGGCGAGAGACGAGAGAGAGAGAGTGTGGCGAGAGACGAGAGAGAGAGAGAGAGTGTGGCGAGAGATGAGAGAGAGAGAGCAAGGGTGGTGAGAGAGAGAGAGAGTGATGGTGGCGAGAGACGAGAGGGAGAGAGCGACGGTAGCGAAAGATGAGAGAGAGAGAGAGAGCGAGGGTGGCGAGAGCCGAGAGAGAGAGCGAGGGTGGCGAGAGACAGAGAGAGAGAGCGAGGGTGGCGAGAGACGAGAGAGAGAGAGAGAGCGAGGGTGGCGAGAGATGAGAGGGAGAGAGAGAGAGCGGGGTTGGCGAGAGACGAGAGAGAGAGCGAGGGTGGCGAGAGACGAGAGAGAGAGAGAGAGCAAGGGTGGCGAGACGAGAGAGAGAAAGAGAGCGAGGGTGGCGAGAGATGAGAGGGAGAGAGAGAGAGCGGGGTTGGCGAGAGACGAGAGAGAGAGAGCAATGGTGGCGCGAGATGAGAGAGAGAGAGAGAAAGAGAGCGAGAGTGGTGAGAGACAAGAGAGAGTGAGAGAGCGATGGTGGCGAGAGATGTGAGAGAGAGAGAAAGAGCGAGAGAGCGTAGCGAGGAACGAGAGAGATCGAGGGTGGCGAGAGACGAGAGAGAAAGCGAGGGTGGCGAGAGACGAGAGAGAGAGAGCGAGGGTGGCCAGAGACAAGAGAGAGAGAGAGAGAGCAATGGTGGTGAGAGACGAGAGAGAGTGAGGGTGGCCAGAGACGAGAGAGAGAGAGCGAGGGTGGCTAGAGACCAGAGAGAGAGAGCGAGGGTGGTGAGAGACGAGAGAGAGAGAGAGAGAGAGAGAGCGAGGGTGGCGAGAGACAAGAGAGAGAGAGAGAGCGAGGGTGGCGAGAGCCGAGAGAGAGAGAGGGAGCGAGGGTGGCGAGAGACGAGAGGGAGAGAGAGCGTGTTTGGCGGGAGATATAAAGAGAGAGCGAGTGAGGGTGGCGATAGACGAGAGAGACAGAGAGAGAGCGAGGTTGGCGAGAGATGAGAGGGAGAGAGAGAGAGCGAGGTTGGCGAGAGACAAGAGAGAGAGAGAGCGAGGGTGGCGAGAGACGAAAGAGAGAGAGAGAGCGAGGGTGGTGAGAGACGAGAGGGAGAGAGAGAGCGGGGTTGGTGAGAGACGCGAGAGAGAGAGAGCAATGGTGGCGCAAGATGAGAGAGAGAGAGAGAGAAAGAGAGCGAGAGTGGTGAGAGACAAGAGAGAGTGAGAGAGCGATGGTGGCGAGAGATGTGAGAGAGAGAGAAAGAGAGAGAGAGTGTAGCGAGGAACGAGAGAGAGCGAGGGTGGCGAGAGACGAGAGAGAAAACGAGGGTGGTGAGAGACGAGAGAGAGAGAGAGAGAGCGAGGGTGGCCAGAGACGAGAGAGAGAGAGAGAGCGAGGTTGGCGAGAGATGAGAGGGAGAGAGAGAGAGCGAGGTTGGCGAGAGATGTGAGAGAGAGAGAAAGAGAGAGAGCGTAGCGAGGAACGAGAGAGAGCGAGGGTGGCGAGAGACGAGAGAGAAAGCGAGGGTGGCCAGAGACGAGAGAGAGAGAGCGAGGGTGGTGAGAGACGAGAGAGAGAGAGAGAGAGAGCGAGGGTGGCGAGAGACAAGAGAGAGAGAGAGAGAGCAATGGTGGTGAGAGATGAGAGAGAGAGAGAGCGAGGGTGGCCAGAGACGAGAGAGAGAGAGCGAGGGTGGCTAGAGACGAGAGAGAGAGAGCGAGGGTGGTGAGAGACGAGAGAGAGAGAGAGAGCGAGGGTGGTGAGAGACGAGAGAGAGAGAGAGAGAGAGAGCGAGGGTGGCGAGAGACAAGGGAGAGAGAGAGAGTGCGAGGGTGGTGAGAGCCGAGAGAGAGAGAGGGAGCGAGGGTGGCGAGAGACAGAGAGAGAGAGCGAGGGTGGCGAGAGACGAGAGAGAGAGAGAGAGAGCGAGGTTGGCGAGAAATGAGAGGGAGAGAGAGAGAGCGAGGTTGGCGTGAGATGAGAGAGAGAGTGATCAAGGGTGGCGAGAGACGAGAGAGAGAGCGAGCGAGGGAGGCGAGAGACGAGAGGGAGAGAGAGCGTGTGTGGCGGGAGATAGAAAGAGAGAGCGAGTGAGGGTGGCGAGAGACGAGAGAGAGAGAGAGAGCGAGGTTGGCGAGAGATGAGAGGGAGAGAGAGAGAGCGAGGTTGGCGAGAGATGAGAGGGAGAGAGAGAGCGAGGGTGGCGAGAGACGAAAGAGAGAGAGAGCAATGGTGGCGCGAGATGAGAGAGAGAGAGAGAAAGAGAGCGAGAGTGGTGAGAGACAAGAGAGAGTGAGAGAGCGATGGTGGCGAGAGATGTGAGAGAGAGAGAAAGAGAGAGAGAGCGTAGCGAGGAACGAGAGAGAGCGAGGGTGGCGAGAGACGAGAGAGAAAGCGAGGGTGGCGAGAGACGAGAGAGAGAGAGAGCGAGGGTGGCCGGAGACGAGAGAGAGAGAGCAAGGCTGGTGAGAGACGAGAGAGAGAGAGAGAGAGAGAGAGCGAGGGTGGCGAGAGACAAGAGAGAGAGAGAGAGCAATGGTGGTGAGAGACAAGAGAGAGAGAGAGAGTGAGGGTGGCCAGAGACGAGAGAGAGAGAGCGAGGGTGGCTAGAGACAAGAGAGAGAGAGAGAGAGCAATGGTGGTGAGAGACGAGAGAGAGTGAGGGTGGCCAGAGACGAGAGAGAGAGAGCGAGGGTGGCTAGAGACCAGAGAGAGAGAGCGAGGGTGGTGAGAGACGAGAGAGAGAGAGAGAGAGAGAGAGCGAGGGTGGCGAGAGACAAGAGAGAGAGAGAGAGCGAGGGTGGCGAGAGCCGAGAGAGAGAGAGGGAGCGAGGGTGGCGAGAGACGAGAGGGAGAGAGAGCGTGTTTGGCGGGAGATATAAAGAGAGAGCGAGTGAGGGTGGCGATAGACGAGAGAGACAGAGAGAGAGCGAGGTTGGCGAGAGATGAGAGGGAGAGAGAGAGAGCGAGGTTGGCGAGAGACAAGAGAGAGAGAGAGCGAGGGTGGCGAGAGACGAAAGAGAGAGAGAGAGCGAGGGTGGTGAGAGACGAGAGGGAGAGAGAGAGCGGGGTTGGTGAGAGACGCGAGAGAGAGAGAGCAATGGTGGCGCAAGATGAGAGAGAGAGAGAGAGAAAGAGAGCGAGAGTGGTGAGAGACAAGAGAGAGTGAGAGAGCGATGGTGGCGAGAGATGTGAGAGAGAGAGAAAGAGAGAGAGAGTGTAGCGAGGAACGAGAGAGAGCGAGGGTGGCGAGAGACGAGAGAGAAAACGAGGGTGGTGAGAGACGAGAGAGAGAGAGAGAGAGCGAGGGTGGCCAGAGACGAGAGAGAGAGAGAGAGCGAGGTTGGCGAGAGATGAGAGGGAGAGAGAGAGAGCGAGGTTGGCGAGAGATGTGAGAGAGAGAGAAAGAGAGAGAGCGTAGCGAGGAACGAGAGAGAGCGAGGGTGGCGAGAGACGAGAGAGAAAGCGAGGGTGGCCAGAGACGAGAGAGAGAGAGCGAGGGTGGTGAGAGACGAGAGAGAGAGAGAGAGAGAGCGAGGGTGGCGAGAGACAAGAGAGAGAGAGAGAGAGCAATGGTGGTGAGAGATGAGAGAGAGAGAGAGCGAGGGTGGCCAGAGACGAGAGAGAGAGAGCGAGGGTGGCTAGAGACGAGAGAGAGAGAGCGAGGGTGGTGAGAGACGAGAGAGAGAGAGAGAGCGAGGGTGGTGAGAGACGAGAGAGAGAGAGAGAGAGAGAGCGAGGGTGGCGAGAGACAAGGGAGAGAGAGAGAGTGCGAGGGTGGTGAGAGCCGAGAGAGAGAGAGGGAGCGAGGGTGGCGAGAGACAGAGAGAGAGAGCGAGGGTGGCGAGAGACGAGAGAGAGAGAGAGAGAGCGAGGTTGGCGAGAAATGAGAGGGAGAGAGAGAGAGCGAGGTTGGCGTGAGATGAGAGAGAGAGTGATCAAGGGTGGCGAGAGACGAGAGAGAGAGCGAGCGAGGGAGGCGAGAGACGAGAGGGAGAGAGAGCGTGTGTGGCGGGAGATAGAAAGAGAGAGCGAGTGAGGGTGGCGAGAGACGAGAGAGAGAGAGAGAGCGAGGTTGGCGAGAGATGAGAGGGAGAGAGAGAGAGCGAGGTTGGCGAGAGATGAGAGGGAGAGAGAGAGCGAGGGTGGCGAGAGACGAAAGAGAGAGAGAGCAATGGTGGCGCGAGATGAGAGAGAGAGAGAGAAAGAGAGCGAGAGTGGTGAGAGACAAGAGAGAGTGAGAGAGCGATGGTGGCGAGAGATGTGAGAGAGAGAGAAAGAGAGAGAGAGCGTAGCGAGGAACGAGAGAGAGCGAGGGTGGCGAGAGACGAGAGAGAAAGCGAGGGTGGCGAGAGACGAGAGAGAGAGAGAGCGAGGGTGGCCGGAGACGAGAGAGAGAGAGCAAGGCTGGTGAGAGACGAGAGAGAGAGAGAGAGAGAGAGAGCGAGGGTGGCGAGAGACAAGAGAGAGAGAGAGAGCAATGGTGGTGAGAGACAAGAGAGAGAGAGAGAGTGAGGGTGGCCAGAGACGAGAGAGAGAGAGCGAGGGTGGCTAGAGACGAGAGAGAGAGAGCGAGGGTGGTGAGAGACGAGAGAGAGCGACGGTGGCGAGAGACGAGAGAGAGAGAGAGCGAGGGTGGCGAGAGACGAGAGAGAGAGCGAGCGAGGGTGGTGAGAGACGAGAGAGAGAGAGCGAGGGTGGTGAGAGACGAGAGAGAGAGAGCGAGGGTGGTGAGAGACGAGAGAGAGAGAGCGAGGGTGGCGAGGGACGAGAGAGAGAGAGAGCGAGGGTGGCGAGAGACGAGAGAGAGAGAGAGCGAGAGTGCCAAGAGACGAGAGACGAGAGAAGGAGATAGAGCGATGGTGGCGAGAGACGAGAGAGAGAGAGTGTGGCGAGAGACGAGAGAGAGAGAGTGTGGCGAGAGACGAGAGAGAGAGAGAGAGTGTGGCGAGAGATGAGAGAGAGAGAGCAAGGGTGGTGAGAGAGAGAGAGAGTGATGGTGGCGAGAGACGAGAGGGAGAGAGCGACGGTGGCGAAAGACGAGAGAGAGAGAGAGAGCGAGGGTGGCGAGAGCCGAGAGAGAGAGCGAGGGTGGCGAGAGACAGAGAGAGAGAGCGAGGGTGGCGAGAGACGAGAGAGAGAGAGAGAGCGAGGGTGGCGAGAGATGAGAGGGAGAGAGAGAGAGCGGGGTTGGCGAGAGACGAGAGAGAGAGCGAGGGTGGCGAGAGACGAGAGAGAGAGAGAGAGCAAGGGTGGCGAGACGAGAGAGAGAAAGAGAGCGAGGGTGGCGAGAGATGAGAGGGAGAGAGAGAGAGCGGGGTTGGCGAGAGACGAGAGAGAGAGAGCAATGGTGGCGCGAGATGAGAGAGAGAGAGAGAAAGAGAGCGAGAGTGGTGAGAGACAAGAGAGAGTGAGAGAGCGATGGTGGCGAGAGATGTGAGAGAGAGAGAAAGAGCGAGAGAGCGTAGCGAGGAACGAGAGAGAGCGAGGGTGGCGAGAGACGAGAGAGAAAGCGAGGGTGGCGAGAGACGAGAGAGAGAGAGCGAGGGTGGCCAGAGACAAGAGAGAGAGAGAGAGAGCAATGGTGGTGAGAGACGAGAGAGAGTGAGGGTGGCCAGAGACGAGAGAGAGAGAGCGAGGGTGGCTAGAGACCAGAGAGAGAGAGCGAGGGTGGTGAGAGACAAGAGAGAGAGAGAGAGCGAGGGTGGCGAGAGCCGAGAGAGAGAGAGGGAGCGAGGGTGGCGAGAGACGAGAGGGAGAGAGAGCGTGTTTGGCGGGAGATAGAAAGAGAGAGCGAGTGAGGGTGGCGATAGACGAGAGAGACAGAGAGAGAGCGAGGGTGGTGAGAGACGAGAGAGAGAGAGAGAGAGAGCGAGGGTGGCGAGAGACAAGAGAGAGAGAGAGAGAGCAATGGTGGTGAGAGATGAGAGAGAGAGAGAGCGAGGGTGGCCAGAGACGAGAGAGAGAGAGCGAGGGTGGCTAGAGACGAGAGAGGAGAGCGAGGGTGGTGAGAGACGAGAGAGAGAGAGAGAGCGAGGGTGGTGAGAGACGAGAGAGAGAGAGAGAGAGAGCGAGGGTGGCGAGAGACAAGGGAGAGAGAGAGAGAGCGAGGGTGGCGAGAGCCGAGAGAGAGAGAGGGAGCGAGGGTGGCGAGAGACAGAGAGAGAGAGCGAGGGTGGCGAGAGCCGAGAGAGAGAGAGGGAGCGAGGGTGGCGAGAGACAGAGAGAGAGAGCGAGGGTGGCGAGAGACGAGAGAGAGAGAGAGAGCGAGGTTGGCGAGAAATGAGAGGGAGAGAGAGAGAGCGAGGTTGGCGTGAGATGAGAGAGAGAGTGATCAAGGGTGGCGAGAGATGAGAGAGAGAGCGAGCGAGGGAGGCGAGAGACGAGAGGGAGAGAGAGCGTGTGTGGCGGGAGATAGAAAGAGAGAGCGAGTGAGGGTGGCGAGAGACGAGAGAGAGAGAGAGAGCGAGGTTGGCGAGAGATGAGAGGGAGAGAGAGAGAGCGAGGTTGGCGAGCGACGAGAGAGAGAGAGAGAGCGAGGTTGGCGAGAGATGAGAGGGAGAGAGAGAGCGAGGGTGGCGAGAGACGAAAGAGAGAGAGAGAGCGAGGGTGGTGAGAGACGAGAGGGAGAGAGAGAGAGTGCGGGGTTGGCGAGAGACGAGAGAGAGAAAGAGCAATGGTGGCGCGAGATGAGAGAGAGAGAGAGAAAGAGAGCGAGAGTGGTGAGAGACAAGAGAGAGTGAGAGAGCGATGGTGGCGAGAGATGTGAGAGAGAGAGAAAGAGAGAGAGAGCGTAGCGAGGAACGAGAGAGAGCGAGGGTGGCGAGAGACGAGAGAGAAAGCGAGGGTGGCGAGAGACGAGAGAGAGAGAGAGCGAGGGTGGCCAGAGACGAGAGAGAGAGAGCAAGGCTGGTGAGAGACGAGAGAGACAGAGAGAGAGAGAGCGAGGGTGGCGAGAGACAAGAGAGAGAGAGAGAGCAATGGTGGTGAGAGACGAGAGAGAGAGAGAGAGAGTGAGGGTGGCCAGAGACGAGAGAGAGAGAGCGAGGGTGGCTAGAGACGAGAGAGAGAGAGCGAGGGTGGCCAGAGACGAGAGAGAGAGAGCAAGGCTGGTGAGAGACGAGAGAGAGAGAGAGAGAGAGAGCGAGGGTGGCGAGAGACAAGAGAGAGAGAGAGAGCAATGGTGGTGAGAGACGAGAGAGAGAGAGAGAGAGTGAGGGTGGCCAGAGACGAGAGAGAGAGAGCGAGGGTGGCTAGAGACGAGAGAGAGAGAGCGAGGGTGGTGAGAGACGAGAGAGAGAGAGAGAGAGAGAGCGAGGGTGGCGAGAGACAAGAGACAGAGAGAGAGCGAGGGTGGCGAGAGCTGAGAGAGAGAGAGGGAGCGAGGGTGGCGAGAGACAGAGAGAGAGAGAGAGCGAGGGTGGCCAGAGACGAGAGAGAGAGAGAGAGCGAGGTTGGCGAGAGATGAGAGGGAGAGAGAGAGAGCGAGGTTGGCGAGAGACGAGAGAGAGAGAGAGAGCGAGGTTGGCGAGAGATGTGAGAGAGAGAGAGAGAAAGAGAGAGAGAGCGTAGCGAGGAACGAGAGAGAGCGAGGGTGGCGAGAGATGAGAGAGAAAGCGTGGGTGGCCAGAGACGAGAGAGAGAGAGCGAGGGTGGTGAGAGACGAGAGAGAGAGAGAGAGAGGGCGAGGGTGGCGAGAGACAAGAGAGAGAGAGAGAGCAATGGTGGTGAGAGATGAGAGAGAGAGAGAGCGAGGGTGGCCAGAGACGAGAGAGAGAGAGCGAGGGTGGCTAGAGACGAGAGAGAGAGAGCGAGGGTGGTGAGAGACGAGAGAGAGAGAAAGAGCGAGGGTGGTGAGAGACGAGAGAGAGAGAGAGCGAGGGTGGCGAGAGACAAGGGAGAGAGAGAGAGAGCGAGGGTGGCGAGAGCCGAGAGAGAGAGAGGGAGCGAGGGTGGCGAGAGACAGAGAGAGGGAGCGAGGGTGGCGAGAGACAGAGAGAGAGAGCGAAGGTGGCGAGAGACGAGAGAGAGAGAGAGAGCGAGGTTGGCGAGAAATGAGAGGGAGAGAGAGAGAGCGAGGTTGGCGTGAGATGAGAGAGAGAGTGATCAAGGGTGGCGAGAGACGAGAGAGAGAGCGAGCGAGGGAGGCGAGAGACGAGAGGGAGAGAGAGCGTGTGTGGCTGGAGATAGAAAGAGAGAGCGAGTGAGGGTGGTGAGAGATGAGAGGGAGAGAGAGAGAGCGGGGTTGGCGAGAGACGAGAGAGAGAGAGCAATGGTGGCGTGAGATGAGAGAGAGAGAGAGAGAGAGAAAGAGAGAGAGAGCGTAGCGAGGAACGAGAGAGAGCGAGGGTGCTGAGAGACGAGAGAGAGAGAGAGAGAGCGAGGGTGGCCAGAGACGAGAGAGAGAGCGAGGGTGGCTAGAGACGAGAGAGAGAGAGAGCGAGGGTGGCGAGAGACAAGAGAGAGAGAGAGCGAGGGTGGCGAGAGACGAAAGAGAGAGAGAGAGCGAGGGTGGTGAGAGACGAGAGGGAGAGAGAGAGAGCGGGGTTGGTGAGAGACGCGAGAGAGAGAGAGCAATGGTGGCGCAAGATGAGAGAGAGAGAGAGAGAAAGAGAGCGAGAGTGGTGAGAGACAAGAGAGAGTGAGAGAGCGATGGTGGCGAGAGATGTGAGAGAGAGAGAAAGAGAGAGAGAGTGTAGCGAGGAACGAGAGAGAGCGAGGGTGGCGAGAGACGAGAGAGAAAGCGAGGGTGGTGAGAGACGAGAGAGAGAGAGCGAGGGTGGCCAGAGACGAGAGAGAGAGCGAGGTTGGCGAGAGATGAGAGGGAGAGAGAGAGAGCGAGGTTGGCAAGAGACGAGAGAGAGAGAGAGAGCGAGGTTGGCGAGAGATGTGAGAGAGAGAGAAAGAGAGAGAGAGCGTAGCGAGGAACGAGAGAGAGCGAGGGTGGCGAGAGACGAGAGAGAAAGCGAGGGTGGCCAGAGACGAGAGAGAGAGAGCGAGGGTGGTGAGAGACGAGAGAGAGAGAGAGAGAGAGAGCGAGGGTGGCGAGAGACAAGAGAAAGAGAGAGAGCAATGGTGGTGAGAGATGAGAGAGAGAGAGAGCGAGGGTGGCCAGAGACGAGAGAGAGAGAGAGCGAGGGTGGCTAGAGACGAGAGAGAGAGAGCGAGGGTGGCGAGAGACAAGGGAGAGAGAGAGAGAGCGAGGGTGGCGAGAGCCGAGAGAGAGAGAGGGAGCGAGGGTGGCGAGAGACAGAGAGAGAGAGCGAGGGTGGCGAGAGCCGAGAGAGAGAGAGGGAGCGAGGGTGGCGAGAGACAGAGAGAGAGAGCGAGGGTGGCGAGAGACGAGAGAGAGAGAGAGAGCGAGGTTGGCGAGAAATGAGAGGGAGAGAGAGAGAGCGAGGTTGGCGTGAGATGAGAGAGAGAGTGATCAAGGGTGGCGAGAGATGAGAGAGAGAGCGAGCGAGGGAGGCGAGAGACGAGAGGGAGAGAGAGCGTGTGTGGCGGGAGATAGAAAGAGAGAGCGAGTGAGGGTGGCGAGAGACGAGAGAGAGAGAGAGAGCGAGGTTGGCGAGAGATGAGAGGGAGAGAGAGAGAGCGAGGTTGGCGAGCGACGAGAGAGAGAGAGAGAGCGAGGTTGGCGAGAGATGAGAGGGAGAGAGAGAGCGAGGGTGGCGAGAGACGAAAGAGAGAGAGAGAGCGAGGGTGGTGAGAGACGAGAGGGAGAGAGAGAGAGTGCGGGGTTGGCGAGAGACGAGAGAGAGAAAGAGCAATGGTGGCGCGAGATGAGAGAGAGAGAGAGAAAGAGAGCGAGAGTGGTGAGAGACAAGAGAGAGTGAGAGAGCGATGGTGGCGAGAGATGTGAGAGAGAGAGAAAGAGAGAGAGAGCGTAGCGAGGAACGAGAGAGAGCGAGGGTGGCGAGAGACGAGAGAGAAAGCGAGGGTGGCGAGAGACGAGAGAGAGAGAGAGCGAGGGTGGCCAGAGACGAGAGAGAGAGAGCAAGGCTGGTGAGAGACGAGAGAGACAGAGAGAGAGAGAGCGAGGGTGGCGAGAGACAAGAGAGAGAGAGAGAGCAATGGTGGTGAGAGACGAGAGAGAGAGAGAGAGAGTGAGGGTGGCCAGAGACGAGAGAGAGAGAGCGAGGGTGGCTAGAGACGAGAGAGAGAGAGCGAGGGTGGTGAGAGACGAGAGAGAGAGAGATAGAGAGAGCGAGGGTGGCGAGAGACAAGAGACAGAGAGAGAGCGAGGGTGGCGAGAGCTGAGAGAGAGAGAGGGAGCGAGGGTGGCGAGAGACAGAGAGAGAGAGAGAGCGAGGGTGGCCAGAGACGAGAGAGAGAGAGAGAGCGAGGTTGGCGAGAGATGAGAGGGAGAGAGAGAGAGCGAGGTTGGCGAGAGACGAGAGAGAGAGAGAGCGAGGTTGGCGAGAGATGTGAGAGAGAGAGAAAGAGAGAGAGAGCGTAGCGAGGAACGAGAGAGAGCGAGGGTGGCGAGAGATGAGAGAGAAAGCGAGGGTGGCCAGAGACGAGAGAGAGAGAGCGAGGGTGGTGAGAGACGAGAGAGAGAGAGAGAGAGGGCGAGGGTGGCGAGAGACAAGAGAGAGAGAGAGAGCAATGGTGGTGAGAGATGAGAGAGAGAGAGAGCGAGGGTGGCCAGAGACGAGAGAGAGAGAGCGAGGGTGGCCAGAGACGAGAGAGAGAGAGCGAGGGTGGTGAGAGACGAGAGAGAGAGAAAGAGCGAGGGTGGTGAGAGACGAGAGAGAGAGAGAGCGAGGGTGGCGAGAGACAAGGGAGAGAGAGAGAGAGCGAGGGTGGCGAGAGCCGAGAGAGAGAGAGGGAGCGAGGGTGGCGAGAGACAGAGAGAGGGAGCGAGGGTGGCGAGAGACAGAGAGAGAGAGCGAGGGTGGCGAGAGACAAGGGAGAGAGAGAGAGAGCGAGGGTGGCGAGAGCCGAGAGAGAGAGAGGGAGCGAGGGTGGCGAGAGACAGAGAGAGGGAGCGAGGGTGGCGAGAGACAGAGAGAGAGAGCGAGGGTGGCGAGAGACGAGAGAGAGAGAGAGAGCAAGGTTGGCGAGAAATGAGAGGGAGAGAGAGAGAGCGAGGTTGGCGTGAGATGAGAGAGAGAGTGATCAAGGGTGGCGAGAGACGAGAGAGAGAGCGAGCGAGGGAGGCGAGAGACGAGAGGGAGAGAGAGCGTGTGTGGCTGGAGATAGAAAGAGAGAGCGAGTGAGGGTGGCGAGAGACGAGAGAGAGAGAGAGAGCGAGGTTGGCGAGAGATGAGAGGGAGAGAGAGAGAGCAAGGTTGGCGAGCGACGAGAGAGAGAGAGAGCGAGGTTGGCGAGAGTTGAGAGGGAGAGAGAGAGCGAGGGTGGCGAGAGACGAAAGAGAGAGAGAGAGCGAGGGTGGTGAGAGATGAGAGGGAGAGAGAGAGAGCGGGGTTGGCGAGAGACGAGAGAGAGAGAGCAATGGTGGCGTGAGATGAGAGAGAGAGAGAGAGAGAGAAAGAGAGAGAGAGCGTAGCGAGGAACGAGAGAGAGCGAGGGTGGTGAGAGACGAGAGAGAGAGAGAGAGAGCGAGGGTGGCCAGAGACGAGAGAGAGAGCGAGGGTGGCTAGAGACGAGAGAGAGAGAGAGCGAGGGTGGCGAGAGACAAGAGAGAGAGAGAGAGCGAGGGTGGCGAGAGCCGAGAGAGAGAGAGAGAGCGAGGGTGGCGAGAGACAGAGAGAGAGAGCGAGGGTGGCGAGAGACGAGAGAGAGAGAGAGAGCGAGGGTGGCGAGAGATGAGAGGGAGAGAGAGAGAGCGGGGTTGGCGAGAGACGAGAGAGAGAGAGCAATGGTGGCGCGAGATGAGAGAGAGAGAGAGAAAGAGAGCGAGAGTGGTGAGAGACAAGAGAGAGTGAGAGAGCGATGGTGGCGAGAGATGTGAGAGAGAGAGAAAGAGCGAGAGAGCGTAGCGAGGAACGAGAGAGAGCGAGGGTGGCGAGAGACGAGAGAGAAAGCGAGGGTGGCGAGAGACGAGAGAGAGAGCGAGGGTGGCGAGAGACGAGAGAGAGAGAGAGCGAGGGTGGCGAGAGATGAGGGAGAGAGAGAGAGCGGGTTTGGCGAGAGACGAGAGAGAGAGAGCAATGGTGGCGCGAGATGAGAGAGAGAGAGAGAAAGAGAGCGAGATTGGTGAGAGACAAGAGAGAGTGAGAGAGCGATGGTGGCGAGAGATGTGAGAGAGAGAGAAAGAGCGAGAGAGCGTAGCGAGGAACGAGAGAGAGCGAGGGTGGCGAGAGACGAGAGAGAAAGCGAGGGTGGCGAGAGACGAGAGAGAGAGAGCGAGGGTGGCCAGAGACAAGAGAGAGAGAGAGAGAGCAATGGTGGTGAGAGACGAGAGAGAGAGAGAGAGAGTGAGGGTGGCCAGAGACGAGAGAGAGAGAGCGAGTGTGGCTAGAGACCAGAGAGAGAGAGCGAGGGTGGTGAGAGACGAGAGAGAGAGAGAGAGAGAGAGCGAGGGTGGCGAGAGACGAGAGAGAGAGAGCGAGGGTGGCCAGAGACAAGAGAGAGAGAGAGAGAGCAATGGTGGTGAGAGACGAGAGAGAGAGTGAGGGTGGCCAGAGACGAGAGAGAGAGAGCGAGTGTGGCTAGAGACCAGAGAGAGAGAGCGAGGGTGGTGAGAGACGAGAGAGAGAGAGAGAGAGAGAGAGAGAGCGAGGGTGGCGAGAGACAAGAGAGAGAGAGAGAGAGCGAGGGTGGCGAGAGCCGAGAGAGAGAGAGGGAGCGAGGGTGGCGAGAGACGAGAGGGAGAGAGAGCGTGTTTGGCGGGAGATAGAAAGAGAGGGCGAGTGAGGGTGGCGATAGACGAGAGAGACAGAGAGAGAGCGAGGTTGGCGAGAGATGAGAGGGAGAGAGAGAGAGCGAGGTTGGCGAGAGACAAGAGAGAGAGAGAGCGAGGGTGGCGAGAGACGAAAGAGAGAGAGAGAGCGAGGGTGGTGAGAGACGAGAGGGAGAGAGAGAGAGCGGGGTTGGTGAGAGACGAGAGAGAGAGAGAGAGCAATGGTGGCGCGAGATGACAGAGAGAGAGAAAGAGAGCGAGAGTGGTGAGAGACAAGAGAGAGTGAGAGAGCGATGGTGGCGAGAGATGTGAGAGAGAGAGAAAGAGAGAGAGAGTGTAGCGAGGAACGAGAGAGAGCGAGGGTGGCGAGAGACGAGAGAGAAAGCGAGGGTGGTGAGAGACGAGAGAGAGAGAGAGAGAGCGAGGGTGGCCAGAGACGAGAGAGAGAGAGAGAGCGAGGTTGGCGAGAGATGAGAGGGAGAGAGAGAGAGCGAGGTTGGCGAGAGACGAGAGAGAGAGAGAGAGCGAGGTTGGCGAGAGATGTGAGAGAGAGAGAAAGAGAGAGAGAGCGTAGCGAGGAACGAGAGAGAGCGAGGGTGGCGAGAGACGAGAGAGAAAGCGAGGGTGGCCAGAGACGAGAGAGAGAGAGCGAGGGTGGTGAGAGACGAGAGAGGCAGAGAGAGAGAGCGAGGGTGGCGAGAGACAAGAGAGAGAGAGAGAGCAATGGTGGTGAGAGATGAGAGAGAGAGAGAGCGAGGGTGGCCAGAGACGAGAGAGAGAGAGCGAGGGTGGCTAGAGACGAGAGAGAGAGAGCGAGGGTGGTGAGAGACAAGAGAGAGAGAGAGAGCGAGGGTGGTGAGAGACGAGAGAGAGAGAGAGAGAGAGCGAGGGTGGCGAGAGACAAGGGAGAGAGAGAGAGAGCGAGGGTGGCGAGAGACGAGAGAGAGAGAGAGAGCGAGGTTGGCGAGAGATGAGAGGGAGAGAGAGAGCGAGGGTGGCGAGAGACGAGAGGGAGAGAGAGAGCGGGGTTGGCGAGAGTCGAGAGAGACAGAGAGCAATGGTGGCGCGAGATGAGAGAGAGAGAGAGAAAGAGAGCGGGAGTGGTGAGAGACAAGAGAGAGTGAGAGAGCGATGGTGGCGAGAGATGTGAGAGAGAGAGAAAGAGAGAGAGAGCGAGGGTGGCGAGAGACGAAAGAGAGAGAGAGCGATGGTGGCGAGAGAGAGAGTGCGAGTGTGGTGGGAGATAGAGAGAGAGAGCGAGCGAGGGTGGCGAGAGACGAGAGAGAGAGAGAGCAAGGGTGGCGAGAGACGAGAGAGAGAGCGAACGAGGGTGGCGAGAGACGAGAGAGAGAGCAAGGTTGGCGAGAGACGAGAGAGAGAAAGAGAGCCAGGGTGGCGAGAGATGAGAGGGAGAGAGAGAGAGCGGGGTTGGCGAGAGACGAGAGAGAGAGAGCAATGGTGGCGTGAGATGAGAGAGAGAGAGAGAAAGAGAGCGAGAGTGGTGAGAGACTAGAGAGAGTGAGAGAGCGATGGTGGCGAGAGATGTGAGAGAGAGAGAAAGAGAGAGAGAGCGTAGCGAGGAACGAGAGAGAGCGAGGGTGGCGAGAGACGAGAGAGAAAGCGAGGGTGGCGAGAGACGAGAGAGAGAGAGCGAGGGTGGCCAGAGACGAGAGAGAGAGAGTGAGGGTGGTGAGAGACGAGAGAGAGAGAGCGAGGGTGGCGAGAGACAAGAGAGAGAGAGAGAGCAATGGTGGTGAGAGACGAGAGAGAGAGAGAGAGAGCGAGGGTGGCCAGAGACGAGAGAGAGAGAGCGAGGGTGGCTAGAGACGAGAGAGAGAGAGTGAGGGTGGTGAGAGACGAGAGAGAGAGAGAGAGAGAGAGAGCGAGGGTGGCGAGAGACAAGAGAGAGAGAGAGAGCGAGGGTGGCGAGAGCCGAGTGAGAGAGAGGGAGCGAGGGTGGCGAGAGACAGAGAGAGGGAGCGAGGGTGGCGAGAGACGAAAGGGGGAGAGAGAGAGAGAGCGAGGGTGGCGAGAGATAAGAGAGAGAGAGAGAGCGAGGGTGGCGAAAGACAGAGAGAGAGAGCGAGGTTGGCGAGAAATGAGAGGGAGAGAGAGAGCGAGGTTGGCGTGAGACGAGAGAGAGAACGAGGTTGGCGAGAGGTGAGAGGGAGAGAGAGAGAGCGAGGTTGGCGAGAGACAAGAGAGAGAGAGAGAGCGAGGTTGGCGAGAGATGAGAGGGAGAGAGAGAGCGAGGGTGGCGAGAGACGAAAGAGAGAGAGAGCGAGGGTGGTGAGAGACAAGAGGGAGAGAGAGCGGGGTTGGCGAGAGACGAGAGAGAGAGAGAGCAATGGTGGCGCGAGATGAGAGAGAGAGAGAGAAAGAGAGCGAGAGTGGTGAGAGACAAGAGAGAGTGAGAGAGCGATGGTGGCGAGAGATGTGAGAGAGAGAGAAAGAGAGAGAGAGCGTAGCGAGGAACGAGAGAGAGCGAGGGTGGCGAGATACGAGAGAGAAAGCGAGGGTGGCGAGAGACGAGAGAGAGAGAGAGAGAGAGCGAGGGTGTCCAGAGACGAGAGAGAGAGAGAGAGCGATGTTGGCGAGAGATGAGAGGGAGAGAGAGAGCGAGGTTGGCGAGAGACGAGAGAGAGAGAGAGAGCGAGGTTGGCGAGAGATGAGAGGGAGAGAGAGAGCGAGGGTGGCGAGAGACGAGAGGGAGAGAGAGAGCGGGGTTGGCGAGAGACGAGAGAGAGAGAGAGCAATGGTGGCGCGAGATGAGAGAGAGAGAGAGAAAGAGAGCGGGAGTGGTGAGAGACAAGAGAGAGTGAAAGAGCGATGGTGGCGCGAGATGTGAGAGAGAGAGAAAGAGAGAGAGAGCGTAGCGAGGAACGAGAGAGAGCGAGGGTGGCGAGAGACGAGAGAGAAAGCGAGGGTGGCCAGAGACGAGAGAGAGAGAGCGAGGGTGGTGAGACAGAGAGAGAGAGAGCGAGGGTGGCCAGAGACGAGAGAGAGAGCGAGGGTGGCTAGAGACGAGAGAGAGAGAGCGAGGGTGGTGAGAGACGAGAGAGAGAGAGAGAGCGAGGGTGGCGAGAGCCGAGAGAGAGAGAGAGAGCGAGGGTGGCGAGAGACAGAGAGAGAGAGCGAGGGTGGCGAGAGACAAGAGAGAGAGAGAGAGCGAGGGTGGCGAGAGATGAGAGGGAGAGAGAGAGAGCGGGGTTGGCGAGAGACGAGAGAGAGAGCGAGGGTGGCGAGAGACGAGAGAGAGAGAGAGAGCAAGGGTGGCGAGACGAGAGAGAGAAAGAGAGCGATGGTGGCGAGAGATGAGAGGGAGAGAGAGAGAGCGGGGTTGGCGAGAGACGAGAGAGAGAGAGCAATGGTGGCGCGAGATGAGAGAGAGAGAGAGAAAGAGAGCGAGAGTGGTGAGAGACAAGAGAGAGTGAGAGAGCGATGGTGGCGAGAGATGTGAGAGAGAGAGAAAGAGCGAGAGAGCGTAGCGAGGAACGAGAGAGAGCGAGGGTGGCGAGAGACGAGAGAGAAAGCGAGGGTGGCGAGAGACGAGAGAGAGAGAGCGAGGGTGGCCAGAGACAAGAGAGAGAGAGAAAGAGCAATGGTGGTGAGCGACGAGAGAGAGAGAGAGAGAGAGTGAGGGTGGCCAGAGACGAGAGAGAGAGAGCGAGGGTGGCTAGAGACCAGAGAGAGAGAGCGAGGGTGGTGAGAGACGAGAGAGAGAGCGAGGGTGGCGAGAGACAAGAGAGAGAGAGAGAGCGAGGGTGGCGAGAGCCGAGAGAGAGAGAGGGAGCGAGGGTGGCGAGAGACGAGAGGGAGAGAGAGCGTGTTTGGCGGGAGATAGAAAGAGAGAGCGAGTGAGGGTGGCGATAGACGAGAGAGACAGAGAGAGAGCGAGGTTGGCGAGAGATGAGAGGGAGAGAGAGAGAGCGAGGTTGGCGAGAGACAAGAGAGAGAGAGAGCGAGGGTGGCGAGAGACGAAAGAGAGAGAGAGAGCGAGGGTGGTGAGAGACGAGAGGGAGAGAGAGAGAGCGGGGTTGGTGAGAGACGCGAGAGAGAGAGAGCAATGGTGGCGCAAGATGAGAGAGAGAGAGAGAGAAAGAGAGCGAGAGTGGTGAGAGACAAGAGAGAGTGAGAGAGCGATGGTGGCGAGAGATGTGAGAGAGAGAGAAAGAGAGAGAGAGTGTAGCGAGGAACGAGAGAGAGCGAGGGTGGCGAGAGACGAGAGAGAAAGCGAGGGTGGTGAGAGACGAGAGAGAGAGAGAGAGAGCGAGGGTGGCCAGAGACGAGAGAGAGAGAGAGAGCGAGGTTGGCGAGAGATGAGAGGGAGAGAGAGAGAGCGAGGTTGGCAAGAGACGAGAGAGAGAGAGAGAGCGAGGTTGGCGAGAAATGTGAGAGAGAGAGAAAGAGAGAGAGAGCGTAGCGAGGAACGAGAGAGAGCGAGGGTGGCGAGAGACGAGAGAGAAAGCGAGGGTGGCCAGAGACGAGAGAGAGAGAGCGAGGGTGGTGAGAGACGAGAGAGGCAGAGAGAGAGAGCGAGGGTGGCGAGAGACAAGAGAGAGAGAGAGAGCAATGGTGGTGAGAGATGAGAGAGAGAGAGAGCGAGGGTGGCCAGAGACGAGAGAGAGAGAGCGAGGGTGGCTAGAGACGAGAGAGAGAGAGCGAGGGTGGTGAGAGACGAGAGAGAGAGAAAAAGCGAGGGTGGTGAGAGACGAGAGAGAGAGAGAGAGAGAGCGAGGGTGGCGAGAGACAAGGGAGAGAGAGAGAGAGCGAGGGTGGCGAGAGCCGAGAGAGAGAGAGGGAGCGAGGGTGGCGAGAGACAGAGAGAGAGAGCGAGGGTGGCGAGAGACGAGAGAGAGAGAGAGAGCGAGGTTGGCGAGAAATGAGAGGGAGAGAGAGAGAGCGAGGTTGGCGTGAGATGAGAGAGAGAGTGATCAAGGGTGGCGAGAGACGAGAGAGAGAGAGCGAGGGTGGCGAGAGACAAGAGAGAGAGAGAGAGCAATGGTGGTGAGAGACGAGAGAGTGAGAGAGCGAGGGTGGCCAGAGACGAGAGAGAGAGAGCGAGGGTGGCTAGAGACGAGAGAGAGAGAGAGCGAGGGTGGTGAGAGACGAGAGAGAGAGAGAGAGAGCGAGGGTGGCGAGAGAGAGAGAGAGAGAGCGAGGGTGGCGAGAGACAGAGAGAGAGAGCGAGGGTGGCGAGAGACGAGAGAGAGAGAGAGAGCGAGGTTGGCAAGAAATGAGAGGGAGAGAGAGAGAGCGAGGTTGGCGTGAGACGAGAGAGAGAGCGAGGTTGGCGAGAGATGAGAGAGAGAGTGATCAAGGGTGGCGAGAGACGAGAGAGAGAGCGAGCGAGGGAGGCAAGAGACGAGAGGGAGAGAGAGCGTGTGTGGCGGGAGATAGAAAGAGAGAGCGAGTGAGGGTGGCGAGAGACGAGAGAGAGAGAGAGAGCGAGGTTGGCGTGAGACGAGAGAGAGAGCGAGGTTGGCGAGAGATGAGAGAGAGAGTGATCAAGGGTGGCGAGAGACGAGAGAGAGAGCGAGCGAGGGAGGCGAGAGACGAGAGGGAGAGAGAGCGTGTGTGGCGGGAGATAGAAAGAGAGCGAGGGTGGCGAGAGACGAGAGAGAGAGAGAGAGCGAGGTTGGCGAGAGACGAGAGAGAGAGAGAGACCGAGGTTGGCGAGAGATGAGAGGGAGAGAGAGAGCGAGGGTGGCGAGAGACGAAAGAGAGAGAGAGAGCGAGGGTGGTGAGAGACGAGAGGGAGAGAGAGAGAGTGCGGGGTTGGCGAGAGACGAGAGAGAGAAAGAGCAATGGTGGCGCGAGATGAGAGAGAGAGAGAGAAAGAGAGCGAGAGTGGTGAGAGACAAGAGAGAGTGAGAGAGCGATGGTGGCGAGAGATGTGAGAGAGAGAGAAAGAGAGAGAGAGCGTAGCGAGGAACGAGAGAGAGCGAGGGTGGCGAGAGACGAGAGAGAAAGCGAGGGTGGCGAGAGACGAGAGAGAGTGAGAGAGCGATGGTGGTGAGAGACGAGAGAGAGAGAGAGAGCGAGGGTGGGGAGAGACGAGAGAGAGAGAGAGAGAGAGCGAGGGTGGCCAGAGACGAGAGAGAGAGAGCGAGGGTGGCTGGAGACGAGAGAGAGAGAGAGCGAGGGTGGTGAGAGACGAGAGAGAGAGAGAGCGAGGGTGGCGAGAGACAAGAGAGAGTGAGAGAGCGAGGGTGGCGAGAGCCGAGAGAGAGAGAGAGAGCGAGGGTGGTGAGAGATGAGAGGGAGAGACAGAGAGCGGGGTTGGCGAGAGACGAGAGAGAGAGCGAGGGTGGCGAGAGACGAGAGAGAGAGAGAGAGCAAGGGTGGCGAGACGAGAGAGAGAAAGAGAGCGAGGGTGGCGAGAGATGAGAGGGAGAGAGAGAGAGCGGGGTTGGCGAGAGACGAGAGAGAGAGTGAGCGAGGGTGGCCAGAGACGAGAGAGAGAGAGCGAGTGTGGTGAGAGACAAGAGAGAGAGAGAGAGCAATGGTGGTGAGAGACGAGAGAGAGAGAGAGAGAGTGAGGGTGGCCAGAGACGAGAGAGAGAGAGCGAGGGTGGCTAGAGACGAGAGAGAGAGCGCGAGGGTGGTGAGAGACGAGAGAGAGAGAGAAAGAGCGAGGGTGGCGAGAGACAAGAGAGAGAGAGCGAGGGTGGCGAGAGCTGAGAGAGAGAGAGGGAGCGAGGGTGGCGAGAGACAGAGAGAGAGAGCGAGGGTGGCGAGAGACGAGAGAGAGAGAGCGAGGTTGGCAAGAAATGAGAGGGAGAGAGAGAGAGCGAGGTTGGCGTGAGACGAGAGAGAGAGCGAGGTTGGCGAGAGATGAGAGAGAGAGTGATCAAGGGTGGCGAGAGACGAGAGAGAGAGCGAGCGAGGGAGGCGAGAGACGAGAGGGAGAGAGAGCGTGTGTGGCGGGAGATAGAAAGAGAGAGCGAGTGAGGGTGGCGAGAGACGAGAGGGAGAGAGAGAGCGAGGTTGGCGAGAGACAAGAGAGAGAGAGCGAGGGTGGCGAGAGACGAAAGAGAGAGAGAGAGCGAGGGTGGTGAGAGACGAGAGGGAGAGAGAGCGGGGTTGGTGAGAGACGAGAGAGAGAGAGAGAGCAATGGTGGCGCGAGATGAGAGAGAGAGAGAGAGAAAGAGAGCGAGAGTGGTGAGAGACGAGAGAGTGAGAGAGCGATGGTGGCGAGAGATGTGAGAGAGAGAGAAAGAGAGAGAGAGCGTAGCGAGGAACGAGAGAGAGCGAGGGTGGCGAGAGACGAGAGAGAAAGCGAGGGTGATGAGAGACGAGAGAGAGAGAGAGAGAGAGCGAGGGTGGCCAGAGACGAGAGAGAGAGAGCGAGGTTGGCGAGAGATGAGAGGGAGAGAGAGAGAGCGAGGTTGGCGAGAGACGAGAGAGAGAGAGAGAGAGCGTAGCGAGGAACGAGAGAGAGCGAGGGTGGCGAGAGACGAGAGAGAAAGCGAGGGTGATGAGAGACGAGAGAGAGAGAGAGAGAGAGCGAGGGTGGCCAGAGACGAGAGAGAGCGAGCGAGGGAGGCGAGAGACGAGAGGGAGAGAGAGCGTGTGTGGCGGGAGATAGAAAGAGAGCGAGGGTGGCGAGAGACGAGAGAGAGAGAGAGAGCGAGGTTGGCGAGAGACGAGAGAGAGAGAGAGACCGAGGTTGGCGAGAGATGAGAGGGAGAGAGAGAGCGAGGGTGGCGAGAGACGAAAGAGAGAGAGAGAGCGAGGGTGGTGAGAGACGAGAGGGAGAGAGAGAGAGTGCGGGGTTGGCGAGAGACGAGAGAGAGAAAGAGCAATGGTGGCGCGAGATGAGAGAGAGAGAGAGAAAGAGAGCGAGAGTGGTGAGAGACAAGAGAGAGTGAGAGAGCGTTGGTGGCGAGAGATGTGAGAGAGAGAGAAAGAGAGAGAGAGCGTAGCGAGGAACGAGAGAGAGCGAGGGTGGCGAGAGACGAGAGAGAAAGCGAGGGTGGCGAGAGACGAGAGAGAGTGAGAGAGCGATGGTGGTGAGAGACGAGAGAGAGAGAGAGAGCGAGGGTGGGGAGAGACGAGAGAGAGAGAGAGAGAGAGCGAGGGTGGCCAGAGACGAGAGAGAGAGAGCGAGGGTGGCTGGAGACGAGAGAGAGAGAGAGCGAGGGTGGTGAGAGACGAGAGAGAGAGAGAGCGAGGGTGGCGAGAGACAAGAGAGAGTGAGAGAGCGAGGGTGGCGAGAGCCGAGAGAGAGAGAGAGAGCGAGGGTGGTGAGAGATGAGAGGGAGAGACAGAGAGCGGGGTTGGCGAGAGACGAGAGAGAGAGCGAGGGTGGCGAGAGACGAGAGAGAGAGAGAGAGCAAGGGTGGCGAGACGAGAGAGAGAAAGAGAGCGAGGGTGGCGAGAGATGAGAGGGAGAGAGAGAGAGCGGGGTTGGCGAGAGACGAGAGAGAGAGTGAGCGAGGGTGGCCAGAGACGAGAGAGAGAGAGCGAGGGTGGTGAGAGAGAAGAGAGAGAGAGAGAGCAATGGTGGTGAGAGACGAGAGAGAGAGAGAGAGAGAGTGAGGGTGGCCAGAGACGAGAGAGAGAGAGCGAGGGTGGCTAGAGACGAGAGAGAGAGCGCGAGGGTGGTGAGAGACGAGAGAGAGAGAGAAAGAGCGAGGGTGGCGAGAGACAAGAGAGAGAGAGAGCGAGGCTGGCGAGAGCTGAGAGAGAGAGAGGGAGCGAGGGTGGCGAGAGACAGAGAGAGAGAGCGAGGGTGGCGAGAGACGAGAGAGAGAGAGCGAGGTTGGCAAGAAATGAGAGGGAGAGAGAGAGAGCGAGGTTGGCGTGAGACGAGAGAGAGAGCGAGGTTGGCGAGAGATGAGAGAGAGAGTGATCAAGGGTGGCGAGAGACGAGAGAGAGAGCGAGCGAGGGAGGCGAGAGACGAGAGGGAGAGAGAGCGTGTGTGGCGGGAGATAGAAAGAGAGAGCGAGTGAGGGTGGCGAGAGACGAGAGGGAGAGAGAGAGCGAGGTTGGCGAGAGACAAGAGAGAGAGAGCGAGGGTGGCGAGAGACGAAAGAGAGAGAGAGAGCGAGGGTGGTGAGAGACGAGAGGGAGAGAGAGCGGGGTTGGTGAGAGACGAGAGAGAGAGAGAGAGCAATGGTGGCGCGAGATGAGAGAGAGAGAGAGAGAAAGAGAGCGAGAGTGGTGAGAGACGAGAGAGTGAGAGAGCGATGGTGGCGAGAGATGTGAGAGAGAGAGAAAGAGAGAGAGAGCGTAGCGAGAAACGAGAGAGAGCGAGGGTGGCGAGAGACGAGAGAGAAAGCGAGGGTGATGAGAGACGAGAGAGAGAGAGAGAGAGAGCGAGGGTGGCCAGAGACGAGAGAGAGAGAGCGAGGTGGCGAGAGATGAGAGGGAGAGAGAGAGAGCGAGGTTGGCGAGAGACGAGAGAGAGAGAGAGAGAGCGAGGTTGGCGAGAGATGTGAGAGAGAGAGAAAGAGAGAGAGAGCGTAGCGAGGAACGAGAGAGAGCGAGGGTGGCGAGAGACGAGAGAGAAAGCGAGGGTGGCCAGAGACGAGAGAGAGAGAGCGAGGGTGGTGAGAGACGAGAGTGAGAGAGAGAGAGAGAGCGAGGGTGGCGAGAGACAAGAGAGAGAGAGAGAGCAATGGTGGTGAGAGACGAGAGAGAGAGAGAGCGAGGGTGGCCAGATACGAGAGAGAGAGAGCGAGGGTGGCTAGAGACGAGAGAGAGAGAGAGCGAGGGTGGTGAGAGACGAGAGAGAGAGAGAGAGAGCGAGGGTGGCGAGAGAGAGAGAGAGAGAGCGAGGGTGGCGAGAGACAGAGAGAGAGAGCGATGGTGGCGAGAGACGAGAGAGAGAGAGAGAGCGAGGTTGGCAAGAAATGAGAGGGAGAGAGAGAGAGCGAGGTTGGCGTGAGACGAGAGAGAGAGCGAGGTTGGCGAGAGATGAGAGAGAGAGTGATCAAGGGTGGCGAGAGACGAGAGAGAGAGCGAGCGAGGGAGGCGAGAGACGAGAGGGAGAGAGAGCGTGTGTGGCGGGAGATAGAAAGAGAGAGCGAGTGAGGGTGGCGAGAGACGAGAGAGAGAGAGAGAGCGAGGTTGGCGTGAGACGAGAGAGAGAGCGAGGTTGGCGAGAGATGAGAGAGAGAGTGATCAAGGGTGGCGAGAGACGAGAGAGAGAGCGAGCGAGGGAGGCGAGAGACGAGAGGGAGAGAGAGCGTGTGTGGCGGGAGATAGAAAGAGAGCGAGGGTGGCGAGAGACGAGAGAGAGAGAGAGAGCGAGGTTGGCGAGAGACGAGAGAGAGAGAGAGACCGAGGTTGGCGAGAGATGAGAGGGAGAGAGAGAGCGAGGGTGGCGAGAGACGAAAGAGAGAGAGAGAGCGAGGGTGGTGAGAGATGAGAGGGAGAGAGAGAGAGTGCGGGGTTGGCGAGAGACGAGAGAGAGAAAGAGCAATGGTGGCGCGAGATGAGAGAGAGAGAGAGAAAGAGATCGAGAGTGGTGAGAGACAAGAGAGAGTGAGAGAGCGTTGGTGGCGAGAGATGTGAGAGAGAGAGAAAGAGAGAGAGAGCGTAGCGAGGAACGAGAGAGAGCGAGGGTGGCGAGAGACGAGAGAGAAAGCGAGGGTGGCGAGAGACGAGAGAGAGAGAGCAAGGGTGGTGAGAGACGAGAGAGAGAGAGAGAGAGAGAGAGCGAGGGTGGCGAGAGACAAGAGAGAGAGAGAGCGAGGGTGGCGAGAGACGAGAGAGAGAGAACGAGGGTGGTGAGAGACGAGAGAGAGAGAGAGAGAGAGCGAGGGTGGCCAGAGACGAGAGAGAGAGAGCGAGGGTGGCTAGAGACGAGAGAGAGAGAGAGAGAGCGAGGGTGGTGAGAGACGAGAGAGAGAGAGAGAGCGAGGGTGGCGAGAGACAAGAGAGAGTGAGAGAGCGAGGGTGGCGAGAGCCGAGAGAGAGAGAGGGTGCGAGGGTGGCGAGAGACAGAGAGAGAGAGCGAGGGTGGCGAGAGACGAGAGAGAGAGAGAGAGCGAGGGTGGCGAGAGATGAGAGGGAGAGAGAGAGAGCGGGGTTGGCGAGAGACGAGAGAGAGAGCGAGGGTGGCGAGAGACGAAAGAGAGAGAGAGAGCAAGGGTGGCGAGACGAGAGAGAGAAAGAGAGCGAGGGTGGCGAAAGATGAGAGGGAGAGAGAGAGAGCGGGGTTGGCGACAGACGAGAGAGAGAGCAATGGTGGCGCGAGATGAGAGAGGTAGAGAGAAAGAGAGCGAGAGTGGTGATAGACAAGAGAGAGTGAGAGAGCGATGGTGGCGAGAGATGTGAGAGAGAGAGAAAGAGAGAGAGAGCGTAGCGAGGAACGAGAGAGAGCGAGGGTGGTGAGAGACGAGAGAGAGAGTGAGAGAGCGAGGGTGGCGAGAGAAAAGAGAGAGAGAGAGAGCGAGGGTGGCGAGAGCCGAGAGAGAGAGAGAGAGCGAGGGTGGCGAGAGACAGAGAGAGAGAGCGAAGGTGGCGAGAGACGAGAGAGAGAGAGAGAGCGAGGTTGGCAAGAAATGAGAGGGAGAGAGAGAGAGCGAGGTTGGCTTGAGACGAGAGAGAGAGCGAGGTTGGCGAGAGATGAGAGAGAGAGTGATCAAGGGTGGTGAGAGACGAGAGAGAGAGCGAGCGAGGGAGGCGAGAGACGAGAGGGAGAGAGAGCGTGTGTGGCGGGAGATAGAAAGAGAGAGCGAGTGAGGGTGGCGAGAGACGAGAGAGGGAGAGTGAGTGCGAGGTTGGCGAGAGACGAGAGAGAGAGAGAGAGCGAGGTTGGCGAGAGATGAGAGGGAGAGAGCGAGGGTGGCGAGAGACGAAAGAGAGAGAGCGAGGGTGGTGAGAGACGAGAGGGAGAGAGAGAGAGTGCGGGGTTGGCGAGAGACGAGAGAGAGAAAGAGCAATGGTGGCGTGAGATGAGAGAGAGAGAGAGAAAGAGAGCGAGAGTGGTGAGAGACAAGAGAGAGTGAGAGAGCGTTGGTGGCGAGAGATGTGAGAGAGAGAGAAAGAGAGAGAGAGCGTAGCGAGGAACGAGAGAGAGCGAGGGTGGCGAGAGACGAGAGAGAAAGCGGAGGGTAGCGAGAGACGAGAGAGAGAGAGAGCGAGGGTGGCCAGAGACGAGAGAGAGAGAGCAAGGGTGGTGAGAGACGAGAGAGAGAGAGAGAGAGCGAGGGTGGCGAGAGACAAGAGAGAGAGAGAGAGCGAGGGTGGCGAGAGCCGAGAGAGAGAGAGGAAGCGAGGGTGGCGAGAGACAGAGAGAGAGAGCGAGGGTGGCGAGAGACGAAAGGCAGAGAGAGAGAGAGAGCAAGGGTGGCGAGAGACAAGAGAGAGAGAGAGCAATGGTGGTGAGAGACGAGAGAGAGAGAGAGAGAGAGCGAGGGTGGCGAGAGACAGAGAGAGAGAGCGAGGTTGGCGAGAAATGAGAGGGAGAGAGAGAGAGCGAGGTTGGCGTGAGACGAGAGAGAGAACGAGGTTGGCGAGAGATGAGAGAGAGAGTGATCAAGGGTGGCGAGAGTCGAGAGAGAGAGCGAGTGAGGGAGGCGAGAGACGAGAGGGAGAGAGAGCGTGTGTGGCGGGAGATAGATAGAGAGAGCGAGTGAGGGTGGCGAGAGACGAGAGAGAGAGAGAGCGAGGTTGGCGAGAGATGTGAGGGAGAGAGAGAGAGCGAGGTTGGCGAGAGACAAGAGAGAGAGAGAGAGCGAGGTTGGCGAGAGATGAGAGGGAGAGAGAGCGAGGGTGGCGAGAGACAAAAGAGAGAGAGAGAGCGAAGGTGGTGAGAGACGAGAGAGAGAGAGAGCGGGGTTGGCGAGAGACGAGAGAGAGAGAGAGCAATGGTGGCGCGAGATGAGAGAGAGAGAAAGAGAGCGAGAGTGGTGAGAGACAAGAGAGAGTGAGAGAGCGATGGTGGCGAGAGATGTGAGAGAGAGAAAGAGAGAGAGCGTAGCGAGGAACGAGAGAGAGCAAGGGTGGTGAGAGACGAGAGAGAAAGCGAGGGTGGCGAGAGACGAGAGAGAGAGAGAGAGCGAGGGTGGCCAGAGACGAGAGAGAGAGAGAGAGAGCGAGGTTGGCGAGAGATGAGAGGGAGAGAGAGAGAGCGAGGTTGGCGAGAGTCGAGAGAGAGAGAGAGCGAGGTTGGCGAGAGATGAGAGGGAGTGAGAGAGCGAGGGTGGCGAGAGACGAATGAGAGAGAGAGAGCGAGGGTGGTGAGAGACGAGAGGGAGAGAGAGAGCGGGGTTGGCGAGAGACGAGAGAGAAAGAGAGCAATGGTGGCGCGAGATGAGAGAGAGAGAGAGAAAGAGAGCGGGAGTGGTGAGAGACAAGAGAGAGTGAGAGAGCGATGGTGGCGAGAGATGTGAGAGAGAGAGAAAGAGAGAGAGAGCGTTACGAGCAACGAGAGAGAGCGAGGGTGGCGAGAGACGAGAGAGAAAGCGAGGGTGGCCAGAGACGAGAGAGAGAGCGAGGGTGGTGAGAGACGAGAGAGAGAGAGAGAGCGAGGGTGGTGAGAGACGAGAGAGAGAGAGAGAGAGCGAGGGTGGCCAGAGACGAGAGAGAGAGAGCGAGGGTGGCTAGAGACGAGAGAGAGAGAGAGCGAGGGTGGCTAGAGACGAGAGAGAGAGAGAGCGAGGGTGGTGAGAGACGAGAGAGAGAGAGAGCGAGGGTGGCGAGAGACAAGAGAGAGTGAGAGAGCGAGGGTGGCGAGAGCCGAGAGAGAGAGAGGGAGCGAGGGTGGCGAGAGACAGAGAGAGAGAGCGAGGGTGGCGAGAGACGAGAGAGAGAGAGAGAGCGAGGGTGGCGAGAGATGTGAGGGAGAGAGAGAGAGCGGGGTTGGCGAGAGACGAGAGAGAGAGCGAGGGTGGCGAGAGACGAGAGAGAGAGAGAGAGAGAGCAAGAGTGGCGAGACGAGAGAGAGAAAGAGAGCGAGGGTGGCGAGAGATGAGAGGGAGAGAGAGAGAGCAATGGTGGCGCGAGATGAGAGAGGTAGAGAGAAAGAGAGCGAGAGTGGTGAGAGACAAGAGAGAGTGAGAGAGCGATGGTGGCGAGAGATGTGAGAGAGAGAGAAAGAGAGAGAGAGCGTAGCGAGGAACGAGAGAGAGCGAGGGTGGCGAGAGACGAGAGAGAAAGCGAGGGTGGCGAGAGACGAGAGAGAGAGAGCGAGGGTAGCCAGAGACGAGAGAGAGAGAGCGAGGGTGGTGAGAGACGAGAGAGAGAGAGAGAGAGAGCGAGGGTGGCAAGAGACAAGAGAGAGAGAGAGAGCAATGGTGGTGAGAGACGAGAGAGAGAGAGATAGTGAGGGTGGCCAGAGACGAGAGAGAGAGAGCGAGGGTGGCTAGAGACGAGAGAGAGAGAGCGAGGGTGGCTAGAGACGAGAGAGAGAGAGCGAGGGTGGTGGGAGACGAGAGAGAGAGAGAGAGAGAGCGAGGGTGGCCAGAGACGAGAGAGAGAGAGCGAGGGTGGCTAGAGACGAGAGAGAGAGAGAGAGCGAGGGTGGTGAGAGACGAGAGAGAGAGAGAGCGAGGGTGGCGAGAGACAAGAGAGAGTGAGAGAGCGAGGGTGGCGAGAGCCGAGAGAGAGAGGGTGCGAGGGTGGCGAGAGACAGAGAGAGAGAGCGAGGGTGGCGAGAGACGAGAGAGAGAGAGAGAGCGAGGGTGGCGAGAGATGAGAGGGAGAGAGAGAGAGCGGGGTTGGCGAGAGACGAGAGAGAGAGCGAGGGTGGCGAGAGACGAAAGAGAGAGAGAGAGCAAGGGTGGCGAGACGAGAGAGAGAAAGAGAGCGAGGGTGGCGAAAGATGAGAGGGAGAGAGAGAGAGCGGGGTTGGCGACAGACGAGAGAGAGAGCAATGGTGGCGCGAGATGAGAGAGGTAGAGAGAAAGGGAGCGAGTGTGGTGATAGACAAGAGAGAGTGAGAGAGCGATGGTGGCGAGAGATGTGAGAGAGAGAGAAAGAGAGAGAGAGCGTAGCGAGGAACGAGAGAGAGCGAGGGTGGTGAGAGACGAGAGAGAGAGTGAGAGAGCGAGGGTGGCGAGAGAAAAGAGAGAGAGAGAGAGCGAGGGTGGCGAGAGCCGAGAGAGAGAGAGAGAGCGAGGGTGGCGAGAGACAGAGAGAGAGAGAGAGCGAGGGTGGTGAGAGACGAGAGAGAGAGAGAGAGAGCGAGGGTGGCGAGAGAGAGAGAGAGAGCGAGGGTGGCGAGAGACAGAGAGAGAGAGCGATGGTGGCGAGAGACGAGAGAGAGAGAGAGAGCGAGGTTGGCAAGAAATGAGAGGGAGAGAGAGAGAGCGAGGTTGGCGTGAGACGAGAGAGAGAGCGAGGTTGGCGAGAGATGAGAGAGAGAGTGATCAAGGGTGGCGAGAGACGAGAGAGAGAGCGAGCGAGGGAGGCGAGAGACGAGAGGGAGAGAGAGCGTGTGTGGCGGGAGATAGAAAGAGAGAGCGAGTGAGGGTGGCGAGAGACGAGAGGGAGAGAGAGAGCGAGGTTGGCGAGAGACAAGAGAGAGAGAGCGAGGTTGGCGAGAGACGAAAGAGAGAGAGAGAGCGAGGGTGGTGAGAGACGAGAGGGAGAGAGAGCGGGGTTGGTGAGAGACGAGAGAGAGAGAGAGAGCAATGGTGGCGCGAGATGAGAGAGAGAGAGAGAGAAAGAGAGCGAGAGTGGTGAGAGACGAGAGAGTGAGAGAGCGATGGTGGCGAGAGATGTGAGAGAGAGAGAAAGAGAGAGAGAGCGTAGCGAGGAACGAGAGAGAGCGAGGGTGGCGAGAGACGAGAGAGAAAGCGAGGGTGATGAGAGACGAGAGAGAGAGAGAGAGAGAGCGAGGGTGGCCAGAGACGAGAGAGAGAGAGCGAGGTTGGCGAGAGATGAGAGGGAGAGAGAGAGAGCGAGGTTGGCGAGAGACGAGAGAGAGAGAGAGAGAGCGAGGTTGGCGAGAGATGTGAGAGAGAGAGAAAGAGAGAGAGAGCGTAGCGAGGAACGAGAGAGAGCGAGGGTGGCGAGAGACGAGAGAGAAAGCGAGGGTGGCCAGAGACGAGAGAGAGAGCGAGGGTGGTGAGAGACGAGAGTGAGAGAGAGAGAGAGAGCGAGGGTGGCGAGAGACAAGAGAGAGAGAGAGAGCAATGGTGGTGAGAGACGAGAGAGAGAGAGAGCGAGGGTGGCCAGAGACGAGAGAGAGAGAGCGAGGGTGGCTAGAGACGAGAGAGAGAGAGAGCGAGGGTGGTGAGAGACGAGAGAGAGAGAGAGAGAGCGAGGGTGGCGAGAGAGAGAGAGAGAGAGCGAGGGTGGCGAGAGACAGAGAGAGAGAGCGATGGTGGCGAGAGACGAGAGAGAGAGAGAGAGCGAGGTTGGCAAGAAATGAGAGGGAGAGAGAGAGAGCGAGGTTGGCGTGAGACGAGAGAGAGAGCGAGGTTGGCGAGAGATGAGAGAGAGAGTGATCAAGGGTGGCGAGAGACGAGAGAGAGAGCGAGCGAGGGAGGCGAGAGACGAGAGGGAGAGAGAGCGTGTGTGGCGGGAGATAGAAAGAGAGAGCGAGTGAGGGTGGCGAGAGACGAGAGAGAGAGAGAGAGCGAGGTTGGCGTGAGACGAGAGAGAGAGCGAGGTTGGCGAGAGATGAGAGAGAGAGTGATCAAGGGTGGCGAGAGACGAGAGAGAGAGCGAGCGAGGGAGGCGAGAGACGAGAGGGAGAGAGAGCGTGTGTGGCGGGAGATAGAAAGAGAGCGAGGGTGGCGAGAGACGAGAGAGAGAGAGAGAGCGAGGTTGGCGAGAGACGAGAGAGAGAGAGAGACCGAGGTTGGCGAGAGATGAGAGGGAGAGAGAGAGCGAGGGTGGCGAGAGACGAAAGAGAGAGAGAGAGCGAGGGTGGTGAGAGATGAGAGGGAGAGAGAGAGAGTGCGGGGTTGGCGAGAGACGAGAGAGAGAAAGAGCAATGGTGGCGCGAGATGAGAGAGAGAGAGAGAAAGAGATCGAGAGTGGTGAGAGACAAGAGAGAGTGAGAGAGCGTTGGTGGCGAGAGATGTGAGAGAGAGAGAAAGAGAGAGAGAGCGTAGCGAGGAATGAGAGAGAGCGAGGGTGGCGAGAGACGAGAGAGAAAGCGAGGGTGGCGAGAGACGAGAGAGAGAGAGCAAGGGTGGTGAGAGACGAGAGAGAGAGAGAGAGAGAGAGAGCGAGGGTGGCGAGAGACAAGAGAGAGAGAGAGCGAGGGTGGCGAGAGACAAGAGAGAGAGAGAGCGAGGGTGGTGAGAGACGAGAGAGAGAGAGAGAGAGAGAGCGAGGGTGGCCAGAGACGAGAGAGAGAGAGCGAGGGTGGCTAGAGACGAGAGAGAGAGAGAGCGAGGGTGGTGAGAGACGAGAGAGAGAGAGAGAGCGAGGGTGGCGAGAGACAAGAGAGAGTGAGAGAGCGAGGGTGGCGAGAGCCGAGAGAGAGAGAGGGTGCGAGGGTGGCGAGAGACAGAGAGAGAGAGCGAGGGTGGCGAGAGACGAGAGAGAGAGAGAGAGCGAGGGTGGCGAGAGATGAGAGGGAGAGAGAGAGAGCGGGGTTGGCGAGAGACGAGAGAGAGAGCGAGGGTGGCGAGAGACGAAAGAGAGAGAGAGAGCAAGGGTGGCGAGACGAGAGAGAGAAAGAGAGCGAGGGTGGCGAAAGATGAGAGGGAGAGAGAGAGAGCGGGGTTGGCGACAGACGAGAGAGAGAGCAATGGTGGCGCGAGATGAGAGAGGTAGAGAGAAAGAGAGCGAGAGTGGTGATAGACAAGAGAGAGTGAGAGAGCGATGGTGGCGAGAGATGTGAGAGAGAGAGAAAGAGAGAGAGAGCGTAGCGAGGAACGAGAGAGAGCGAGGGTGGTGAGAGACGAGAGAGAGAGTGAGAGAGCGAGGGTGGCGAGAGAAAAGAGAGAGAGAGAGAGCGAGGGTGGCGAGAGCCGAGAGAGAGAGAGAGAGCGAGGGTGGCGAGAGACAGAGAGAGAGAGCGAAGGTGGCGAGAGACGAGAGAGAGAGAGAGAGCGAGGTTGGCAAGAAATGAGAGGGAGAGAGAGAGAGCGAGGTTGGCTTGAGACGAGAGAGAGAGCGAGGTTGGCGAGAGATGAGAGAGAGAGTGATCAAGGGTGGTGAGAGACGAGAGAGAGAGCGAGCGAGGGAGGCGAGAGACGAGAGGGAGAGAGAGCGTGTGTGGCGGGAGATAGAAAGAGAGAGCGAGTGAGGGTGGCGAGAGACGAGAGAGGGAGAGTGAGTGCGAGGTTGGCGAGAGACGAGAGAGAGAGAGAGAGCGAGGTTGGCGAGAGATGAGAGGGAGAGAGCGAGGGTGGCGAGAGACGAAAGAGAGAGAGCGAGGGTGGTGAGAGACGAGAGGGAGAGAGAGAGAGTGCGGGGTTGGCGAGAGACGAGAGAGAGAAAGAGCAATGGTGGCGTGAGATGAGAGAGAGAGAGAGAAAGAGAGCGAGAGTGGTGAGAGACAAGAGAGAATGAGAGAGCGTTGGTGGCGAGAGATGTGAGAGAGAGAGAAAGAGAGAGAGAGCGTAGCGAGGAACGAGAGAGAGCGAGGGTGGCGAGAGACGAGAGAGAAAGCGAGGGTAGCGAGAGACGAGAGAGAGAGAGAGCGAGGGTGGCCAGAGACGAGAGAGAGAGAGCAAGGGTGGTGAGAGACGAGAGAGAGAGAGAGAGAGCGAGGGTGGCGAGAGACAAGAGAGAGAGAGAGAGCGAGGGTGGCGAGAGACAGAGAGAGAGAGCGAGGGTGGCGAGAGACGAAAGGGAGAGAGAGAGAGAGCAAGGGTGGCTAGAGACAAGAGAGAGAGAGAGCAATGGTGGTGAGAGACGAGAGAGAGAGAGAGAGAGCGAGGGTGGCGAGAGACAGAGAGAGAGAGCGAGGTTGGCGAGAAATGAGAGGGAGAGAGAGAGAGCGAGGTTGGCGTGAGACGAGAGAGAGAACGAGGTTGGCGAGAGATGAGAGAGAGAGTGATCAAGGGTGGCGAGAGTCGAGAGAGAGAGCGAGTGAGGGAGGCGAGAGACGAGAGGGAGAGAGAGCGTGTGTGGCGGGAGATAGATAGAGAGAGCGAGTGAGGGTGGCGAGAGACGAGAGAGAGAGAGAGCGAGGTTGGCGAGAGATGTGAGGGAGAGAGAGAGAGCGAGGTTGGCGAGAGACAAGAGAGAGAGAGAGAGCGAGGTTGGCGAGAGATGAGAGGGAGAGAGAGCGAGGGTGGCGAGAGACAAAAGAGAGAGAGAGAGCGAAGGTGGTGAGAGACGAGACAGAGAGAGAGCGGGGTTGGCGAGAGACGAGAGAGAGAGAGAGCAATGGTGGCGCGAGATGAGAGAGAGAGAAAGAGAGCGAGAGTGGTGAGAGACAAGAGAGAGTGAGAGAGCGATGGTGGCGAGAGATGTGAGAGAGAGAAAGAGAGAGAGCGTAGCGAGGAACGAGAGAGAGCAAGGGTGGTGAGAGACGACAGAGAAAGCGAGGGTGGCGAGAGACGAGAGAGAGAGAGAGAGCGAGGGTGGCCAGAGACGAGAGAGAGAGAGAGAGCGAGGTTGGCGAGAGATGAGAGGGAGAGAGAGAGAGCGAGGTTGGCGAGAGTCGAGAGAGAGAGAGCGAGGTTGGCGAGAGATGAGAGGGAGTGAGAGAGCGAGGGTGGCGAGAGACGAATGAGAGAGAGAGAGCGAGGGTGGTGAGAGACGAGAGGGAGAGAGAGAGCGGGGTTGGCGAGAGACGAGAGAGAGAGAGAGCAATGGTGGCGCGAGATGAGAGAGAGAGAGAGAAAGAGAGCGGGAGTGGTGAGAGACAAGAGAGAGTGAGAGAGCGATGGTGGCGAGAGATGTGAGAGAGAGAGAAAGAGAGAGAGAGCGTAGCGAGGAACGAGAGAGAGCGAGGGTGGCGAGAGACGAGAGAGAAAGCGAGGGTGGCCAGAGACGAGAGAGAGAGCGAGGGTGGTGAGAGACGAGAGAGAGAGAGAGAGCGAGGGTGGTGAGAGACGAGAGAGAGAGAGAGAGAGCGAGGGTGGCCAGAGACGAGAGAGAGAGAGCGAGGGTGGCTAGAGACGAGAGAGAGAGAGAGCGAGGGTGGCTAGAGACGAGAGAGAGAGAGAGCGAGGGTGGTGAGAGACGAGAGAGAGAGAGAGCGAGGGTGGCGAGAGACAAGAGAGAGTGAGAGAGCGAGGGTGGCGAGAGCCGAGAGAGAGAGAGGGAGCGAGGGTGGCGAGAGACAGAGAGAGAGAGCGAGGGTGGCGAGAGACGAGAGAGAGAGAGAGAGCGAGGGTGGCGAGAGATGTGAGGGAGAGAGAGAGAGCGGGGTTGGCGAGAGACGAGAGAGAGAGCGAGGGTGGCGAGAGACGAGAGAGAGAGAGAGAGAGAGAGCAAGGGTGGCGAGACGAGAGAGAGAAAGAGAGCGAGGGTGGCGAGAGATGAGAGGGAGAGAGAGAGAGCAATGGTGGCGCGAGATGAGAGAGGTAGAGAGAAAGAGAGCGAGAGTGGTGAGAGACAAGAGAGAGTGAGAGAGCGATGGTGGCGAGAGATGTGAGAGAGAGAGAAAGAGAGAGAGAGCGTAGCGAGGAACGAGAGAGAGCGAGGGTGGCGAGAGACGAGAGAGAAAGCGAGGGTGGCGAGAGACGAGAGAGAGAGAGCGAGGGTAGCCAGAGACGAGAGAGAGAGAGCGAGGGTGGTGAGAGACGAGAGAGAGAGAGAGAGAGAGCGAGGGTGGCGAGAGACAAGAGAGAGAGAGAGAGCAATGGTGGTGAGAGACGAGAGAGAGAGAGATAGTGAGGGTGGCCAGAGACGAGAGAGAGAGAGCGAGGGTGGCTAGAGACGAGAGAGAGAGAGCGAGGGTGGCTAGAGACGAGAGAGAGAGAGCGAGGGTGGTGGGAGACGAGAGAGAGAGAGAGCGAGGGTGGCCAGAGACGAGAGAGAGAGAGCGAGGGTGGCTAGAGACGAGAGAGAGAGAGAGAGCGAGGGTGGTGAGAGACGAGAGAGAGAGAGAGCGAGGGTGGCGAGAGACAAGAGAGAGTGAGAGAGCGAGGGTGGCGAGAGCCGAGAGAGAGAGAGGGTGCGAGGGTGGCGAGAGACAGAGAGAGAGAGCGAGGGTGGCGAGAGACGAGAGAGAGAGAGAGAGCGAGGGTGGCGAGAGAGAGAGAGAGAGCGAGGGTGGCGAGAGACAGAGAGAGAGAGCGATGGTGGCGAGAGACGAGAGAGAGAGAGAGAGCGAGGTTGGCAAGAAATGAGAGGGAGAGAGAGAGAGCGAGGTTGGCGTGAGACGAGAGAGAGAGCGAGGTTGGCGAGAGATGAGAGAGAGAGTGATCAAGGGTGGCGAGAGACGAGAGAGAGAGCGAGCGAGGGAGGCGAGAGACGAGAGGGAGAGAGAGCGTGTGTGGCGGGAGATAGAAAGAGAGAGCGAGTGAGGGTGGCGAGAGACGAGAGGGAGAGAGAGAGCGAGGTTGGCGAGAGACAAGAGAGAGAGAGCGAGGGTGGCGAGAGACGAAAGAGAGAGAGAGAGCGAGGGTGGTGAGAGACGAGAGGGAGAGAGAGCGGGGTTGGTGAGAGACGAGAGAGAGAGAGAGAGCAATGGTGGCGCGAGATGAGAGAGAGAGAGAGAGAAAGAGAGCGAGAGTGGTGAGAGACGAGAGAGTGAGAGAGCGATGGTGGCGAGAGATGTGAGAGAGAGAGAAAGAGAGAGAGAGCGTAGCGAGGAACGAGAGAGAGCGAGGGTGGCGAGAGACGAGAGAGAAAGCGAGGGTGATGAGAGACGAGAGAGAGAGAGAGAGAGAGCGAGGGTGGCCAGAGACGAGAGAGAGAGAGCGAGGTTGGCGAGAGATGAGAGGGAGAGAGAGAGAGCGAGGTTGGCGAGAGACGAGAGAGAGAGAGAGAGAGCGAGGTTGGCGAGAGATGTGAGAGAGAGAGAAAGAGAGAGAGAGCGTAGCGAGGAACGAGAGAGAGCGAGGGTGGCGAGAGACGAGAGAGAAAGCGAGGGTGGCCAGAGACGAGAGAGAGAGAGCGAGGGTGGTGAGAGACGAGAGTGAGAGAGAGAGAGAGAGCGAGGGTGGCGAGAGACAAGAGAGAGAGAGAGAGCAATGGTGGTGAGAGACGAGAGAGAGAGAGAGCGAGGGTGGCCAGAGACGAGAGAGAGAGAGCGAGGGTGGCTAGAGACGAGAGAGAGAGAGAGCGAGGGTGGTGAGAGACGAGAGAGAGAGAGAGAGAGAGCGAGGGTGGCGAGAGAGAGAGAGAGAGAGAGCGAGGGTGGCGAGAGACAGAGAGAGAGAGCGAGGGTGGCGAGAGCCGAGAGAGAGAGAGGGTGCGAGGGTGGCGAGAGACAGAGAGAGAGAGCGAGGGTGGCGAGAGACGAGAGAGAGAGAGAGAGCGAGGGTGGCGAGAGATGAGAGGGAGAGAGAGAGAGCGGGGTTGGCGAGAGACGAGAGAGAGAGCGAGGGTGGCGAGAGACGAAAGAGAGAGAGAGAGCAAGGGTGGCGAGACGAGAGAGAGAAAGAGAGCGAGGGTGGCGAAAGATGAGAGGGAGAGAGAGAGAGCGGGGTTGGCGACAGACGAGAGAGAGAGCAATGGTGGCGCGAGATGAGAGAGGTAGAGAGAAAGAGAGCGAGAGTGGTGATAGACAAGAGAGAGTGAGAGAGCGATGGTGGCGAGAGATGTGAGAGAGAGAGAAAGAGCGAGAGAGCGTAGCGAGGAACGAGAGAGAGCGAGGGTGGTGAGAGACGAGAGAGAGAGTGAGAGAGCGAGGGTGGCGAGAGAAAAGAGAGAGAGAGAGAGCGAGGGTGGCGAGAGCCGAGAGAGAGAGAGAGAGCGAGGGTGGCGAGAGACAGAGAGAGAGAGCGAAGGTGGCGAGAGACGAGAGAGAGAGAGAGAGCGAGGTTGGCAAGAAATGAGAGGGAGAGAGAGAGAGCGAGGTTGGCTTGAGACGAGAGAGAGAGCGAGGTTGGCGAGAGATGAGAGAGAGAGTGATCAAGGGTGGTGAGAGACGAGAGAGAGAGCGAGCGAGGGAGGCGAGAGACGAGAGGGAGAGAGAGCGTGTGTGGCGGGAGATAGAAAGAGAGAGCGAGTGAGGGTGGCGAGAGACGAGAGAGGGAGAGTGAGTGCGAGGTTGGCGAGAGACGAGAGAGAGAGAGAGAGCGAGGTTGGCGAGAGATGAGAGGGAGAGAGCGAGGGTGGCGAGAGACGAAAGAGAGAGAGCGAGGGTGGTGAGAGACGAGAGGGAGAAAGAGAGAGTGCGGGGTTGGCGAGAGACGAGAGAGAGAAAGAGCAATGGTGGCGTGAGATGAGAGAGAGAGAGAGAAAGAGAGCGAGAGTGGTGAGAGACAAGAGAGAGTGAGAGAGCGTTGGTGGCGAGAGATGTGAGAGAGAGAGAAAGAGAGAGAGAGCGTAGCGAGGAACGAGAGAGAGCGAGGGTGGCGAGAGACGAGAGAGAAAGCGAGGGTAGCGAGAGACGAGAGAGAGAGAGAGCGAGGGTGGCCAGAGACGAGAGAGAGAGAGCAAGGGTGGTGAGAGACGAGAGAGAGAGAGAGAGAGCGAGGGTGGCGAGAGACAAGAGAGAGAGAGAGAGCGAGGGTGGCGAGAGCCGAGAGAGAGAGAGGGAGCGAGGGTGGCGAGAGACAGAGAGAGAGAGCGAGGGTGGCGAGAGACGAAAGGGAGAGAGAGAGAGAGCAAGGGTGGCGAGAGACAAGAGAGAGAGAGAGCAATGGTGGTGAGAGACGAGAGAGAGAGAGAGAGAGCGAGGGTGGCGAGAGACAGAGAGAGAGCGAGGTTGGCGAGAAATGAGAGGGAGAGAGAGAGAGCGAGGTTGGCGTGAGACGAGAGAGAGAACGAGGTTGGCGAGAGATGAGAGAGAGAGTGATCAAGGGTGGCGAGAGTCGAGAGAGAGAGCGAGTGAGGGAGGCGAGAGACGAGAGGGAGAGAGAGCGTGTGTGGCGGGAGATAGATAGAGAGAGCGAGTGAGGGTGGCGAGAGACGAGAGAGAGAGAGAGCGAGGTTGGCGAGAGATGTGAGGGAGAGAGAGAGAGCGAGGTTGGCGAGAGACAAGAGAGAGAGAGAGAGCGAGGTTGGCGAGAGATGAGAGGGAGAGAGAGAGCGAGGGTGGCGAGAGACAAAAGAGAGAGAGAGAGCGAAGGTGGTGAGAGACGAGAGAGAGAGAGAGCGGGGTTGGCGAGAGACGAGAGAGAGAGAGAGCAATGGTGGCGCGAGATGAGAGAGAGAGAAAGAGAGCGAGAGTGGTGAGAGACAAGAGAGAGTGAGAGAGCGATGGTGGCGAGAGATGTGAGAGAGAGAAAGAGAGAGAGCGTAGCGAGGAACGAGAGAGAGCAAGGGTGGTGAGAGACGAGAGAGAAAGCGAGGGTGGCGAGAGACGAGAGAGAGAGAGCGAGGGTGGCCAGAGACGAGAGAGAGAGAGAGAGCGAGGTTGGCGAGAGATGAGAGAGAGAGAGAGCGAGGTTGGCGAGAGTCGAGAGAGAGAGAGAGAGCGAGGTTGGCGAGAGATGTGAGAGAGAGAGAAAGAGAGAGAGAGCGTAGCGAGGAACGAGAGAGAGCGAGGGTGGCGAGAGACGAGAGAGAAAGCGAGGGTGGCCAGAGACGAGAGAGAGAGCGAGGGTGGTGAGAGACGAGAGAGAGAGAGAGAGAGCGAGGGTGGTGAGAGACGAGAGAGAGAGAGAGCGAGGGTGGCCAGAGACGAGAGAGAGAGAGCGAGGGTGGCTAGAGACGAGAGAGAGAGAGAGCGAGGGTGGCTAGAGACGAGAGAGAGAGAGAGCGAGGGTGGTGAGAGACGAGAGAGAGAGAGAGCGAGGGTGGCGAGAGACAAGAGAGAGTGAGAGAGCGAGGGTGGCGAGAGCCGAGAGAGAGAGAGGGAGCGAGGGTGGCGAGAGACAGAGAGAGAGAGCGAGGGTGGCGAGAGACGAGAGAGAGAGAGAGAGCGAGGGTGGCGAGAGATGTGAGGGAGAGAGAGAGAGCGGGGTTGGCGAGAGACGAGAGAGAGAGCGAGGGTGGCGAGAGACGAGAGAGAGAGAGAGCAAGGGTGGCGAGACGAGAGAGAGAAAGAGAGCGAGGGTGGCGAGAGATGAGAGGGAGAGAGAGAGAGCAATGGTGGCGCGAGATGAGAGAGGTAGAGAGAAAGAGAGCGAGAGTGGTGAGAGACAAGAGAGAGTGAGAGAGCGATGGTGGCGAGAGATGTGAGAGAGAGAGAAAGAGAGAGAGAGCGTAGCGAGGAACGAGAGAGAGCGAGGGTGGCGAGAGACGAGAGAGAAAGCGAGGGTGGCGAGAGACGAGAGAGAGAGAGCGAGGGTAGCCAGAGACGAGAGAGAGAGAGCGAGGGTGGTGAGAGACGAGAGAGAGAGAGAGAGAGAGCGAGGGTGGCGAGAGACGAGAGAGAGAGAGAGCAATGGTGGTGAGAGACGAGAGAGAGAGAGATAGTGAGGGTGGCCAGAGACGAGAGAGAGAGAGCGAGGGTGGCTAGAGACGAGAGAGAGAGAGCGAGGGTGGCTAGAGACGAGAGAGAGAGAGCGAGGGTGGCGAGAGACAAGAGAGAGAGAGAGGGAGCAAGGGTGGCGAGAGACAGAGAGAGAGAGAGCGAGGGTGGCGAGAGAGAGAGAGCGAGGTTGGCGAGAAATGAGAGGGAGAGAGAGAGAGCGAGGTTGGCGTGAGACGAGAGAGAGAGCGAGGTTGGCGAGAGATGAGAGAGAGAGTGATCAATGGTGGCGAGAGACGAGAGAGGGAGCGAGCGAGGGAGGCGAGAGACGAGAGGGAGAGAGAGCGTGTGTGGCGGGAGATAGAAAGAGAGAGCGAGTGAGGGTGGCGAGAGACGAGAGGGAGAGAGAGAGCGAGGGTGGCGAGAGACGAAAGATAGAGAGAGCGAGGGTGGTGAGAGACGAGAGGGAGAGAGAGCGGGGTTGGTGAGAGACGAGAGAGAGAGAGAGAGCAATGGTGGCGCGAGATGAGAGAGAGAGAAAGAGAGCGAGAGTGGTGAGAGACAAGAGAGTGAGAGAGCGATGGTGGCGAGAGATGTGAGAGAGAGAGAAAGAGAAAGAGCGTAGCGAGGAACGAGAGAGAGCGAGGGTGGCGAGAGACGAGAGAGAAAGCGAGGGTGGTGAGAGACGAGAGAGAGAGAGAGAGAGCGAGGGTGGCCAGAGACGAGAGAGAGAGAGAGAGAGCGAGGTTGGCGAGAGATGAGAGGGAGAGAGAGAGAGCGAGGTTGGCGAGAGACGAGAGAGAGAGAGAGAGCGAGGTTGGCGAGAGATGTGAGAGAGAGAGAAAGAGAGAGAGAGCGTAGCGAGGAACGAGAGAGAGCGAGGGTGGCGAGAGACAAGAGAGAAAGCGAGGGTGGCCAGAGACGAGAGAGAGAGAGCGAGGGTGGTGAGAGACGAGAGTGAGAGAGAGAGAGAGAGCGAGGGTGGCGAGAGACAAGAGAGAGAGAGAGAGCAATGGTGGTGAGAGACGAGAGAGAGAGAGAGCGAGGGTGGCCAGAGACGAGAGAGAGAGAGCGAGGGTGGCTAGAGACGAGAGAGAGAGAGAGCGAGGGTGGTGAGAGACGAGAGAGAGAGAGAGAGAGCGAGGGTGGCGAGAGAGAGAGAGAGCGAGGGTGGCGAGAGACAGAGAGAGAGAGCGAGGGTGGCGAGAGACGAGAGAGAGAGAGAGAGCGAGGTTGGCAAGAAATGAGAGGGAGAGAGAGAGAGCGAGGTTGGCGTGAGACGAGAGAGAGAGCGAGGTTGGCGAGAGATGAGAGAGAGAGTGATCAAGGGTGGCGAGAGACGAGAGAGAGAGCGAGCGAGGGAGGCGAGAGACGAGAGGGAGAGAGAGCGTGTGTGGCGGGAGATAGAAAGAGAGAGAGAGCGAGGGTGGCGAGAGACAAGAGAGAGTGAGAGAGCGAGGGTGGCGAGAGCCGAGAGAGAGAGAGAGAGCGAGGGTGGCGAGAGATGAGAGGGAGAGACAGAGAGCGGGGTTGGCGAGAGACGAGAGAGAGAGCGAGGGTGGCGAGAGACGAGAGAGAGAGAGAGAGCAAGGGTGGCGAGACGAGAGAGAGAAAGAGAGCGAGGGTGGCGAGAGATGAGAGGGAGAGAGAGAGAGCGGGGTTGGCGAGAGACGAGAGAGAGAGTGAGCGAGGGTGGCCAGAGACGAGAGAGAGAGAGCGAGGGTGGTGAGAGACAAGAGAGCGAGAGAGAGCAATGGTGGTGAGAGACGAGAGAGAGAGAGAGAGAGTGAGGGTGGCCAGAGACGAGAGAGAGAGAGCGAGGGTGGCTAGAGACGAGAGAGAGAGCGCGAGGGTGGTGAGAGACGAGAGAGAGAGAGAAAGAGCGAGGGTGGCGAGAGACAAGAGAGAGAGAGAGCGAGGGTGGCGAGAGCTGAGAGAGAGAGAGGGAGCGAGGGTGGCGAGAGACAGAGAGAGAGAGCGAGGGTGGCGAGAGACGAGAGAGAGAGAGCGAGGTTGGCAAGAAATGAGAGGGAGAGAGAGAGAGCGAGGTTGGCGTGAGACGAGAGAGAGAGCGAGGTTGGCGAGAGATGAGAGAGAGAGTGATCAAGGGTGGCGAGAGACGAGAGAGAGAGCGAGCGAGGGAGGCGAGAGACGAGAGGGAGAGAGAGCGTGTGTGGCGGGAGATAGAAAGAGAGAGCGAGTGAGGGTGGCGAGAGACGAGAGAGAGAGAGAGAGCGAGGTTGGCGAGAGACAAGAGAGAGAGAGCGAGGGTGGCGAGAGAAGAAAGAGAGAGAGAGAGCGAGGGTGGTGAGAGACGAGAGGGAGAGAGAGCGGGGTTGGTGAGAGACGAGAGAGAGAGAGAGAGCAATGGTGGCGCGAGATGAGAGAGAGAGAGAGAAAGAGAGCGAGAGTGGTGAGAGACAAGAGAGAGTGAGAGAGCGATGGTGGCGAGAGATGTGAGAGAGAGAGAAAGAGAGAGAGAGCGTAGCGAGGAACGAGAGAGAGCGAGGGTGGCGAGAGACGAGAGAGAAAGCGAGGGTGATGAGAGACGAGAGAGAGAGAGAGAGAGCGAGGGTGGCCAGAGACGAGAGAGAGAGAGAGAGCGAGGTTGGCGAGAGATGAGAGGGAGAGAGAGAGAGCGAGTTTGGCGAGAGACGAGAGAGAGAGAGAGAGCGAGGTTGGCGAGAGATGTGAGAGAGAGAGAAAGAGAGAGAGAGCGTAGCGAGGAACGAGAGAGAGCAAGGGTGGCGAGAGACGAGAGAGAAAGCGAGGGTGGCCAGAGACGAGAGAGAGAGAGAGAGAGCGAGGGTGGGGAGAGACGAGAGTGAGAGAGAGAGAGAGAGCGAGGGTGGCGAGAGACAAGAGAGAGAGAGAGAGCAATGGTGGTGAGAGACGAGAGAGAGAGAGAGCGAGGGTGGCCAGAGACGAGAGAGACAGAGCGAGGGTGGCTAGAGACGAGAGAGAGAGAGAGCGAGGGTGGTGAGAGACGAGAGAGAGAGAGAGAGAGCGAGGGTGGCGAGAGCTGAGAGAGAGAGAGAGCGAGGGTGGCGAGAGACAGAGAGAGAGAGCGAGGGTGGCGAGAGACGAGAGAGAGAGAGAGAGCGAGGTTGGCAAGAAATGAGAGGGAGAGAGAGAGAGCGAGGTTGGCGTGAGACGAGAGAGAGAGCGAGGTTGGCGAGAGATGAGAGAGAGAGTGATCAAGGGTGGCGAGAGACGAGAGAGAGAGCGAGCGAGGGAGGCGAGAGACGAGAGGGAGAGAGAGCGTGTGTGGCGGGAGATAGAAAGAGAGAGCGAGTGAGGGTGGCGAGAGACGAGAGAGAGAGCGAGGTTGGCGTGAGACGAGAGAGAGAGCGAGGTTGGCGAGAGATGAGAGAGAGAGTGATCAAGGGTGGCGAGAGACGAGAGAGAGAGCGAGCGAGGGAGGCGAGAGACGAGAGGGAGAGAGAGCGTGTGTGGCGGGAGATAGAAAGAGAGCGAGGGTGGCGAGAGACGAGAGAGAGAGAGAGAGCGAGGTTGGCGAGAGACGAGAGAGAGAGAGAGACCGAGGTTGGCGAGAGATGAGAGGGAGTGAGAGAGCGAGGGTGGCGAGAGACGAAAGAGAGAGAGAGAGCGAGGGTGGTGAGAGATGAGAGGGAGAGAGAGAGAGTGCGGGGTTGGCGAGAGACGAGAGAGAGAAAGAGCAATGGTGGCGCGAGATGAGAGAGAGAGAGAGAAAGAGAGCGAGAGTGGTGAGAGACAAGAGAGAGTGAGAGAGCGTTGGTGGCGAGAGATGTGAGAGAGAGAGAAAGAGAGAGAGAGCGTAGCGAGGAACGAGAGAGAGCGAGGGTGGCGAGAGACGAGAGAGAAAGCGAGGGTGGCGAGAGACGAGAGAGAGAGAGAGCGAGGGTGGCCAGAGACGAGAGAGAGAGAGCAAGGCTGGTGAGAGACGAGAGAGAGAGAGAGAGAGAGAGCGAGGGTGGCGAGAGACAAGAGAGAGAGAGAGAGCAATGGTGGTGAGAGACGAGAGAGAGAGAGAGAGAGCGAGGGTGGCCAGAGACGAGAGAGAGAGAGCGAGGGTGGCTAGAGACGAGAGAGAGAGAGCGAGGGTGGTGAGAGACGAGAGAGAGAGAGCGAGGGTGGCGAGAGACAAGAGAGAGAGAGAGAGCAATGGTGGTGAGAGACGAGAGAGAGAGAGAGAGAGCGAGGGTGGCCAGAGACGAGAGAGAGAGAGCGAGGGTGGCTAGAGACGAGAGAGAGAGAGCGAGGGTGGTGAGAGACGAGAGAGAGAGAGAGAGAGAGAGCGAGGGTGGCGAGAGACAAGAGAGAGAGAGAGCGAGGGTGGCGAGAGCTGAGAGAGAGAGTGATCAAGGGTGGCAAGAGACGAGAGAGAGCGAGCGAGGGAGGCGAGAGACGTGAGGGAGAGAGAGCAATGGTGGTGAGAGACGAGAGAGAGAGAGAGAGAGCGAGGGTGGCCAGAGACGAGAGAGAGAGAGCGAGGGTGGCTAGAGACGAGAGAGAGAGAGCGAGGGTGGTGAGAGACGAGAGAGAGAGAGAGAGAGAGCGAGGGTGGCGAGAGACGAGAGAGAGAGAGCGAGGGAGGCGAGAGCTGAGAGAGAGAGTGATCAAGGGTGGCGAGAGACGAGAGAGAGCGAGCGAGGGAGGCGAGAGACGAGAGGGAGAGAGAGCAAGGGTGGCGAGAGACGAGAGAGAGAGAGAGCAAGCGTGGCGAGAGACGAGAGAGAGAGCGAGCGAGGGTGGCTGGAGACGAGAGAGAGAAAGAGAGCGAGGGTGGCGAGAGATGAGAGGGAGAGAGAGCGGGGTTGGCGAGAGACGAGAGAGAGAGAGAGAGCAATGGTGGCGCGAGATGAGAGAGAGAGAGAAAGAGAGCGGGAGTGGTGAGAGACAAGAGAGAGTGAGAGAGCGATGGTGGCGAGAGATGTGAGAGAGAGAGAAAGAGAGAGAGCGTAGCGAGGAACGAGAGAGAGCGAGGGTGGCGAGAGACGAGAGAGAAAGCGAGGGTGGTCAGAGACGAGAGAGAGAGAGCGAGGGTGGTGAGAGACGAGAGAGAGAGAGAGAGCGAGGGTGGGGAGAGACGAGAGAGAGAGAGAGAGAGAGCGAGGGTGGCCAGAGACGAGAGAGAGAGAGCGAGGGTGGCTGGAGACGAGAGAGAGAGAGAGCGAGGGTGGTGAGAGACGAGAGAGAGAGAGAGCGAGGGTGGCGAGAGACAAGAGAGAGTGAGAGAGCGAGGGTGGCGAGAGCCGAGAGAGAGAGAGAGAGCGAGGGTGGCGAGAGATGAGAGGGAGAGACAGAGAGCGGGGTTGGCGAGAGACGAGAGAGAGCGAGGGTGGCGAGAGACGAGAGAGAGAGCAAGGGTGGCGAGACGAGAGAGAGAAAGAGAGCGAGGGTGGCGAGAGATGAGAGGGAGAGAGAGAGAGCGGGGTTGGCGAGAGACGAGAGAGAGAGAGAGCGAGGGTGGCCAGAGACGAGAGAGAGAGAGCGAGGGTGGTGAGAGACAAGAGAGAGAGAGAGAGCAATGGTGGTGAGAGACGAGAGAGAGAGAGAGAGTGAGGGTGGCCAGAGACGAGAGAGAGAGAGCGAGGGTGGCTAGAGACGAGAGAGAGAGAGCGAGGGTGGTGAGAGACGAGAGAGAGAGAGAAAGAGCGAGGGTGGCGAGAGACAAGAGAGAGAGAGAGCGAGGGTGGCGAGAGCTGAGAGAGAGAGAGGGAGCGAGGGTGGCGAGAGACAGAGAGAGAGAGCGAGGGTGGCGAGAGACGAGAGAGAGAGAGCGAGGTTGGCAAGAAATGAGAGGGAGAGAGAGAGAGCGAGGTTGGCGTGAGACGAGAGAGAGAGCGAGGTTGGCGAGAGATGAGAGAGAGAGTGATCAAGGGTGGCGAGAGACGAGAGAGAGAGCGAGCGAGGGAGGCGAGAGACGAGAGGGAGAGAGAGCGTGTGTGGTGGGAGATAGAAAGAGAGAGCGAGTGAGGGTGGCGAGAGACGAGAGGGAGAGAGAGAGCGAGGTTGGCGAGAGACAAGAGAGAGAGAGCGAGGGTGGCGAGAGACGAAAGAGAGAGAGAGAGCGAGGGTGGTGAGAGACGAGAGGGAGAGAGAGCGGGGTTGGTGAGAGACGAGAGAGAGAGAGAGAGCAATGGTGGCCCGAGATGAGAGAGAGAGAGAGAGAGAAAGAGAGCGAGAGTGGTGAGAGACAAGAGAGAGTGAGAGAGCGATGGTGGCGAGAGATGTGAGAGAGAGAGAAAGAGAGAGAGAGCGTAGCGAGGAACGAGAGAGAGCGAGGGTGGCGAGAGACGAGAGAGAAAGCGAGGGTGATGAGAGACGAGAGAGAGAGAGAGAGAGCGAGTGTGGCCAGAGACGAGAGAGAGAGAGAGAGCGAGGTTGGCGAGAGAGAGAGCGAGGTTGGCGAGAGACGAGAGAGAGAGAGAGAGCGAGGTTGGCGAGAGATGTGAGAGAGAGAGAAAGAGAGAGAGAGCGTAGCGAGGAACGAGAGAGAGCGAGGGTGGCGAGAGACGAGAGAGAAAGCGAGGGTGGCCAGAGATGAGAGAGAGAGAGCGAGGGTGGTGAGAGACGAGAGTGAGAGAGAGAGAGAGAGCGAGGGTGGCGAGAGACAAGAGAGAGAGAGAGAGCAATGGTGGTGAGAGACGAGAGAGAGAGAGAGCGAGGGTGGCCTGAGACGAGAGAGAGAGAGCGAGGGTGGCTAGAGACGAGAGAGAGAGAGAGCGAGGGTGGTGAGAGACGAGAGAGAGAGAGAGAGAGCGAGGGTGGCGAGAGAGAGAGAGAGAGCGAGGGTGGCGAGAGACAGAGAGAGAGAGCGATGGTGGCGAGAGACGAGAGAGAGAGAGAGAGCGAGGTTGGCAAGAAATGAGAGGGAGAGAGAGAGAGCGAGGTTGGCGTGAGACGAGAGAGAGAGCGAGGTTGGCGAGAGATGAGAGAGAGAGTGATCAAGGGTGGCGAGAGACGAGAGAGAGAGCGAGCGAGGGAGGCGAGAGACGAGAGGGAGAGAGAGCGTGTGTGGCGGGAGATAGAAAGAGAGAGCGAGTGAGGGTGGCGAGAGACGAGAGAGAGAGAGAGAGCGAGGTTGGCGTGAGACGAGAGAGAGAGCGAGGTTGGCGAGAGATGAGAGAGAGAGTGATCAAGGGTGGCGAGAGACAAGAGAGAGAGCGAGCGAGGGAGGCGAGAGACGAGAGGGAGAGAGAGCGTGTGTGGCGGGAGATAGAAAGAGAGCGAGGGTGGCGAGAGACGAGAGAGAGAGAGAGAGCGAGGTTGGCGAGAGACGAGAGAGAGAGAGAGACCGAGGTTGGCGAGAGATGAGAGGGAGAGAGAGAGCGAGGGTGGCGAGAGACAAAAGAGAGAGAGAGAGAGCGAGGGTGGTGAGAGATGAGAGGGAGAGAGAGAGAGTGCGGGGTTGGCGAGAGACGAGAGAGAGAAAGAGCAATGGTGGCGCGAGATGAGAGAGAGAGAGAGAAAGAGAGCGAGAGTGGTGAGAGACAAGAGAGAGTGAGAGAGCGTTGGTGGCGAGAGATGTGAGAGAGAGAGAAAGAGAGAGAGAGCGTAGCGAGGAACGAGAGAGAGCGAGGGTGGCGAGAGACGAGAGAGAAAGCGAGGGTGGCGAGAGACGAGAGAGAGAGAGAGCGAGGGTGGCCAGAGACGAGAGAGAGAGAGCAAGGGTGGTGAGAGACGATAGAGAGAGAGAGAGAGAGAGAGAGAGCGAGGGTGGCGAGAGACAAGAGAGAGAGAGAGCAATGGTGGTGACAGACGAGAGAGAGAGAGAGCGAGGGTGGCCAGAGACGAGAGAGAGAGAGCGAGGGTGGCTAGAGACGAGAGAGAGAGAGCGAGGGTGGTGAGAGACGAGAGAGAGAGAGAGAGAGCGAGGGTGGCGAGAGACGAGAGAGAGAGAGCGAGGGTGGCGAGAGCTGAGAGAGAGAGTGATCAAGGGTGGCGAGAGACGAGAGAGAGCGAGCGAGGGAGGCGAGAGACGAGAGGGAGAGAGAGCAAGGGTGGCGAGAGACGAGAGAGAGAGAGAGAGCGAGGGTGGCGAGAGACAAGAGAAAGAGAGAGCAATGGTGGTGAGAGACGAGAGAGAGAGAGAGAGAGCGAGGGTGGCCAGAGACGAGAGAGAGAGAGCGAGGGTGGCTAGAGACGAGAGAGAGAGAGCGAGGGTGGTGAGAGACGAGAGAGAGAGAGAGAGAGAGCGAGTGTGGCGAGAGACGAGAGAGAGAGAGCGAGGGTGGCGAGAGCTGAGAGAGAGAGTGATCAAGGGTGGCGAGAGACGAGAGAGAGCGAGCGAGGGAGGCGAGAGACGAGAGGGAGAGAGAGCAAGGGTGGCGAGAGACGAGAGAGAGAGAGAGCAAGCGTGGCGAGAGACGAGAGAGAGAGCGAGCGAGGGTGGCTGGAGACGAGAGAGAGAAAGAGAGCGAGGGTGGCGAGAGATGAGAGGGAGAGAGAGCGGGGTTGGCGAGAGACGAGAGAGAGAGAGAGCAATGGTGGCGCGAGATGACAGAGAGAGAGAAAGAGAGCGGGAGTGGTGAGAGACAAGAGAGAGTGAGAGAGCGATGGTGGCGAGAGATGTGAGAGAGAGAGAAAGAGAGAGAGCGTAGCGAGGAACGAGAGAGAGCGAGGGTGGCGAGAGACGAGAGAGAAAGCGAGGGTGGTCAGAGACGAGAGAGAGAGAGCGAGGGTGGTGAGAGACGAGAGAGAGAGAGAGAGAGCGAGGGTGGGGAGAGACGAGAGAGAGAGAGAGAGAGAGCGAGGGTGGCCAGAGACGAGAGAGAGAGAGCGAGGGTGGTGAGAGACGAGAGAGAGAGAGAGAGAGAGCGAGGGTGGCGAGAGACAAGAGAGAGAGAGAGCGAGGGTGGCGAGAGCTGAGAGAGAGAGTGATCAAGGGTGGCGAGAGACGAGAGAGAGCGAGCGAGGGAGGCGAGAGACGAGAGGGAGAGAGAGCAAGGGTGGCGAGAGACGAGAGAGAGAGAGAGCAAGCGTGGCGAGAGACGAGAGAGAGAGCGAGCGAGGGTGGCTGGAGACGAGAGAGAGAAAGAGAGCGAGGGTGGCGAGAGATGAGAGGGAGAGAGAGCGGGGTTGGCGAGAGACGAGAGAGAGAGAGAGCAATGGTGGCGCGAGATGAGAGAGAGAGAGAAAGAGAGCGGGAGTGGTGAGAGACAAGAGAGAGTGAGAGAGCGATGGTGGCGAGAGATGTGAGAGAGAGAGAAAGAGAGAGAGCGTAGCGAGGAACGAGAGAGAGCGAGGGTGGCGAGAGACGAGAGAGAAAGCGAGGGTGGTCAGAGACGAGAGAGAGAGAGCGAGGGTGGTGAGAGACGAGAGAGAGAGAGAGAGCGAGGGTGGGGAGAGACGAGAGAGAGAGAGAGCGAGGGTGGCCAGAGACGAGAGAGAGAGAGCGAGGGTGGCTGGAGACGAGAGAGAGAGAGAGCGAGGGTGGTGAGAGACGAGAGAGAGAGAGAGAGCGAGGGTGGCGAGAGACAAGAGAGAGTGAGAGAGCGAGGGTGGCGAGAGCCGAGAGAGAGAGAGAGAGCGAGGGTGGCGAGAGATGAGAGGGAGAGAGAGAGAGCGGGGTTGGCGAGAGACGAGAGAGAGCGAGGGTGGCGAGAGACGAGAGAGAGAGAGAGCAAGGGTGGCGAGACGAGAGAGAGAAAGAGAGCGAGGGTGGCGAGAGATGAGAGGGAGAGAGAGAGAGCGGGGTTGGCGAGAGACGAGAGAGAGAGAGAGCGAGGGTGGCCAGAGACGAGAGAGAGAGAGCGAGGGTGGTGAGAGACAAGAGAGAGAGAGAGCGAGGGTGGCGAGAGCTGAGAGAGAGAGAGGGAGCGAGGGTGGCGAGAGACAGAGAGAGAGAGCGAGGGTGGCGAGAGACGAGAGAGAGAGAGCGAGGTTGGCAAGAAATGAGAGGGAGAGAGAGAGAGCGAGGTTGGCGTGAGACGAGAGAGAGAGCGAGGTTGGCGAGAGATGAGAGAGAGAGTGATCAAGGGTGGCGAGAGACGAGAGAGAGAGCGAGCGAGGGAGGCGAGAGACGAGAGGGAGAGAGAGCGTGTGTGGCGGGAGATAGAAAGAGAGAGCGAGTGAGGGTGGCGAGAGACGAGAGGGAGAGAGAGAGCGAGGTTGGCGAGAGACAAGAGAGAGAGAGCGAGGGTGGCGAGAGACGAAAGAGAGAGAGAGAGCGAGGGTGGTGAGAGACGAGAGGGAGAGAGAGCGGGGTTGGTGAGAGACGAGAGAGAGAGAGAGAGCAATGGTGGCCCGAGATGAGAGAGAGAGAGAGAGAAAGAGAGCGAGAGTGGTGAGAGACAAGAGAGAGTGAGAGAGTGATGGTGGCGAGAGATGTGAGAGAGAGAGAAAGAGAGGGAGAGCGTAGCGAGGAACGAGAGAGAGCGAGGGTGGCGAGAGACGAGAGAGAAAGCGAGGGTGATGAGAGACGAGAGAGAGAGAGAGAGAGCGAGGGTGGCCAGAGACGAGAGAGAGAGAGAGAGCGAGGTTGGCGAGAGATGAGAGGGAGAGAGAGAGAGCGAGGTTGGCGAGAGACGAGAGAGAGAGAGAGAGCGAGGTTGGCGAGAGATGTGAGAGAGAGAGAAAGAGAGAGAGAGCGTAGCGAGGAACGAGAGAGCGAGGGTGGCGAGAGACGAGAGAGAAAGCGAGGGTGGCCAGAGATGAGAGAGAGAGAGCGAGGGTGGTGAGAGACGAGAGAGAGAGAGAGAGAGAGAGAGCGAGGGTGGCGAGAGACAAGAGAGAGAGAGAGAGCAATGGTGGTGAGAGACAAGAGAGAGAGAGAGCGAGGGTGGCCAGAGACGAGAGAGAGAGAGCGAGGGTGGCTAGAGACGAGAGAGAGAGAGAGCGAGGGTGGTGAGAGACGAGAGAGAGAGAGAGAGAGCGAGGGTGGCGAGAGAAAAGAGAGAGAGAGAGAGCGAGGGTGGCGAGAGCCGAGAGAGAGAGAGAGAGAGCGAGGGTGGCGAGAGACAGAGAGAGAGAGCGAGGGTGGCGAGAGACGAGAGAGAGAGAGAGAGCGAGGTTGGCAAGAAATGAGAGGGAGAGAGAGAGAGCGAGGTTGGCGTGAGACGAGAGAGAGAGCGAGGTTGGCGAGAGATGAGAGAGAGAGTGATCAAGGGTGGCGAGAGACGAGAGAGAGAGCGAGCGAGGGAGGCGAGAGACGAGAGGGAGAGAGAGCGTGTGTGGCGGGAGATAGATAGAGAGAGCGAGTGATGGTCGCGAGAGACGAGAGAGAGAGAGAGCGAGGTTGGCGAGAGATGAGTGGGAGAGAGAGAGAGCGAGGTTGGCGAGAGACAAGAGAGAGAGAGAGCGAGGTTGGCGAGAGATGAGAGGGAGAGAGAGAGCGAGGGTGGCGAGAGACGAAAGAGAGAGAGAGAGCGAGGGTGGTGAGAGACGAGAGGGAGAGAGAGAGCGGGGTTGGCGAGAGACGAGAGAGAGAGAGAGCAATGGTGGCGCGAGATGAGAGAGAGAGAAAGAGAGCGAGAGTGGTGAGAGACAAGAGAGAGTGAGAGAGCGTTGGTGGCGAGAGATGTGAGAGAGAGAGAAAGAGAGAGAGAGCGTAGCGAGGAACGAGAGAGAGCGAGGGTGGCGAGAGACGAGAGAGAAAGCGAGGGTGGCGAGAGACGAGAGAGAGAGAGAGCGAGGGTGGCCAGAGACGAGAGAGAGAGAGCAAGGGTGGTGAGAGACGAGAGAGAGAGAGCGAGGGTGGCGAGAGACAAGAGAGAGAGAGAGCAATGGTGGTGAGAGACGAGAGAGAGGGAGAGAGAGCGAGGGTGGCCAGAGACGAGAGAGAGAGAGCGAGGGTGGCTAGAGACGAGAGAGAGAGAGCGAGGGTGGTGAGAGACGAGAGAGAGAGATAGAGAGAGCGAGTGTGGCGAGAGACAAGAGAGAGAGAGAGCGAGGGTGGCGAGAGCTGAGAGAGAGAGTCATCAAGGGTGGCGAGAGACGAGAGAGAGCGAGCGAGGGAGGCGAGAGACGAGAGGGAGAGAGAGCAAGGGTGGCGAGAGACGAGAGAGAGAGAGAGCAAGCGTGGCGAGAGACGAGAGAGAGAGCGAGCGAGGGTGGCGAGTGACGAGAGAGGGAGAGAGCGAGGGTGGCTGGAGACGAGAGAGAGAAAGAGAGCGAGGGTGTCGAGAGATGAGAGGGAGAGAGAGAGCGGGTTGGCGAGAGACGAGAGAGAGAGCGAGGGTGGCGAGAGACGAGAGAGAGAGAGAGAGCAAGGGTGGCGAGACGAGAGAGAGAAAGAGAGCGAGGGTGGCGAGAGATGAGAGGGAGAGGGAGAGAGCGGGGTTGGCGAGAGACGAGAGAGAGAGAGAGCAATGGTGGCGCGAGATGAGAGAGGTAGAGAGAAAGAGAGCGAGAGTGGTGAGAGACAGGGAGGGAGTGGTGAGAGAGAGAGAGTGGCGAGAGAAAGAGTGGCGAGATAGAGCAGGAGAAAGTGGCAAGGGAGAGAGACTGGCGAGAGACTGGCGAGAGAGGGGCGAGGGAGGGGAGAGAGTGGGGAGAGAGTGGGGAGAGAGTGGGGAGAGAGTGTGGCGAGCGAGGTAGAGAGTGCGGCGAGCGAGGGAGAGAGAGTGGCGAGCGAGGGAGAGAGTGGCGAGCGAGGGCGAGAGAGTGGCAAGTGAGGGAGAGAGAGGTAAACGAGAGAGAGAGGGAGTGGTGAGAGCGGGATAAAGTGGCGAGAGAGTGTGTGGCGTGAGAGAGAGAGAGAGTGGCGAGAGAGAGAGTGGCGAGAGAGAGAGTGGCGAGAGAGAGAGTGGCGAGAGAGAGAGTGGCGAGAGAGAGAGCAGGAGAAAGTGGCTAGAGAGAGAGCGGGGTGGCGAGAGATGGAGGGAGTGCGGCGAGCGAGGGAGAGAAAATGGCAAGCGAGGGAGAGAGAGGCAAGAGGGAGAGAGAGGGAGAGAGTGACAAGGGAGAGGGAGCGAGTGGCGAGGGAATGGTGAGTGAGAAAGAGAGGGAGTGGAAAGAGAGTGAGGGAGTGGCGACAGGGATAGAGGGAGTGGTGAGAGAGACGGAGAGACGAGAGAGAGAGATGGAGTGGCGAGAGAGAGAGTGGCGAGAGAGAGAGAGTGGGGAGAGAGAGGGAGAGAGTGGGGAGAGAGAGTAGCGAGAGAGAGAGAGTGGCGAGAGAGAGAGAGTGGCGAGAGAGAGAGAGTGGCGAGAGAGAGAGAGTGGCGAGAGAGAGAGAGTGGCGAGAGAGAGAGAGTGGCGAGAGAGAGAGAGTGGCGAGAGAGAGCAGGAGAAAGTGGCAAGGGAGAGAGAGTGGCGAGGGAGGGGAGAGAGTGGGGAGAGAGTGGGGAGAGAGTGGGGAGAGAGTGGGGCGAGAGTGGGGAGAGAATAGGGAGAGAGTGGGAGAGAGTGCGGCGAGCGAGGGAGAGAGAGTGGCAAGCGAGGGACAGAGTGGCGAGCGAGGGCGAGAGAGTGGCAAGTGAGGGAGAGAGAGGTAAACGAGAGAGAGAGGGAGTGGTGAGAGTGGGATAAAGTGGTGAGAGAGAGAGCAGGAGAAAGTGGCGAGAGAGTGTGGCGTGAGAGAGAGAGATAGTGGGGAGAGAGTGGCGAGAGAGAGAGTGGCGAGAGAGAGTGGCGAGAGAGAGAGTGGCGAGTGAGAGAGTGGCGAGTGAGAGAGTGGCGAGTGAGAGAGTGGCGAGTGAGAGAGTGGCGAGAGAGAGAGTGGCGAGAGAGAGAGTGGCGAGAGAGAGAGAGCAGGAGAAAGTGGCTAGAGAGAGAGCGGGGTGGCGAGAGATGGAGGGAGTGCGGCGAGCGAGGGAGAGAAAATGGCAAGCGAGGGAGAGAGAGGCAAGCAAGAGAGAGAGAGAGGGAGTGGCGAGAGAGGGAGTGGTGAGAGAGAGAGTGGCAAGAGAGAGCAGGAGAAAGTGGCGAGAGAGAGAGCGGGTGAAAGTGGCGAGAGAGAGAGTGCCGAGAGAGAGAGTGGCATGAGAGAGAGGGAGAGTGGCGAGAGAGAGAGGGAGAGTGGCGAGAGAGAGAGGGAGAGTGGCGAGAGAGAGAGATGGAGTGGCGAGAGAGAGAGATGGAGTGGCGAGAGAGAGAGATGGAGTGGCGAGAGAGAGAGATGGAGTGGCGAGAGAGAGGGAGAGTGGCGAGAGAGGGATAGGGAGTGGCGAGAGAGGGATAGGGAGCGGCGAGACAGGGAGAGGGAGTGGCGAGACAGGGAGAGGGAGTGGCGAGACAGGGAGAGGGAGTGGCGAGAGAGGGAGAGGGAGTGGTGAGAGAGAGGCAAGAGGGAGAGAGAGGGAGAGAGTGACAAGGGAGAGGGAGCGAGTGGCGAGGGAATGGTGAGTGAGAGAGGGAGTGGAAAGAGAGTGAGGGAGTGGTGAGTGAGAAAGTGAGGCAATGGCAAGAGAGAGAGAGTGAGGGAGTGGCGACAGGGATAGAGGGAGTGGTGAGAGAGACGGAGAGATGAGAGAGAGAGATGGAGTGGCGAGAGAGAGAGTGGCGAGAGAGAGAGAGAGTGGGGAGAGAGAGGGAAAGAGTGGGGAGAGAGAGGGAGAGAGTTGGGAGAGAGAGGGAGAGAGTTGGGAGAGAGTGGGGAGAGAGAGGAGAGAGGGAGAGAGAGAGGGAGTGGGGAGAGAGTTGGGAGAGAGAGAGGGAGAGCGTGGCGAGAGAGAGGGAGTGTGGGAGAGAGGGAGAGAGGGTGGCGAGCGAGGGAGAGAGAGTGGCGAGCAAGGGAGAGAGAGTGGCAAGCGAGGGAGAGAGAGGCAAGCGAGAGAGAGAGAGAGGGAGGGAGTGGCGAGAGAGAGAGAGTGGCGAGAGAGAGAGTGGCGAGAGAGAGAGAGTGGCGAGAGAGAGAGTGGCGAGAGAGAGCAGGAGAAAGTGGCAAGGGAGAGAGAGTGGCGAGAGAGTGGCGAGAGAGGGGAGAGAGAGGGGAGAGAGAGGGGAGAGAGAGGGGAGAGAGAGGGGAGAGAGAGGGGAGAGAGTGGGGAGAGAGTAGGGAGAGAATAGAGAGTGGGAGAGAGGGTGGCGAGCGAGGGAGAGAGTGCGGCGAGCGAGGGAGAGAGTGCGGCGAGCGAGGGAGAGAGTGCGGCGAGCGAGGGAGAGAGTGCGGCGAGCGAGGGAGAGAGTGCGGCGAGCGAGGGAGAGAGTGCGGCGAGCGAGGGAGAGAGTGCGGCGAGCGAGGGAGAGAGTGCGGCGAGCGAGGGAGAGAGTGCGGCGAGCGAGGGAGAGAGTGCGGCGAGCGAGGGAGAGAGAGCGAATAGCGAGGGAGAGAGTGGCGAGCGAGGGTGAGAGAGGTAAGCGAGAGAGAGAGGGAGTGGCGAGAGCGGGAGAATGTGGCGAGAGAGAGCAGGAGAAAGTGGCGAGAGAGAGAGTGGCAAGAGAGAGAGAGTGGCGAGAGAGAGAATGGCGAGAGAGAGCAGGAGAAAGTGGCAGGGGAGAGAGAGTGGCGAGAGAGTGGCGAGAGAGTGGCGAGAGAGTGGCGAGAGAGTGGCGAGAGAGTGGGGAGAGAGTAGGGAGAGAGTGGGAGAGAGGGTGGCGAGCGAGGTAAAGAGTGTGGCGAGCGAGGGAGAGAGAGTGGCGAGCGAGGGAGAGAGAGAGCAAGTGGCGAGAGCGGGAGAAAGTGGCGAGAGAGAGCAGGAGAAAGTGGCGAGAGAGAGTGTGGCGAGAGAGTGGGGAGAGAGTGGGGAGGGAGAGGGAGAGAGTGGCGAGCGAGAGAGTGAGAGTGGCGAGAGAGTGAGAGCAGGAGAAAGTGGCTAGAGAGAGAGCGGGAGAAAGTCGCGAGAGAGAGAGGGTGGCGAGAGATGGAGACAGTGCGGCGAGCGAGGGAGAGAGTGGCGAGTGAGGGAGAGAGAATGGCAAGCGAGGGAGAGAGAGGCAAGCAAGAGAGAGAGAGAGGGAGTGGCGAGAGAGAGAGTGGCTGAGAGAGAGAGTGGCAAGAGAGAGCAGGAGAAAGTGGCGAGAGAGAGAGCGGGTGAAAGTGGCAAGAGAGAGGACGGGAGAAAGTGGCGAGAAAGAGAGTGCTGAGAGAGAGAGTGGCATGAGAGAGAGGGAGAGTGTCGTGAGAGAGAGGGATGGAGTGGCGAGAGAGAGAGATGGAGTGGCGAGAGAGAGAGATGGAGTGGCGAGAGAGAGAGATGGAGTGGCGAGAGAGAGAGATGGAGTGGCGAGAGAGAGAGATGGAGTGGCGAGACAGGGAGATGGAGTGGCGAGACAGGGAGAGGGAGTGGCGAGACAGGGAGAGGGAGTGGCGTGAGAGGGAGTGATCAGAGAGAGGCAAGAGGGAGAGAGAGGGAGAGAGTGACAAGGGAGAGGGAGCGAGTGGCGAGGGAGTGGTGAGTGAGAAAAGGAGGGAATGGCAAGAGAGTGAGGGAGTGGCGCGAGGGATAGAGGGAGTGGCGAGAGAGAGAGGGAGTGGTGAGAGAGAGAGTGGCGTGAGAGAGAGAGGGAGTGGCGGGAGAGGGAGTGGTGAGAGAGGGAGAGGGAGTGGTGAGAGAGGGAGAGGGAGTGGTGAGAGAGGGAGAGGGAGTGGTGAGAGAGGGAGAGGGAGTGGTGAGAGAGGGAGAGGGAGTGGCGAGAGGGAGAGTTAGTGGCGAGAGAGAGAGAGAGTGGGGAGAGAGTGGGAGCAAGTGGCGAGTGAGAAAGAGAGGGAGTGGCAAGAGAGTGAGGGAGTGGTGAGTGAGAAAGAGAGGGAATGGCAAGAGAGAGAGTGAGGGAGTGGCGCGAGGGATAGAGGGAGTGGCGAGAGAGAGAGAAGGAGTGGCGAGAGAGAGGGTGGCGAGAGAGAGTGGCGAGAGAGAGTGGCGAGAGAGAGCAGGAGAAAGTGGCGAGAGAGAGAGCGGGCGAAAGTGGAGAGAGAGCAGGAGAAAGTGGTGAGAGAGAGTGTGGCGTGAGAGAGAGGGAGAGAGAGTGGGGAGAGAGAGTGAGAGAGTGGCAAGAGAGAGGGAGAGAGTGGCGAGAGAGAGGGAGAGAGTGGCAAGTGAGGGAGAGAGACGCAAGCGAGAGAGAGAGAGAGAGAGAGGTAGTGTCGAGAGAGAGTGAGTGGTGAGCGAGGGAGAGAGAGTGGCAAGCGAGGGAGAGACGCAAGCGAGAGAGAGAGAGGTAGTGGTGAGAGAGAGAGAGAGTGAGTGGTGAGCGAGGGAGAGAGAGTGGCAAGTGAGGGAGAGAGAGGCAAGCGAGAGGGAGTGGCGAGAGAGAGTGGTGTGAGAGAGAGGGAGAGTGGCGAGAGAGGGAGAGGGAGTGGCGAGAGAGGGAGATGGAGTGGCAACAGAGAGAGGCAAGAGGGAGAGAGAGGGAGAGAGTGGCAAGGGAGAGGGAGCGAATGGCGAGGGAGTGGTGAATGAGAAAGAGAGGGTGTGGCAAGAGAGTGAGGGAGTGGTGAGTGAGAAAGTGAGGGAATGGCAAGAGAGAGAGTGAGGGAGTGGCGAGAGGGATAGAGGCAGTGGGGAGAGAGTGGGAGAGGCGAGAGAGAGAGAGGGAGTGGTGAGAGAGAGTGGCGAGAGAGAGAGTGGGGAGAGAGTGGTGAGAGCGAGGCGAGAGAGAGAGAGCAGGAGAAAGTGGCGAGAGAGAGACGGTGGTGAGAGATGGAGAGGAGTGCGGCGAGCGAGGGAGAGACAGTGGCAAGCGAGAGAGAGAGAGGGAGTGGCGAGAGAGAGTGAGTGGTGTGCGAGGGAGACAGAGTGGCAAGTGAGGGGGAGAGAGGCAAGCGAGAGGGAGTGGCGAGAGAGAGTAGCGAGACAGAGAGAGAGTGCTGAGAGAGTGGTGAGAGAGTGGCGAGAGAGTGGCGAGAGAGAGAGTGGGGAGAGAGAGTGGGGAGCGAGGGGCAAGCGAGGGAGAGAGAGTGGCGAGCGAGGGAGAAAGAGTGGCAAGCGAGGGAGAGAGAGTGGCAAGCGAGGGAGAGAGAGTGGCAAGCGAGGGAGAGAGAGTGGCAAGCGAGGGAGAGAGAGTGGCAAGCGAGTGTGAGAGAGTGGCAAGCGAGAGAGAGTGGCAAGAGAGAGTGGCAAGAGAGAGAGAGGGCAGAGAGTGGCGAGAGAGAGAGAGGGAGAGAGAGTGGGGAAAGAGTGGGGAGCGAGGGACAGAGAGGCAAGCGAGAGAGAGAGAAAGAGAGAGAGAGGGAGTGGTAAGAGAGAGAGTGGCGAGAGAGAGCAGGAGAAAGTGGCGAGAGAGAGAGCGGGAGAAAGTGGCGAGAGAGAGAGTGGCGTGAGAGAGAGGGAGAGTGGCGAGAGAGAGAGATGGAGTGGCGTGAGAGAGAGGGAGAGTGGTGAGAGAGAGGGGGAGAGTGGTGAGAGAGAGAGAGGGGAGTGGCGAGAGAGGGGAGTGGCGAGAGAGGGGTAGTGGCGAGAGAGGGAGTGGCGAGAGAGGGAGTGGCGAGAGAGGGAGTGGCGAGAGAGGGGAGTGGCGAGAGAGGGAGTGGCGAGAGAGGGAGTGGCGAGAGAGGGAGTGGCGAGAGAGTGGGGAGAGAGAGCAGGAGAAAGTGGCGAGAGAGAGAGCAGGAGAAAGTGGCGAGAGAGAGAGCGGGAGAAAGTGGCGAGAGAGTGGCGTGAGAGAGATGGAGAGTGGCGAGAGAGGGAGATGGAGTGGCGAGAGAGAGGGAGAGTGGCGTGAGAGAGAGGGAGAGTGGAGAGAGGGAGAGGGAGTGGCGAGAGAGGGAGAGGGAGTGGCGAGAGAGAGGCATGAGGGAGAGAGTGACAAGGGAAAGGGAGCGAGTGTCAAGGGAGTGGTGTGAAAAAGAGAGGGGATGGCAAGAGAGTGAGTGAGGGAGTGGTGAGAGGGATAGAGGCAGTGGCGAGAGAGAGGGTTGCGAGGGAGAGAGAGAGTGGCGAGAGAGAGGGAGAGAGTGGCGAGAGAGAGAGAGAGAGTGGGGAGAGAGAGAGTGGGGAGAGAGAGAGTGGGGAGAGAGAGAGTGGGGAGAGAGAGAGTGGGGAGGGAGAGAGTGGGGAGAGAGAGGGAGAGAGTGGGGAGAGAGAGGGGAGAGAGATGGAGAGAGTGGCGAGAGAGAGGGAGTGGCGAGAGAGAGGGAGAGAGTAGCAAGAGAGAGGGAGAGTGGCGAGATAGTGTGAGAGAGTGGCTAGAGAAAGGGAGAGAGCGGCGAGCGAGAGGGAGAGAGTGGCGAGCGAGAGAGATGAGTGGCGAGCAAGGGAGTGAGAGTGGCGAGAGTGGGAGAGAGAGTGGCGTGAGAGGGAGAGGGAGTGGCGAGAGAGGGAGAGGGAGTGGCGAGAGAGGGAGAGGGGAGTGGCGAGAGAGGGAGGGGGAGTGGCGAGAGATGGGAGGGGGGAGTGGCGTGAGGGGGAGTGGCGTGAGAGGGAATGGCGAGAGAGGGAGAGGGAGTGGCGTGAGAGGGAGAGGGAGTGGCGAGAGAGGGAGAGATAGTGGCGAGAGAGAGCAGGAGAAAGTGGCGAGAGAGAGAGTGGCAAGAGAGAGAGAGTGGCGAGAGAGAGAATGGCGAGAGAGAGCAGGAGAAAGTGGCAGGGGAGAGAGAGTGGCGAGAGAGTGGCGAGAGAGTGGCGAGAGAGTGGGGAGAGAGTAGGGAGAGAGTGGGAGAGAGGGTGGCGAGCGAGGTAAAGAGTGTGGCGAGCGAGGGAGAGAGAGTGGCGAGCGAGGGAGAGAGAGAGCAAGTGGCGAGAGCGGGAGAAAGTGGCGAGAGAGAGCAGGAGAAAGTGGCGAGAGAGAGTGTGGCGAGAGAGTGGGGAGAGAGTGGGGAGGGAGAGGGAGAGAGTGGCGAGCGAGAGAGTGAGAGTGGCGAGAGAGTGAGAGCAGGAGAAAGTGGCTAGAGAGAGAGCGGGAGAAAGTCGCGAGAGAGAGAGGGTGGCGAGAGATGGAGACAGTGCGGCGAGCGAGGGGAGAGAGTGGCGAGTGAGGGAGAGAGAATGGCAAGCGAGGGAGAGAGAGGCAAGCAAGAGAGAGAGAGAGGGAGTGGCGAGGAGAGAGAGTGGCTGAGAGAGAGGAGTGGCAAGAGAGAGCAGGAGAAAGTGGCGAGAGAGAGAGCGGGTGAAAGTGGCAAGAGAGAGGACGGGAGAAAGTGGCGAGAAAGAGAGTGCTGAGAGAGAGAGTGGCATGAGAGAGAGGGAGAGTGTCGTGAGAGAGAGGGATGGAGTGGCGAGAGAGAGAGATGGAGTGGCGAGAGAGAGAGATGGAGTGGCGAGAGAGAGAGATGGAGTGGCGAGAGAGAGAGATGGAGTGGCGAGAGAGAGAGATGGAGTGGCGAGACAGGGAGATGGAGTGGCGAGACAGGGAGAGGGAGTGGCGAGACAGGGAGAGGGAGTGGCGAGACAGGGGAGAGGGAGTGGCGTGAGAGGGAGTGATCAGAGAGAGGCAAGAGGGAGAGAGAGGGAGAGAGTGACAAGGGAGAGGGAGCGAGTGGCGAGGGAGTGGTGAGTGAGAAAAGGAGGGAATGGCAAGAGAGTGAGGGAGTGGCGCGAGGGATAGAGGGAGTGGCGAGAGAGAGAGGGAGTGGTGAGAGAGAGAGTGGCGTGAGAGAGAGAGGGAGTGGCGGGAGAGGGAGTGGTGAGAGAGGGAGAGGGAGTGGTGAGAGAGGGAGAGGGAGTGGTGAGAGAGGGAGAGGGAGTGGTGAGAGAGGGAGAGGGAGTGGTGAGAGAGGGAGAGGGAGTGGCGAGAGGGGAGAGTTAGTGGCGAGAGAGAGAGAGAGTGGGGAGAGAGTGGGAGCAAGTGGCGAGTGAGAAAGAGAGGGAGTGGCAAGAGAGTGAGGGAGTGGTGAGTGAGAAAGAGAGGGAATGGCAAGAGAGAGAGTGAGGGAGTGGCGCGAGGGATAGAGGGAGTGGCGAGAGAGAGAGAAGGAGTGGCGAGAGAGAGGGTGGCGAGAGAGAGTGGCGAGAGAGAGTGGCGAGAGAGAGCAGGAGAAAGTGGCGAGAGAGAGAGCGGGCGAAAGTGGAGAGAGAGCAGGAGAAAGTGGTGAGAGAGAGTGTGGCGTGAGAGAGAGGGAGAGAGAGTGGGGAGAGAGAGTGAGAGAGTGGCAAGAGAGAGGGAGAGAGTGGCGAGAGAGAGGGAGAGAGTGGCAAGTGAGGGAGAGAGACGCAAGCGAGAGAGAGAGAGAGAGAGAGGTAGTGTCGAGAGAGAGAGTGAGTGGTGAGCGAGGGAGAGAGAGTGGCAAGCGAGGGAGAGACGCAAGCGAGAGAGAGAGAGGTAGTGGTGAGAGAGAGAGAGAGTGAGTGGTGAGCGAGGGAGAGAGAGTGGCAAGTGAGGGAGAGAGAGGCAAGCGAGAGGGAGTGGCGAGAGAGAGTGGTGTGAGAGAGAGGGAGAGTGGCGAGAGAGGGAGAGGGAGTGGCGAGAGAGGGAGATGGAGTGGCAACAGAGAGAGGCAAGAGGGAGAGAGAGGGAGAGAGTGGCAAGGGAGAGGGAGCGAATGGCGAGGGAGTGGTGAATGAGAAAGAGAGGGTGTGGCAAGAGAGTGAGGGAGTGGTGAGTGAGAAAGTGAGGGAATGGCAAGAGAGAGAGTGAGGGAGTGGCGAGAGGGATAGAGGCAGTGGGGAGAGAGTGGGAGAGGCGAGAGAGAGAGAGGGAGTGGTGAGAGAGAGTGGCGAGAGAGAGAGTGGGGAGAGAGTGGTGAGAGCGAGGCGAGAGAGAGAGAGCAGGAGAAAGTGGCGAGAGAGAGACGGTGGTGAGAGATGGAGAGAGTGCGGCGAGCGAGGGAGAGACAGTGGCAAGCGAGAGAGAGAGAGGGAGTGGCGAGAGAGAGTGAGTGGTGTGCGAGGGAGACAGAGTGGCAAGTGAGGGGGAGAGAGGCAAGCGAGAGGGAGTGGCGAGAGAGAGTAGCGAGACAGAGAGAGAGTGCTGAGAGAGTGGTGAGAGAGTGGCGAGAGAGTGGCGAGAGAGAGAGTGGGGAGAGAGAGTGGGGAGCGAGGGGCAAGCGAGGGAGAGAGAGTGGCGAGCGAGGGAGAAAGAGTGGCAAGCGAGGGAGAGAGAGTGGCAAGCGAGGGAGAGAGAGTGGCAAGCGAGGGAGAGAGAGTGGCAAGCGAGGGAGAGAGAGTGGCAAGCGAGTGTGAGAGAGTGGCAAGCGAGAGAGAGTGGCAAGAGAGAGTGGCAAGAGAGAGAGAGGGCAGAGAGTGGCGAGAGAGAGAGAGGGAGAGAGGAGTGGGGAAAGAGTGGGGAGCGAGGGACAGAGAGGCAAGCGAGAGAGAGAGAAAGAGAGAGAGAGGGAGTGGTAAGAGAGAGAGTGGCGAGGAGAGAGCAGGAGAAAGTGGCGAGAGAGAGAGCGGGGAGAAAGTGGCGAGAGAGAGAGTGGCGTGAGAGAGAGGGAGAGTGGCGAGAGAGAGAGATGGAGTGGCGTGAGAGAGAGGGAGAGTGGTGAGAGAGAGGGGGAGAGTGGTGAGAGAGAGAGAGGGAGTGGCGAGAGGAGGGAGTGGCGAGAGAGGGAGTGGCGAGAGAGGGGGAGTGGCGAGAGAGGGAGTGGCGAGAGAGGGAGTGGCGAGAGAGGGAGTGGCGAGAGAGAGAGAGGGAGAGAGAGTGGGGAGAGAGAGTGGGGAGAGAGAGCAGGAGAAAGTGGCGAGAGAGAGAGCAGGAGAAAGTGGCGAGAGAGAGAGCGGGAGAAAGTGGCGAGAGAGTGGCGTGAGAGAGATGGAGAGTGGCGAGAGAGGGAGATGGAGTGGCGAGAGAGAGGGAGAGAGAGTGGCGTGAGAGAGAGGGAGAGTGGAGAGAGGGAGAGGGGAGTGGCGAGAGAGAGGCATGAGGGAGAGAGTGACAAGGGAAAGGGAGCGAGTGTCAAGGGAGTGGTGTGAAAAAGAGAGGGGATGGCAAGAGAGTGAGTGAGGGAGTGGTGAGAGGGATAGAGGCAGTGGCGAGAGAGAGGGTTGCGAGGGAGAGAGAGAGTGGCGAGAGAGAGGGAGAGAGTGGCGAGAGAGAGAGAGAGAGTGGGGAGAGAGAGAGTGGGGAGAGAGAGAGTGGGGAGAGAGAGAGTGGGGAGAGAGAGAGTGGGGAGAGAGAGAGTGGGGAGGGAGAGAGTGGGGAGAGAGAGGGAGAGAGTGGGGAGAGAGAGGGGAGAGAGATGGAGAGAGTGGCGAGAGAGAGGGAGTGGCGAGAGAGAGGGAGAGAGTAGCAAGAGAGAGGGAGAGTGGCGAGATAGTGTGAGAGAGTGGCTAGAGAAAGGGAGAGAGCGGCGAGCGAGAGGGAGAGAGTGGCGAGCGAGAGAGATGAGTGGCGAGCAAGGGAGTGAGAGTGGCGAGAGTGGGAGAGAGAGTGGCGTGAGAGGGAGAGGGAGTGGCGAGAGAGGGAGAGGGAGTGGCGAGAGAGGGAGAGGGAGTGGCGAGAGAGGGAGGGGGAGTGGCGAGAGAGGGAGGGGGAGTGGCGTGAGGGGGAGTGGCGTGAGAGGGAATGGCGAGAGAGGGAGAGGGAGTGGTGAGAGAGGGAGAGGGAGTGGCGTGAGAGGGAGAGGGAGTGGCGAGAGAGGGAGAGATAGTGGCGAGAGAGAGAGAGAGAGGGGGGGCGAGAGAGAGAGGCAAGAGGGAGAGAGAGGGAGAGAGTGGCAAGGAAGAGGGAGCGAGTGGCGAGGGAGTGGTGAGTGAGAAAGAGAGGGAGTGGCAAGAGAGTGAGGGAGTGGTGAGTGAGAGAGTGAGGGAGTGGTGACTGGGATAGAGGGAGTGGCGAGAGAGAGAGCGTGGGGAGAGCGTGGGGAGAGAGTGGGGAGAGAGTGGGGAGAGAGAGGGGAGAGAGTGGGGAGAGAGAGGGGAGAGAGTGGAGAGAGAGTGGTGAGCGAGGGAGAGAGAGTGGCGAGCGAGGGAGAGAGAGGGGAGAGAGTGGGGAGGGACAGAATAGGAGAGAGTGGGGAGGGAGAGGGAGAGAGTGGGGAGAGAGAGGGAGAGCATGGGGAGATAGTGGCGAGAGAGTAGGGAGAAAGAGTGGGGAGAAAGAGGGAGAGAGTGGTGAGAGAGAGGGAGAGAGAGTGGCGAGAGAGTGGCGAGCGAGGGAGAGAGAGTGGCGAGCGAGGGAGAGAGAGTGGCAAGAGAGAGAGAGAGAGAGAGAGTGGCAAGAGAGAGACTGGCAAGAGAGAGAGAGAGGGGAGAGAGTGGCGAGAGGGAGAGAGAGGGAGAGAGTGGGGATAGAGAGAGAGAGAGAGTGGGGAGAGTGGGGGGAGAGAGGGGAGAGAGTGGCGAGCGAGGGAGAGAGTGGCGAGCGAGGGAGAGAGTGGCAAGCGAGGGAGAGAGTGGCAAGCGAGGGAGAGAGTGGCAAGCGAGGGAGAGAGGAGTGGCGAGAGAGAGAGAATGGCGAGAGAGAGCGGCAAGAGAGAGCAGGAGAAAGTGGCGAGAGAGAGAGCAGGAGAAAGTGGCGAGAGAGAGAGCAGGAGAAAGTGGCGTGAGAGAGAGGGAGAGTGGCGAGAGAGAGAGATGGAGTGGCGTGAGAGAGAGGGAGAGTGGCGTGAGAGAGAGGGAGGGAGAGTGGCGAGAGAGAGAGGGAGAGTGGCGAGAGAGGGAGAGGGAGTGGCGAGAGAGGGAGAGGGAGTGGCGGGAGAGAGAGTGGTGAGAGAGGGAGAGGGAGTGGCATGAGAGGGAGAGGCGAGAGAGGGAGAGGGAGTGGCGTGAGAGAGAGAGGGAGTGGCAAGAGAGGGAGAGGGAGTGGCGAGAGAGAGAGGGGGGCGAGAGAGAGAGGCAAGTGGGAGAGAGAGGGAGTGGCAAGGGAGAGTGAGCGAGTGGCAAGGGTGTGTTGATTGAGAAAGAGAGGGTGTGGCAAGAGAGAGAGTGAGGGAGTGGCGAGAGGGATAGAGGGGAGTGGCGAGAGAGAGTGGCGAGAGTGAGAGTGGTGAGAGAGGGAGAGAGAGTGGCGAGAGAGTGGTGAGAGAGAGAGCGGGAGAGAGAGCGAGTTTGGCAAGAGGGAGAGAGAGTGGTGAGCGAGGGAGAGAGAGTGGTGAGCGAGGGAGAGAGAGTGGCGAGCGAGGGAGAGAGGTAAGCAAGAGAGAGAGAGAGTGGCAATAGAGACAGAGTGGCAATAGAGAGAGAGTGGCAAGAGAGAGAGAGAGTGGCAAGAGGGAGAGAGAGGGGAGAGAGTGGGGAGAGAGAGGGAGAGAGTGGGGAGAGAGGGGGAGAGAGGGTGGCGAGCGAGGGAGAGAGAGTGGCGAGCAAGGGAGAGAGAGTGGCGAGCAAGGGAGAGAGAGTGGCAAGCGAGAGAGAGAGAGTGGCGAGAGAGAGAGAGTGGCGAGAGAGAGAGAGTGGTGAGAGAGAGAGAGTGGTGAGAGAGAGCAGGAGAAAGTGGCAAGGGAGAGAGAGAGTGTCGAGAGAGGGGAGAGGGTGGGGAGAGAGAAGGAGAGAGTAGGGAGAAAGTGGGAGAGAAGGTGGCGAGCGAGGTAGAGAGTGCGGCGAGCGAGGAGAGAGTGGCGAGCGAGGGAGAGAGAGTGGCGAGGGAGAGAGAGTGGCAACCGAGGGAGAGAGAGGTAAGTGAGAGAGACAGGGGAGTGGCAAGAGAGAGAGAGAGTGGCGAGAGAGAGAGCGGGAGAAAGTGGCGAGAGAGAGTGTGGCGTGAGAGAGAGGGAGAGTGGGGAGAGAGTGGGGAGAGAGTGGGGAGAGAGTGGGGAGAGAGTGGGGAGAGAGTGGGGAGAGCGTGGCGAGAGCGTGGCGAGAGCATGGCGAGAGAGTGGCGAGTGAGAGAGGCGAGAGAGGGAGAGAGAGTGGCGAGAGAGAGAGCGGGAGAGAGTGGCGAGCGAGGTAGAGAGTGCGGCGAGCGAGGGAGAGAGAGTGGCGAGCGAGGGAGAGAGAGTGGCGAGCGAGGGAGAGAGGGAGTGGCGAGAGAGAGAGTGGTGAGAGAGAGAGCGGGAGAATGTGGCGAGAGAGCAGGAGAAAGTGGCATGAGAGAGTGGGGAGAGAGTGGGGAGAGAGTGGGGAGAGAGTGGGGAGAGAGTGGGGAGAGAGTGGGGAGAGAGTGGGGAGAGAGTGGGGAGAGAGTGGGGAGAGAGTGGGGAGAGAGTGGGGAGAGAGTGGGGAGAGAGTGGGGAGAGAGTGGGGAGAGAGTAGGGAGAGAGTGGCGAGCGAAAGAGTGAGAGTGGCGAGCGAGAGAGTGAGAGTGGCGAGAGAGTGGTGAGAGAGAGAGCGGGAGAGAGTGGTGAGAGAGAGAGCAGGAGAGAGTGGTGAGAGAGTGAGAGCAGGAGAAAGTGGCTAGAGAGAGAGCAGGAGAAAGTGGCGAGAGAGAGAGAGGGTGGTGAGAGAGGGAGAGAGTGCGGCGAGCGAGGGAGAGAGTGGCGAGTGAGGGAGAGAGAGCGGCAAGCGAGGGAGGGAGAGGCAAGCAAGAGAGAGAGAGAGAGGGAGTGGCGAGAGAGAGAGTGGCAAGAGAGTGCAGGAGAAAGTGGCGAGAGAGAGAGCGGGTGAAAGTGGCGAGAGAGAGGACGGGAGAAAGTGGCAAGAAAGAGAGTGCCGAGAGAGAGAGTGGCATGAGAGAGAGGGAGAGTGGCGAGAGAGAGAGATGGAGTGGCGAGAGAGGGAGATGGAGTGGCGAGAGAGGGAGAGGGAGTGGCGAGAGAGGGAGAGGGAGTGGCTTGAGAGGGAGGGGGAGTGGCTTGAGAGGGAGAGGGAGTGGCGAGAGAGGGAGAGGGTGTGGCAAGAGAGGGAGAGGTTGTGGCGTGAGAGGGAGAGGTTGTGGCGGGAGAGGGAGAGGGAGTGGTGAGAGAGGGAGAGAGAGTGGCTTGAGAGGGAGAGGGAGTGGTGTGAGGGGGAGAGGGAGTGGCGAGAGAGGGAGAGGGAGTGGCGAGAGAGGGAGAGGGAGTGGCGAGAGAGGGAGAGGGAGTTGCGAGAGAAAGAGAGTGGGGCGAGAGAGAGAGGCAAGAGGGAGAGAGAGGGAGAGAGTGGCAAGGGAGAGGGAGCGAGTGGCGAGGGAGTGGTGAGTGAGAAAGAGAGGGAGTGGCAAGACAGTGAGGGAGTGGTGAGTGAGAAAGTGAGGGAATGGCAAGAGAGAGTGAGGGAGTGGCGAGAGGGATAGAGGGAGTGGTGAGAGAGAGAGGCAGAGGCGAGAGAGAGAGAGAGAGAGTGGCGAGAGAGAGTGTGGCGAGAGAGAGAGTGGCGAGAGAGAGAGTGGCGAGAGAGAGAGTGGCAAGGGAGAGAGTGGCGAGAGAGAGAGTGGCGAGAGAGAGAGTGGGGAGAGAGAGAGTGGGGAGAGACAGGGAGAGAGTGGGGAGAGAGGGGATGGAGAGGGGAGAGAGTGGGGAGAGAGAGGGGAGAGAGAATGGCGAGCCAGGGAGAGAGAGTGGCAAGCGAGGGAGAGAGAGTGGCGAGAGAGGGGAGAGAGTGGGGAGGGAGAGAATAGGAGAGAGAGGGAGAGAGTGGGGAGAGAGAGGGAGAGAGTGGGGAGAGAGAGGGAGAGAGTGGGGAGAGAGAGGGAGAGAGAGGAAAGAGAGTGGGGAGAGAGAGGAAAGAGAGTGGGGAGAGAGAGGAAAGAGAGTGGGGAGAGAGTGGGGAGAGAGTGGGAAGAGAGTGCGGAGAAAGGGGTGAGAGAGGGAGAGAGAGTGGGGAGAGTGTGGCGAGCGAAGGGAGAGAGAGTGGCGAGCGAGGGAGAGAGAGTGGCGAGCGAGGGAGAGAGAGCGGCGAGCGAGGGAGAGAGAGCGGCAAGCGAGAGACTGGCGAGAGAGAGAGAAAGAGGGGAGAGAGGGAGAGAGTGGGGATAGAGAGGGAGAGAGAGTGGGGAGAGAGTGGGGGGAGAGAGGGGAGAGAGTGGCGAGCGAGGGAGAGAGAGTGGCAAGTGAGGGAGCGAGAGGGAGTGGCGAGAGAGAGGGAGAGAATGGCGAGAGAGAGAGTGGCAAGAGAGAGCAGGAGAAAGTGGTGAGAGAGAGCAGGAGAAAGTGGTGAGAGAGAGCGGGAGAAAGTGGCGAGAGAGAGAGCAGGAGAAAGTGGCATGAGGCAGAGGGAGATGGCGAGAGAGAGAGATGGAGTGGCGTGAGAGAGAGAGAGAGTGGAGTGAGAGAGAGGGAGAGTGGCGTCAGAGAGAGGGGGAGTGGCGAGAGAGGGAGAGGGAGTGGCGAGAGAGGGAGAGGGAGTGGCGAGAGAGGGAGAGGGAGTGGCGAGAGAGGGAGAGGGAGTGGCGAGAGAGGGAGAGGGAGTGGCGAGAGAGGGAGAGGGAGTGGCGAGAGAGGGAGAGGGAGTGGCGTGAGAGAGAGAGGGAGTGGCATGAGAGGGAGTGGCGTGAGAGGGGGAGAGAGTGGTGAGAGGGAGAGGGAGTGGCAGGAGAGGGAGAGGGAGTGGCGAGAGAAAGAGAGTGGGGCGAGAGAGAGAGGCAAGAGGGAGAGAGAGGGAGAGAGTGGCAAGGGAGAGGGAGCGAGTGGCGAGGGAGTGGTGAGTGAGAAAGAGAGGGAGTGGCAAGACAGTGAGGGAGTGGCGAGTGAGGGAGAGAGAGCGGCAAGCGAGGGAGAGAGAGGCAAGCAAGAGAGAGAGAGAGAGGGAGTGGCGAGAGAGAGAGTGGCGAGAGAGAGGGTGGCAAGAGAGTGCAGGAGAAAGTGGCGAGAGAGAGAGCGGGTGAAAGTGGCGAGAGAGAGGACGGGAGAAAGTGGCGAGAGAGAGAGTGCCGAGAGAGAGAGTGGCATGAGAGAGAGGGAGAGTGGCGTGAGAGAGAGGGAGAGTGGCGAGAGAGAGAGGGAGAGTGGCGAGAGAGAGAGATGGAGTGGCGAGAGAGGGAGATGGAGTGGCGAGACAGGGAGAGGGAGTGGCGAGAGAGGGAGAGGGAGTGGCGAGAGAGGGAGAGGGAGTGGCGAGAGAGGGAGAGGGAGTGGCGAGAGAGGGAGAGGTTGTGGCGTGAGAGGGAGAGGGAGTGGCGGGAGAGGGAGTGGCGTGAGGGGCAGAGGGAGTGGCGAGAGAGGGAGAGGGAGTGGCGAGAGAGAGAGAGGTTGTGGCATGAGAGGGAGAGGGAGTGGCGGGAGAGGGAGTGGCGTGAGGGGGAGAGGGAGTGGCGAGAGAGGGAGAGGGAGTGGCGAGAGAGGGAGAGGGAGTGGCGAGAGAAAGAGAGTGGGGCGAGAGAGAGAGGCAAGAGGGAGAGAGAGGGAGAGAGTGGCAAGGGAGAGGGAGCGAGTGGCGAGGGAGTGGTGAGTGAGAAAGAGAGGGAGTGGCAAGACAGTGAGGGAGTGGTGAGTGAGAAAGTGAGGGAATGGCAAGAGAGAGTGAGGGAGTGGCGAGAGGGATAGAGGGAGTGGTGAGAGAGAGAGGCAGAGGCGAGAGAGAGAGTGGCGAGAGAGAGAGTGGCGAGAGAGAGAGTGGCGAGAGAGGGAGTGGCGAGAGAGGGAGTGGCGAGAGAGGGAGTGGCGAGAGAGAGAGTGGCGAGAGAGAGAGTGGGGAGAGACAGGGAGAGAGTGGGGAGAGAGGGGATGGAGAGGGGAGAGACTGGGGAGAGAGAGGGGAGAGAGAGTGGCGAGCGAGGGAGAGAGAGTGGCGAGCGAGGGAGAGAGAGTGGCGAGCGAGGGAGAGAGAGGGGAGAGAGTGGGGAGGGACAGAATAGGAGAGAGAGGGAGAGAGTGGGGAGAGAGAGGGAGAGAGTGGGGAGAGAGAGGGAGAGAGTGGGGAGAGTGGGGAGAGAGTGGGGAGAGAGTGGGGAGAGAGTGGGGAGAGAGAGGGAGAGAGTGGCAAGAGAGTGGGGAGAGAGTGGGAAGAGAGTGGGGAGAGAGTGGTGAGAGAGGGAGAGAGAGTGGGGAGAGAGTGGCGAGCAAAGGGAGAGAGAGTGGCGAGTGAGGGAGAGAGTGTGGCGAGCGAGGGAGAGAGAGCGGCGAGCGAGGGAGAGAGAGCGGCAAGCGAGGGGGAGAGAGAATGGCAAGGGAGAGACTGGCAAGAGTGAGAGAGAGAGGGGAGAGAGTGGCGAGAGGGAGAGAGAGGGAGAGAGTGGGGATAGAGAGGGAGAGAGAGTGGGGAGAGAGTGGGGGGAGAGAGGGGAGAGAGTGGCAAGCGAGGGAGCGAGAGGGAGTGGCGAGAGAGAGGGAGAGAATGGCGAGAGAGAGAGTGGCGAGAGAGAGCAGGAGAAAGTGGTGAGAGAGAGCAGGAGAAAGTGGTGAGAAAGAGCGGGAGAAAGTGGCGAGCGAGAGAGCAGGAGAAAGTGGCATGAGAGAGAGGGAGAGTGGCGAGAGAGAGAGATGGAGTGGCGTGAGAGAGAGAGAGTGGCGTGAGAGAGAGGGAGAGTGGCGTGAGAGAGAGGGAGAGTGGCGAGAGGGAGAGGGAGTGGCGAGAGAGGGAGAGGGGAGTGGCGAGAGAGGGAGAGGGAGTGGCGAGAGAGGGAGAGGGAGTGGCGGGAGAGGGAGAGGGAGTGGCGAGAGAAAGAGAGTGGGGCGAGAGACAGAGGCAAGAGGGAGAGAGAGGGAGAGAGTGGCAAGGGAGAGGGAGCGAGTGGCGAGGGAGTGGTGAGTGAGAAAGAGAGGGAGTGGCAAGACAGTGAGGGAGTGGTGAGTGAGAAAGTGAGGGAATGGCAAGAGAGAGTGAGGGAGTGGCGAGAGGGATAGAGGGAGTGGTGAGAGAGAGAGGCAGAGGCGAGAGAGAGAGAGTGGCGAGAGAGAGAGTGGCGAGAGAGAGAGTGGGCGAGAGAGAGAATGGGCGAGAGAGAGAGTGGCGAGAGAGAGAGTGGCGAGAGAGAGAGTGGCGAGAGAGAGAGTGGCGAGAGAGAGAGTGGCGAGAGAGAGAGTGGCGAGAGAGAGAGTGGCGAGAGAGAGAGTGGCGAGAGAGAGAGTGGCGAGAGAGAGAGTGGCGAGAGAGAGAGTGGCGAGAGAGAGAGTGGCGAGAGAGAGAGTGGCGAGAGAGAGAGTGGCGAGAGAGAGAGTGGGGAGAGACAGGGAGAGAGTGGGGAGAGACAGGGAGAGAGTGGGGAGAGACAGGGAGAGAGTGGGGAGAGACAGGGAGAGAGTGGGGAGAGACAGGGAGAGAGTGGGGAGAGACGGGATGGAGAGGGGAGAGACTGGGGAGAGAGAGTGGCGAGCGAGGAAGAGAGAGTGGCGAGCGAGGGAGAGAGAGTGGCGAGCGAGGGAGAGAGAGGGGAGAGAGTGGGGAGGGACAGAATAGGAGAGAGAGGGAGAGAGTGGGGAGAGAGAGGGAGAGAGTGGGGAGAGAGAGGGAGAGAGTGGGGAGAGAGAGGGAGAGAGTGGGGAGAGAGAGGGAGAGTGGGGAGAGAGTGGGGAGAGAGAGGGGAGAGAGAGTGGCGAGCGAGGAAGAGAGAGTGGCGAGCGAGGGAGAGAGAGTGGCGAGCGAGGGAGAGAGAGGGGAGAGAGTGGGGAGGGACAGAATAGGAGAGAGAGGGAGAGAGTGGGGAGAGAGAGGGAGAGAGTGGGGAGAGAGAGGGAGAGAGTGGGGAGAGAGAGGGAGAGTGGGGAGAGAGTGGGGAGAGAGAGGGAGAGAGTGGGGAGAGAGAGGGAGAGAGTGGCAAGAGAGTGGGGAGAGAGTGGGAAGAGAGTGGTGAGAGAGGGAGAGAGAGTGGGGAGAGAGTGGCGAGCAAAGGGAGAGAGAGTGGCGAGCAGAGGGAGAGAGTGTGGCGAGCGAGGGAGAGAGAGCGGCGAGCGAGGGAGAGAGAGCGGCGAGCGAGGGAGAGAGAGCGGCAAGCGAGGGGGAGAGAGAGTGGCAAGAGAGAGACTGGCAAGAGAGAGAGAGAGAGGGGAGAGAGTGGCGAGCGAGGGAGAGAGAGTGGCAAGTGAGGGAGCGAGAGGGAGTGGCGAGAGAGAGAGTGGCAAGAGAGAGCAGGAGAAAGTGGTGAGAGAGAGCAGGAGAAAGTGGTGAGAGAGAGCGGGAGAAAGTGGCGAGAGAGAGAGCAGGAGAAAGTGGCATGAGGCAGAGGGAGATGGCGAGAGAGAGAGATGGAGTGGCGTGAGAGAGAGAGAGAGTGGCGTGAGAGAGAGGGAGAGTGGCGTCAGAGAGAGGGGGAGTGGCGAGAGAGGGAGAGGGAGTGGCGAGAGAGGGAGAGGGAGTGGCGAGAGAGGGAGAGGGAGTGGCAAGAGAGGGAGAGGGAGTGGCGAGAGAGGGAGAGGGAGTGGCGAGAGAGGGAGAGGGAGTGGCGTGAGAGAGAGAGGGAGTGGCATGAGAGGGAGTGGCGTGAGAGGGGGAGGGAGTGGTGAGAGGGAGAGGGAGTGGCGGGAGAGGGAGAGGGAGTGGCGAGAGAAGGGCGAGAGAGAGAGGCAAGAGGGAGAGAGAGGGAGAGAGTGGCAAGGGAGAGGGAGCGAGTGGCGAGGGAGTGGTGAGTGAGAAAGAGAGGGAGTGGCAAGACAGTGAGGGAGTGGCGAGTGAGGGAGAGAGAGCAGCAAGCGAGGGAGAGAGAGGCAAGCAAGAGAGAGAGAGAGAGGGAGTGGCGAGGAGAGAGAGTGGCGAGAGAGAGGGTGGCAAGAGAGTGCAGGAGAAAGTGGCGAGAGAGAGAGCGGGTGAAAGTGGCGAGAGAGAGGACGGGAGAAAGTGGCGAGAGAGAGAGTGCCAAGAGAGAGAGTGGCATGAGAGAGAGGGAGAGTGGCGTGAGAGAGAGGGAGAGTGGCGAGAGAGAGAGATGGAGTGGCGAGAGAGGGAGATGGAGTGGCGAGACAGGGAGAGGGGAGTGGCGAGAGAGGGAGAGGGAGTGGCGAGAGAGGGAGAGGGAGTGGCGAGAGAGGGAGAGGGAGTGGCGAGAGAGGGAGAGGTTGTGGCGTGAGAGGAGAGGGAGTGGCGGGAGAGGGAGTGGCGTGAGGGGCAGAGGGGAGTGGCGAGAGAGGGAGAGGGAAGTGGCGAGAGAGAGAGAGGTTGTGGCATGAGAGGGAGAGGGAGTGGCGGGAGAGGGAGTGGCGTGAGGGGGAGAGGGAGTGGCGAGGAGAGGGAGAGGGAGTGGCGAGAGAGGGGAGAGGGAGTGGCGAGGAGAAAGAGAGTGGGGCGAGAGAGAGAGGCAAGAGGGAGAGAGAGGGAGAGAGTGGCAAGGGAGAGGGAGCGAGTGGCGAGGGAGTGGTGAGTGAGAAAGAGAGGGAGTGGCAAGACAGTGAGGGAGTGGTGAGTGAGAAAGTGAGGGAATGGCAAGAGAGAGTGAGGGAGTGGCGAGAGGGATAGAGGGAGTGGTGAGAGAGAGAGGCAGAGGCGAGAGAGAGAGAGTGGCGAGAGAGAGAGTGGCGAGAGAGAGAGTGGCGAGAGAGAGAGTGGCGAGAGAGAGAGTGGCGAGAGAGAGAGTGGCGAGAGAGAGAGTGGCGAGAGAGGGAGTGGCGAGAGAGAGAGTGGCGAGAGAGAGAGTGGCGAGAGAGAGAGTGGGGAGAGACAGGGAGAGAGTGGGGAGAGAGGGGATGGAGAGGGGAGAGACTGGGGAGAGAGAGGGGAGAGAGAGTGGCGAGCGAGGGAGAGAGAGTGGCGAGCGAGGGAGAGAGAGTGGCGAGCGAGGGGAGAGAGAGGGGAGAGAGTGGGGAGGGACAGAATAGGAGAGAGAGGGAGAGAGTGGGGAGAGAGAGGGAGAGAGTGGGGAGAGAGAGGGAGAGAGTGGGGAGAGTGGGGAGAGAGTGGGGAGAGAGAGGGAGAGAGTGGCAAGAGAGTGGGGAGAGAGTGGGAAGAGAGTGGGGAGAGAGTGGTGAGAGAGGGAGAGAGAGTGGGGAGAGAGTGGCGAGCAAAGGGAGAGAGAGTGGCGAGTGAGGGAGAGAGTGTGTGGCGAGCGAGGGAGAGAGAGCGGCGAGCGAGGGAGAGAGAGCGGCAAGCGAGGGGGAGAGAGAATGGCAAGGGAGAGACTGGCAAGAGTGAGAGAGAGAGGGGAGAGAGTGGCGAGAGGGAGAGAGAGGGAGAGAGTGGGGATAGAGAGGGAGAGAGAGTGGGGAGAGAGTGGGGGGAGAGAGGGGGAGAGAGTGGCAAGCGAGGGAGCGAGAGGGAGTGGCGAGAGAGAGGGAGAGAATGGCGAGAGAGAGAGTGGCGAGAGAGAGCAGGAGAAAGTGGTGAGAGAGAGCAGGAGAAAGTGGTGAGAAAGAGCGGGAGAAAGTGGCGAGCGAGAGAGCAGGAGAAAGTGGCATGAGAGAGAGGGAGAGTGGCGAGAGAGAGAGATGGAGTGGCGTGAGAGAGAGAGAGTGGCGTGAGAGAGAGGGAGAGTGGCGTGAGAGAGAGGGAGAGTGGCGAGAGGGAGAGGGAGTGGCGAGAGAGGGAGAGGGAGTGGCGAGAGAGGGAGAGGGAGTGGCGTGAGAGGGAGAGGGAGTGGTGAGAGAGGGAGAGGGAGTGGCGGGAGAGGGAGAGGGAGTGGCGAGAGAAAGAGAGTGGGGCGAGAGAGAGAGGCAAGAGGGAGAGAGAGGGAGAGAGTGGCAAGGGAGAGGGAGCGAGTGGCGAGGGAGTGGTGAGTGAGAAAGAGAGGGAGTGGCAAGACAGTGAGGGAGTGGTGAGTGAGAAAGTGAGGGAATGGCAAGAGAGAGTGAGGGAGTGGCGAGAGGGATAGAGGGAGTGGTGAGAGAGAGAGGCAGAGGCGAGAGAGAGAGAGTGGCGAGAGAGAGAGTGGCGAGAGAGAGAGTGGCGAGAGAGAGAGTGGCGAGAGAGAGAATGGGCGAGAGAGAGTGGCGAGAGAGAGAGTGGCGAGAGAGAGAGTGGCGAGAGAGAGAGTGGCGAGAGAGAGAGTGGCGAGAGAGAGTGGCGAGAGAGAGAGTGGCGAGAGAGAGAGTGGCGAGAGAGAGAGTGGCGAGAGAGAGAGTGGCGAGAGAGAGAGTGGGGAGAGAGAGAGTGGGGAGAGAGAGAGTGGGGAGAGACAGGGAGAGAGTGGGGAGAGACAGGGAGAGAGTGGGGAGAGACAGGGAGAGAGTGGGGAGAGACAGGGAGAGAGTGGGGAGAGACAGGGAGAGAGTGGGGAGAGACGGGATGGAGAGGGGGAGAGAGAGTGGCGAGCGAGGAAGAGAGAGTGGCGAGCGAGGGAGAGAGAGTGGCGAGCGAGGGAGAGAGAGGGGAGAGAGTGGGAGGGACAGAATAGGAGAGAGAGGGAGAGAGTGGGGAGAGAGAGGGAGAGAGTGAGGAGAGAGAGGGAGAGAGTGGGGAGAGAGAGGGAGAGTGGGGAGAGAGTGGGGAGAGAGAGGGGAGAGAGAGTGGCGAGCGAGGAAGAGAGAGTGGCGAGCGAGGGAGAGAGAGTGGCGAGCGAGGGAGAGAGAGGGGAGAGAGTGGGGAGGGACAGAATAGGAGAGAGAGGGAGAGAGTGGGGAGAGAGAGGGAGAGAGTGGGGAGAGAGAGGGAGAGAGTGGGGAGAGAGTGGGGAGAGAGAGGGAGAGAGTGGGGAGAGAGAGGGAGAGAGTGGCAAGAGAGTGGGGAGAGAGTGGGAAGAGAGTGGTGAGAGAGGGAGAGAGAGTGGGGAGAGAGTGGCGAGCAAAGGGAGAGAGAGTGGCGAGTGAGGGAGAGAGTGTGGCGAGCGAGGGAGAGAGAGCGGCGAGCGAGGGAGAGAGAGCGGCGAGCGAGGGAGAGAGAGCGGCAAGCGAGGGGGAGAGAGAGTGGCAAGAGAGAGACTGGCAAGAGAGAGAGAGAGAGGGGAGAGAGTGGCGAGCGAGGGAGAGAGAGTGGCAAGTGAGGGAGCGAGAGGGAGTGGCGAGAGAGAGGGAGAGAATGGCGAGAGAGAGAGTGGCAAGAGAGAGCAGGAGAAAGTGGTGAGAGAGAGCAGGAGAAAGTGGTGAGAGAGAGCGGGAGAAAGTGGCGAGAGAGAGAGCAGGAGAAAGTGGCATGAGGCAGAGGGAGATGGCGAGAGAGAGAGATGGAGTGGCGTGAGAGAGAGAGAGAGTGGCGTGAGAGAGAGGGAGAGTGGCGTCAGAGAGAGGGGGAGTGGCGAGAGAGGGAGAGGGAGTGGCGAGAGAGGGAGAGGGGAGTGGCGAGAGAGGGAGAGGGGAGTGGCGAGAGAGGGAGAGGGAGTGGCGAGAGAGGGAGAGGGAGTGGCGTGAGAGAGAGAGGGAGTGGCATGAGAGGGAGAGGGAGTGGCATGAGAGGGGAGTGGCGTGAGAGGGGGAGGGAGTGGTGAGAGGGAGAGGGAGTGGCGGGGAGAGGGAGAGGGAGTGGCGAGAGAAAGAGAGTGGGGCGAGAGAGAGAGGCAAGAGGGAGAGAGAGGGAGAGAGTGGCAAGGGAGAGGGAGCGGAAGTGGCGAGGGGAGTGGTGAGTGAGAAAGAGAGGGAGTGGCAAGACAGTGAGGGAGTGGCGAGTGAGGGAGAGAGAGCGGCAAGCGAGGGAGAGAGAGGCAAGCAAGAGAGAGAGAGAGAGGGAGTGGCGAGAGAGAGAGTGGCGAGAGAGAGGGTGGCAAGAGAGTGCAGGAGAAAGTGGCGAGAGAGAGAGCGGGTGAAAGTGGCGAGAGAGAGGACGGGAGAAAGTGGCGAGAGAGAGAGTGCCGAGAGAGAGAGTGGCATGAGAGAGAGGGAGAGTGGCGTGAGAGAGAGGGAGAGTGGCGAGAGAGAGAGATGGAGTGGCGGAGAGAGGGAGATGGAGTGGCGAGACAGGGAGAGGGAGTGGCGAGAGAGGGAGAGGGAGTGGCGAGAGAGGGAGAGGGGGAGTGGCGAGAGAGGGAGAGGTTGTGGCGTGAGAGGGAGAGGGAGTGGCGGGAGAGGGAGTGGCGTGAGGGGCAGAGGGAGTGGCGAGAGAGGGAGAGGGGAGTGGCGAGAGAGAGAGAGGTTGTGGCATGAAAGGGAGAGGGAGTGGCGGGAGAGGGAGTGGCGTGAGGGGGAGAGGGAGTGGCGAGAGAGGGAGAGGGAGTGGCGAGAGAGGGAGAGGGGAGTGGCGAGAGAAAGAGAGTGGGGCGAGAGAGAGAGGCAAGAGGGAGAGAGAGGGAGAGATTGGCAAGGGAGAGGGAGCGAGTGGCGAGGGAGTGGTGAGTGAGAAAGAGAGGGAGTGGCAAGACAGTGAGGGAGTGGTGAGTGAGAAAGTGAGGGAATGGCAAGAGAGAGTGAGGGAGTGGCGAGAGGGATAGAGGGAGTGGTGAGAGAGAGAGGCAGAGGCGAGAGAGAGAGAGTGGCGAGAGAGAGAGTGGCGAGAGAGAGAGTGGCGAGAGAGAGAGTGGCGAGAGAGAGAGTGGCGAGAGAGAGAGTGGCGAGAGAGAGAGTGGCGAGAGAGGGAGTGGCGAGAGAGAGAGTGGCGAGAGAGAGAGTGGTGAGAGACAGGGAGAGAGTGGGGAGAGAGGGGATGGAGAGGGGAGAGACTGGGGAGAGAGAGGGGAGAGAGAGTGGCGAGCGAGGGAGAGAGAGTGGCGAGCGAGGGAGAGAGAGTGGCGAGCGAGGGAGAGAGAGGGGAGAGAGTGGGGAGGGACAGAATAGGAGAGAGAGGGAGAGAGTGGGGAGAGAGAGGGAGAGAGTGGGGAGAGAGAGGGAGAGAGTGGGGAGAGAGTGGGGAGAGAGTGGGGAGAGAGTGGGGAGAGAGAGGGAGAGAGTGGCAAGAGAGTGGGGAGAGAGTGGGAAGAGAGTGGGGAGAGAGTGGTGAGAGAGGGAGAGAGAGTGGGGAGAGAGTGGTGAGCAAAGGGAGAGAGAGTGGCGAGTGAGGGAGAGAGTGTGGCGAGCGAGGGAGAGAGAGCGGCGAGCGAGGGAGAGAGAGCGGCAAGCGAGGGGGAGAGAGAATGGCAAGGGAGAGACTGGCAAGAGTGAGAGAGAGAGGGGAGAGAGTGGCGAGAGGGAGAGAGAGGGAGAGAGTGGGGATAGAGAGGGAGAGAGAGTGGGGAGAGAGTGGGGGGAGAGAGGGGAGAGAGTGGCAAGCGAGGGGAGCGAGAGGGAGTGGCGAGAGAGAGGGAGAGAATGGCGAGAGAGAGAGTGGCGAGAGAGAGCAGGAGAAAGTGGTGAGAGAGAGCAGGAGAAAGTGGTGAGAAAGAGCGGGAGAAAGTGGCGAGCGAGAGAGCAGGAGAAAGTGGCATGAGAGAGAGGGAGAGTGGCGAGAGAGAGAGATGGAGTGGCGTGAGAGAGAGAGAGTGGCGTGAGAGAGAGGGAGAGTGGCGTGAGAGAGAGGGAGAGTGGCGAGAGGGAGAGGGAGTGGCGAGAGAGGGAGAGGGAGTGGCGAGAGAGGGAGAGGGGAGTGGGCGTGAGAGGGAGAGGGAGTGGTGAGAGAGGGAGAGGGAGTGGCGGGAGAGGAGAGGGAGTGGCGAGAGAAAGAGAGTGGGGCGAGAGAGAGAGGCAAGAGGGGAGAGAGAGGGAGAGAGTGGCAAGGGAGAGGGAGCGAGTGGCGAGGGAGTGGTGAGTGAGAAAGAGAGGGAAGTGGCAAGACAGTGAGGGAGTGGTGAGTGAGAAAGTGAGGGAATGGCAAGAGAGAGTGAGGGAGTGGCGAGAGGGATAGAGGGAGTGGTGAGAGAGAGAGGCAGAGGCGAGAGAGAGAGAGTGGCGAGAGAGAGAGTGGCGAGAGAGAGAGTGGCGAGAGAGAGAGTGGCGAGAGAGAGAGTGGCGAGAGAGAGAATGGGCGAGAGAGAGTGGCGAGAGAGAGAGTGGCGAGAGAGAGAGTGGCGAGAGAGAGAGTGGCGAGAGAGAGAGTGGCGAGAGAGAGTGGCGAGAGAGAGAGTGGCGAGAGAGAGAGTGGCGAGAGAGAGAGTGGCGAGAGAGAGAGTGGCGAGAGAGAGAGTGGCGAGAGAGAGAGAGGCGAGAGAGAGAGTGGCGAGAGAGAGAGTGGGGAGAGAGGAGAGTGGGGGAGAGACAGGGAGAGAGTGGGGAGAGACAGGGAGAGAGTGGGGAGAGACGGGATGGAGAGGGGAGAGACTGGGGAGAGAGAGGGAAGAGAGAGTGGCGAGCGAGGGAGAGAGAGTGGCGAGCGAGGGAGAGAGAGGGGAGAGAGTGGGGAGGGACAGAATAGGAGAGAGAGGGAGAGAGAGGGAGAGAGTGGGGGAGAGAGAGGGAGAGAGTGGGGAGAGAGAGGGAGAGTGGGGAGAGAGTGGGGAGAGAGTGGGGGAGAGAGAGGGGAGAGAGAGTGGCGAGCGAGGAAGAGAGAGTGGCGAGCGAGGGAGAGAGAGTGGCGAGCGAGGGAGAGAGAGGGGAGAGAGTGGGGAGGGACAGAATAGGAGAGAGAGGGAGAGAGTGGGGAGAGAGAGGGAGAGAGTGGGGAGAGAGAGGGAGAGAGTGGGGAGAGAGAGGGAGAGTGGGGAGAGAGTGGGGAGAGAGAGGGAGAGAGTGGCAAGAGAGTGGGGAGAGAGTGGGAAGAGAGTGGTGAGAGAGGGAGAGAGAGTGGGGAGAGAGTGGCGAGCAAAGGGAGAGAGAGTGGCGAGTGAGGGAGAGAGTGTGGCGAGCGAGGGAGAGAGAGCGGCGAGCGAGGGAGAGAGAGCGGCGAGCGAGGGAGAGAGAGCGGCGAGCGAGGGAGAGAGAGCGGCAAGCGAGGGGGAGAGAGAGTGGCAAGAGAGAGACTGGCAAGAGAGAGAGAGAGAGGGGAGAGAGTGGCGAGAGGGAGAGAGAGGGAGAGAGTGGGGATAGAGAGGGAGAGAGAGTGGGGAGAGAGTGGGGGGAGAGAGGGGAGAGAGTGGCAAGCGAGGGAGCGAGAGGGAGTGGCGAGAGAGAGGGAGAGAATGGCGAGAGAGAGAGTGGCGAGAGAGAGCAGGAGAAAGTGGTGAGAGAGAGCAGGAGAAAGTGGTGAGAAAGAGCGGGAGAAAGTGGCGAGCGAGAGAGCAGGAGAAAGTGGCATGAGAGAGAGGGAGAGTGGCGAGAGAGAGAGATGGAGTGGCGTGAGAGAGAGAGAGTGGCGTGAGAGAGAGGGAGAGTGGCGTGAGAGAGAGGGAGAGTGGCGAGAGGGAGAGGGGAGTGGCGAGAGAGGGAGAGGGAGTGGCGAGAGAGGGGAGAGGGAGTGGCGTGAGAGGGAGTGGCGTGAGAGGGAGAGGGAGTGGTGAGAGAGGGAGAGGGAGTGGCGGGAGAGGGAGAGGGAGTGGCGAGAGAAAGAGAGTGGGGCGAGAGAGAGAGGCAAGAGGGAGAGAGAGGGAGAGAGTGGCAAGGGAGAGGGAGCGAGTGCGAGGGAGTGGTGAGTGAGAAAGAGAGGGAGTGGCAAGACAGTGAGGGAGTGGTGAGTGAGAAAGTGAGGGAATGGCAAGAGACAGTGAGGGAGTGGCGAGAGGGATAGAGGGGAGTGGTGAGAGAGAGAGGCAGAGGCGAGAGAGAGAGTGGCGAGAGAGAGGGTGGCGAGAGAGAGAGTGGCGAGAGAGAGAGTGGCGAGAGAGAGTGGTGAGAGACAGGGAGAGAGTGGGGAGAGAAGGGATGGAGAGGGGAGAGAGTGGGGAGAGAGAGTGGCGAGCGAGGGAGAGAGAGTGGCGAGCGAGGGAGAGAGAGTGGCGAGCGAGGGAGAGAGAGTGGCGAGCGAGGAGAGAGAGGGGGCGAGCGAGGGAGAGAGAGGGGCGAGAGTGGGGAGGGACAGAATAGGAGAGAGAGGGAGAGAGTGGGGAGAGAGAGGGAAAGAGAGTGGGGAGAGAGTGGGGAGAGAGTGGGAAGAGAGTGGGAAGAGAGTGCGGAGAGAGTGGTGAGAGAGGGAGAGAGAGTGGGGAGAGAGTGGCGAGCGAAGGGAGAGAGAGTGGCGAGCGAGGGGGAGAGAGTGGCGAGCGAGGGAGAGAGAGCGGCGAGCGAGGGAGAGAGAGCGGCAAGCGAGGGAGAGAGAGAGTGGCAAGAGAGAGACTGGCAAGAGAGAGAGAGAGAGAGGGGATAGAGTGGCGAGAGGGAGAGAGAGGGAGAGGGTGGGGATAGAGAGGGAGAGAGAGTGGGGAGAGAGTGGGGGAAGAGAGGGGAGTGAGTGGCGAGCGAGGGAGGAGAGAGTGGCAAGCGAGGGAGCGAGAGGGAGTGGCGAGAGAGAGGGAGAGAATGGCGAGAGAGAGCAGGAGAAAGTGGTGAGAGAGAGCAGGAGAAAGTGGTGAGAGAGAGTGGGAGAAAGTGACGAGAGAGAGAGCAGGAGAACGTGGCATGAGAGAGAGGGAGAGTGGCGAGAGAGAGAGATGGAGTGGCGTGAGGAGAGAGAGAGAGTGGCGTGAGAGAGAGGGAGAGTGGCGTGAGAGAGAGGGAGAGTGGCGAGAGGGAGAGTGGCGAGAGGGAGAGGGAGTGGCGAGAGAGGGAGAGGGAGTGGCGAGAGAGGGAGAGGGAGTGGCGAGAGAGGGAGAGGGAGTGGCGAGAGAGGGAGAGGGGTAGTGGGCGTGAGAGGGAGAGGGAGTGGCGTGAGAGGGAGTGGCGTGAGAGGGAGAGGGAGTGGTGAGAGAGGGAGAGGGAGTGGCGGGAGAGGGAGTGGCGAGAGAGGGAGTGGCGAGAGAGGGAGAGGGAGTGGCGAGAGAGGGAGAGGGAGTGGCGTGAGAGGGAGAGGGAGTGGCGTGAGAGGGGAGTGGCGGTGAGAGGGAGTGGCGTGAGAGGGAGAGGGAGTGGTGAGAGAGGGAGAGGGAGTGGCGGGGAGAGGGAGTGGCGGGAGTGGGAGTGGCGAGAGAGGGAGTGGCGAGAGAGGGAGAGGGAGTGGCGAGAGAGGGAGAGGGGAAGTGGCGAGATAGGGAGAGAAATTGGCGAGAGAGAGCGAGGGGGGCGAGAGAGAGAGAGAGTGGCAAGGGAGAGTGAGCGAGTGGCAAGGGTGTGTTGAGTGAGAAAGAGGGGTGTGGCAAGAGAGTGAGGGACTGGTGAGTGAGAAAGTGAGGGAATGGCAAGAGAGAGAGTGAGGGAGTGGCGAGAGGGATAGAGGGAGTGGTGAGAGAGGGAGTGGCGAGAGAGAGAGTGGGAGGCGGCGAGAGAGTGTGGCGGAGAGAGCGGGAGAGAGTGGTGAGAGAGAGAGCGGGAGAGAGTGGTGAGAGAGACAGCGGGAGAGAGTGGCGAGAGAGAGCAGGAGAAAGTGGCTAGAGAGAGAGCGAGTTTGGCGAGCGAGGGAGAGAGAGTGGTGAGCGAGGGAGAGGTGGTGAGCGATGGAGAGAGAGTGGCGATCGAGATAGAGTGGTGAGCGAGGGAGGGAGAGTGGCAAGCGAGGGAGAGAGGTAAGCGAGAGAGAGAGAGAGTGGCAACAGAGAGAGAGTGGCAAGAGAGAGAGAGAAAGTGGCAAGAGAGAGAGGGAGAGAGAGGGGAGAGAGAGGGAGAGAGGGGGGAGAGAGGGTGGCGAGCGAGGGAGAGAGAGGCAAGTGAGAGAGAGAGAGGGAGGGAGTGGCGAGAGAGAGAGTGGCGAGAGAGAGAGTGGCGAGAGAGAGAATGGCGAGAGAGAGAATGGGCGAGAGAGAGAATGGGCGAGAGAGTGACGAGGAGAGAGAGTGGCGAGAGAGAGTGGCGAGAGAGAGAGTGGGGAGAGACAGGGAGAGAGTGGCGAGAGAAGGGATGGAGAGGGGAGAGAGTGGGGAGAGAGAGGGGAGAGAGAGTGGCGAGCGAGGAAGAGAGAGTGGCGAGCGAGGGAGAGAGAGTGGCGAGCGAGGGAGAGAGAGGGGAGAGAGTGGGGAGGGACAGAATAGGAGAGAGAGGGAGAGAGAGTGGGGAGAGAGAGGGAGAGAGTGGGGAGAGAGAGGGAGAGAGTGGGGAGAGAGAGGGAGAGAGTGGGGAGAGAGAGGGGAGAGAGTGGGGAGAGAGGAGGGAGAGAGAGGGAGAGAGTGGGGAGAGAGAGGGAGAGAGTGGGGAGAGAGAGGGAGAGAGTGGGGAGAGAGTGGGAAGAGAGTGGTGAGAGAGGGAGAGAGAGTGGGGAGAGAGTGGCGAGCAAAGGGAGAGAGAGTGGCGAGTGAGGGAGAGAGTGTGGCGAGCGAGGGGAGAGAGTGTGGCGAGCGAGGGAGAGAGTGTGGCGAGCGAGGGAGAGAGAGCGGCGAGCGAGGGAGAGAGAGCGGCGAGCGAGGGAGAGAGAGCGGCAAGCGAGGGAGAGAGAGAGTGGCAAGAGAGAGAGAGAGGGGAGTGGCGAGAGGGAGAGAGAGGGAGAGAGTGGGGATAGAGAGGGAGAGAGAGTGGGAGAGAGTGGGGGGAGAGAGGGGAGAGAGTGGCAAGCGAGGGAGCGAGAGGGAGTGGCGAGAGAGAGGGATGAGAATGGCGAGAGAGAGAGTGGCGAGAGAGAGCAGGAGAAAGTGGTGAGAGAGAGCAGGAGAAAGTGGTGAGAAAGAGCGGGAGAAAGTGGTGAGAGAGAGCGGGAGAAAGTGACGAGAGAGAGAGCAGGAGAAAGTGGCATGAGAGAGAGGGAGAGTGGCGAGAGAGAGAGATGGAGTGGCGTGAGAGAGAGAGAGAGTGGCGTGAGAGAGAGGGAGAGTGGCGAGAGGGAGAGTGGCGAGAGGGAGAGGGAGTGGCGAGAGAGGGAGAGGGAGTGGCGAGAGAGGGAGAGGGGTGTGGCGTGAGAGGGAGAGGGAGTGGCGAGAGAGGGAGAGGGAGTGGCGAGAGAGGGAGTGGCGTGAGAGGGAGAGGGAGTGGCGGGAGAGGGAGAGGGAGTGGTGAGAGAGGGAGAGGGAGTGGCGGGGAGAGGGAGTGGCGAGAGAGGGAGAGGGAGTGGCGAGAGAGGGAGAGGGAGTGGCGAGAGAGGGAGAGAAATTGGCGAGAGAGAGCGAGGGGGGCGAGAGAGAGAGAGTGGCAAGGGAGAGTGAGCGAGTGGCAAGGGTGTGTTGAGTGAGAAAGAGGGTGTGGCAAGAGAGTGAGGGAGTGGTGAGTGAGAAAGTGAGGGAATGGCAAGAGAGAGAGTGAGGGAGTGGCGAGAGGGATAGAGGGAGTGGTGAGAGAGGGAGTGGCGAGAGAGAGAGTGGGAGCGGCGAGAGAGAGTGGCGAGAGTGAGTGTGGCGAGAGAGCGGGAGAGAGTGGTGAGAGAGAGAGCGGGAGAGAGTGGTGAGAGAGACAGCGGGAGAGAGTGGCGAGAGAGAGCAGGAGAAAGTGGCTAGAGAGAGAGCGGAAGTAAGTGGCGAGAGAGAGCGAGTTTGGCGAGCGAGGGAGAGAGAGTGGTGAGCGATGGAGAGAGAGTGGCGATCGAGGGAGAGTGGCGAGCGAGGGAGAGAGAGTGGCAAGCGAGGAGAGAGGTAAGCGAGGGAGAGAGGTAAGCGAGAGAGAGAGAGTGGCAACAGAGAGAGAGTGGCAAGAGGGAGAGAGAAAGTGGCAAGAGAGAGAGGGAGAGAGAGGGGAGAGAGTGGAGGGAGAGGGGGGAGAGAGGGTGGCGAGCGAGGGAGAGAGAGTGGTGAGCAAGGGAGAGAGAGTGGCAAGCGAGGGAGAGAGAGGCAAGCGAGAGAGAGAGAGAGGGAGGGAGTGGTGAGAGAGAGAGTGGCGAGAGAGAGAGAGTGGCAAGAGAGAGAGAGTGGTGAGAGAGAGTGGCGAGAGCAGAGAGTGGCGAGAGAGAGAGTGGCGCGAGGCAGCAGGAGAAAGTGGCAAGGGAGAGAGAGAGTGGCGAGAGAGGGGAGAGAGAGGAGAGAGAGAGGGGAGAGAGTGGGAGAGAGAGTGGCGAGCGAGGTAGAGAGTGCGGCGAGCGAGGGAGAGAGAGTGGCGAGCGGAGGGAAGAGAGAGGTAAGCAAGAGAGAGAGGGGAGTGGCGAGAGAGAGAGTGGCGAGAGAGAGAGAGCGGGAGATAGTGGCGAGAGAGCAGGAGAAAGTGGCAAAAGAGAGTGTGGCGTGAGAGAGTGGGGAGAGAGTGGGGAGAGAGTGGGGAGAGAGTGGGGAGAGTGAGAGTGGCGACAGAGGGAGAGAGAGTGGAGAGAGAGCGGGAGAGAGTGGTGACAGAGAGAGCGGGAGAGAGTGGCGAGAGAGAGCAGGAGAAAGTGGCTAGAGAGAGAGCGGAAGAAAGTGGCGAGAGAGAGCGAGTTTGGGGAGCGAGGGAGAGAGAGTGGCGATCGAGGGAGAGTGGTGAGCGAGGGAGTGAGAGTGGCAAGCGAGGGAGAGAGGTAAGCGAGAGAGAGAGAGAGTGGCAACAGAGAGAGAGTGGCAAGAGAGAGAGAGAAAGTGGCAAGAGAGAGAGGGAGAGAGAGGGGAGAGAGAGGGAGAGAGTGGGGAGAGAGGGGGAGAGAGGGTGGCGAGCGAGGGAGAGAGAGTGGTGAGCAAGGGAGAGAGAGTGGCAAGCGAGGGAGAGAGAGGCAAGCGAGAGAGAGAGAGGGAGAGAGTGGCGAGAGAGAGAGTGGCGAGAGAGAGAGTGGCGAGAGAGAGAGTGGCGAGAGAGAGAGTGGCGAGAGAGAGAGTGGCGAGAGAGAGAGTGGCGAGAGAGAGAGTGGCGAGAGAGAGAGTGGCGAGAGAGAGAGTGGCGAGAGAGAGAATGGGCGAGAGAGAGAATGGGAGAGAGAGTGGCGAGAGAGAGAGTGGCGAGAGAGAGAGTGGCGAGAGAGAGAGTGGCGAGAGAGAGTGTGGCGAGAGAGAGAGTGGCGAGAGAGAGAGAGTGGGGAGAGACAGGGAGAGAGGGGATGGAGAGGGGAGAGAGAGAGGGGAGAGAGAGTGGCGAGCGAGGAAGAGAGAGTGGCGAGCGAGGAGAGAGGAGTGGCGAGCGAGGGAGAGAGAGGGGAGAGAGTGGGGAGGGACAGAATAGGAGAGAGAGGGAGAGAGTGGGGAGAGAGAGGGAGAGAGTGGGGAGAGTGGGAAGAGAGTGGGGAGAGAGTGGTGAGAGAGGGAGAGAGAGTGGGGAGAGAGTGGCGAGCAAAGGGAGAGAGAGTGGTGAGTGAGGGAGAGAGTGTGGCGAGGGAGAGAGAGCGGCGAGCAAGGGAGAGAGAGCGGCAAGCGAGGGAGAGAGAGAGTGGCAAGAGAGAGACTGGCAAGAGAGAGAGAGAGAGGGGGAGAGAGTGGCGAGAGGGAGAGAGAGGGAGAGAGTGGGGATAGAGAGGGAGAGAGAGTGGGGAGAGAGTGGGGGGAGAGAGGGGAGAGAGTGGCAAGCGAGGGAGCGAGAGGGGAGTGGCGAGAGAGAGGGAGAGAATGGCGAGAGAGAGAGTGGCGAGAGAGAGCAGGAGAAAGTGGTGAGAGAGAGCAGGAGAATGTGGTGAGAAAGAGCGGGAGAAAGTGGCAAGCGAGAGAGCAGGAGAAAGTGGCATGAGAGAGAGGGAGAGTGGCGAGAGAGAGAGATGGAGTGGCGTGAGAGAGAGAGAGTGGCGTGAGAGAGAGGGGAGAGTGGCGTGAGAGAGAGGGAGAGTGGCGAGAGGGAGAGGGAGTGGCGAGAGAGGGAGAGGGAGTGGCGAGGAGAGGGAGAGGGAGTGGTGTGAGAGGGAGTGGCGTGAGAGGGAGAGGGGAGTGGTGAGAGAGGGAGAGGGAGTGGCGGGAGAGGGAGAGGGAGTGGCGAGAGAAGGAGAGTGGGGCGAGAGATAGAAGCAAGAGGGAGAGAGAGGGAGAGAGTGGCAAGGGAGAAGGAGCGAGTGGCGAGGCAGTAGTGAGTGAGAAAGAGAGGGAAGTGGCAAGACAGTGAGGGAGCGGTGAGTGAGAAAGTGAGGGAATGGCAAGAGAGAGTGAGGGAGTGGCGAGAGGGATAGAGGGAGTGGTGAGAGAGAGAGGCAGAGGCGAGAGAGAGGAGTGGCGAGAGAGAGAGTGGCGAGAGAGAGAGTGGCGAGAGAGAGAGTGGCGAGAGAGAGAGTGGCGAGAGAGAGAGTGGCGAGAGAGAGGGAGAGAGTGGGGAGAGAAGGGATGGAGAGGGGAGAGAGTGGGGAGAGAGAGGGGAGAGAGAGTGGCGAGCGAGGGAGAGAGAGTGGCGAGCGAGGGGAGAGAGATGGGCGAGAGTGGGGAGGGACAGAATAGGAGAGAGAGGGAGAGAGTGGGGAGAGAGAGGGAGAGAGTGGGGAGAGAGGGAGAGAGTGGAGAGAGAGGGAGAGAGTGGGGAGAGAGAGGGAGAGAGTGGGGAGAGAGAGGGAGAGAGTGGGGAGAGAGAGGGAGAGAGTGGGGAGAGAGAGGGAAAGAGAGTGGGGAGAGAGTGGGAAGAGAGTGCGGAGAGAGTGGTGAGAGAGGGAGAGAGAGTGGGGAGAGAGTGGCGAGCGAAGGGAGAGAGAGCAGCGAGCGAGGGAGAGAGAGCGGCGAGCGAGGGAGAGAGAGCGGCAAGCGAGGGAGAGAGAGAGTGGCAAGAGAGAGACTGGCAAGAGAGAGAGAGAGAGGGGATAGAGTGGCGAGAGGGAGAGAGAGGGAGAGGGTGGGGATAGAGGAGGGAGAGAGAGTGGGGAGAGAGTGGGGGAAGAGAGGGGAATGAGTGGCGAGCGAGGGAGAGAGAGTGGCAAGCGAGGGGAGCGAGAGGGAGTGGCGAGAGAGAGGGAGAGAATGGCGAGAGAGAGAGGGAGAGGGTGTGGCGAGAGAGGGAGAAGGTGTGGCGAGAGAGGGAGAGGGAGTGGCGAGAGAGGGGAGAGGGGAGTGGCGATGAGAGGGAGAGGGAGTGGCGAGAGAGGGAGAGGGAGTGGCGAGAGAGGGAGAGGGAGTGGCGTGAGAGGGAGAGGGAGTGGCGTGAGAGGGAGTGGCGTGAGAGGGAGAGGGAGTGGTGAGAGAGGGAGAGGGAGTGGCGGGAGAGGGAGTGGCGTGAGAGGGAGTGGCGAGAGAGGGAGAGGGAGTGGCGAGAGAGGGAGAGAAATTGGCGAGAGAGAGCGAGGGGGGCGAGAGAGAGAGTGGCAAGGGAGAGTGAGCGAGTGGCAAGGGTGTGTTGAGTGAGAAAGAGGGTGTGGCAAGAGAGTGAGGGAGTGATGAGTGAGAAAGTGAGGGAATGGCAAGAGAGAGAGTGAGGGAGTGGCGAGAGGGATAGAGGGAGTGGTGAGAGAGGGAGTGGCGAGAGAGAGAGTGGGAGCGGCGAGAGAGAGTGGCGAGAGTGAGAGTGGCGAGAGAGCGGGAGAGAGTGGTGAGAGAGAGAGCGGGAGAGAGTGGTGAGAGAGAGCAGGAGAAAGTGGCTAGAGAGAGAGCGGAAGTAAGTGGCGAGAGAGAGCGAGTTTGGCGAGCGAGGGAGAGAGAGTGGTGAGCGAGGGAGAGTGGCGAGCGAGGGAGAGAGAGTGGCAAGCGAGGGAGAGAGCTAAGCGAGAGAGAGAGAGAGAGAGTGGCAACAGAGAGAGAGTGGCAAGAGGGAGAGAGAAAGTGGCAAGAGAGAGAGGGAGAGAGAGGGGAGAGAGTGGAGGGAGAGGGGGGAGAGAGGGTGGCGAGCGAGGGAGAGAGAGTGGTGAGCAAGGGAGAGAGAGTGGCAAGCGAGGGAGAGAGAGGCAAGCGAGAGAGAGAGAGAGGGAGGGAGTGGCGAGAGAGTGGCGAGAGAGTGGCGAGAGAGTGGCGAGAGCGAGAGTGGCGAGAGAGAGAGTGGCGAGAGGCAGCAGGAGAAAGTGGTAAGGGAGAGAGAGAGGGGAGAGAGAGGGGAGAGAGAGGGGAGAGAGAGGGGGAGAGAGTGGGAGAGAGAGTGGGCGAGCGAGGTAGAGAGTGCGGCGAGCGAGGGAGAGAGAGGTAAGCGAGAGAGAGAGGGAGTGGCGAGAGAGAGAGTTGGCGAGAGACGAGAGCGGGAGATAGTGGCGAGAGAGCAGGAGAAAGTGGCAAAAGAGAGTGTGGCGTGAGAGAGTCGGGAGAGAGTGGCGAGAGAAGTGGCGAGAGAGTGGCGAGAGAGTGGCGAGAGAGTAGCGAGAGAGCAGGAGAAAGTGGCAAAAGAGAGTGTGGCGTGAGAGAGTGGGGAGAGAGTGGGGAGAGAGTGGGGGAGAGAGTGGGGAGAGTGAGAGTGGCGACAGAGGGAGAGAGAGTGGAGAGAGAGCGGGAGAGAGTGGTGACAGAGGAGAGCGGGAGAGAGTGGCGAGAGAGAGCAGGAGAAAGTGGCTAGAGAGAGAGCGGAAGAAAGTAGCGAGAGAGAGCGAGTTTGGGGAGCGAGGGAGAGAGAGTGGCGATCGAGGGAGAGTGGTGAGCGAGGGAGTGAGAGTGGCAAGCGAGGGAGAGAGGTAAGCGAGAGAGAGAGAGAGTGGCAAGAGAGAGAGAGAAGTGGCAAGAGAGAGAGGGAGAGAGAGGGGAGAGAGAGGGAGAGAGTGGGGGAGAGAGGGGGAGAGAGGGTGGCGAGCGAGGGAGAGAGAGTGGTGAGCAAGGGAGAGAGAGTGGCAAGCGAGGGAGAGAGAGGCAAGCGAGAGAGAGAGAGGGAGGGGGAGTGGCGAGAGAGAGAGTGGCGAGAGAGAGAGTGGCGAGAGAGAGAGTGGCGAGAGAGAGAATGGGCGAGAGAAGTGGCGAGAGAGAGGGTGGCGAGAGAGAGGGTGGCGAGAGAGAGAGTGGCGAGAGAGAGAGAGTGGCGAGAGAGAGAGTGGGGAGAGAGAGAGTGGGGAGAGACAGGGAGAGAGTGGGGAGAGAGGGGATGGAGAGGGGAGAGAGTGGGGAGAGAGAGGGGAGAGAGAGTGGCGAGTGAGGAAGAGAGAGTGGCGAGTGAGGAAGAGAGAGTGGCAAGCGAGGGAGAGAGAGTGGCGAGCGAGGGAGAGAGAGGGGAGAGAGTGGGGAGGGACAGAATAGGAGAGAGAGGGAGAGACTGGGGAGAGAGAGGGAGAGAGTGGGGAGAGAGAGGGAGAGAGTGGGGAGAGAGTGGGGAGAGAGTGGGGGAGAGAGTGGGAAGAGAGTGGGGAGAGAGTGGTGAGAGAGGGAGAGAGAGTGGGGAGAGAGTGGCGAGCAAAGGGAGAGAGAGTGGCGAGTGAGGGAGAGAGTGTGGCGAGCGAGGGAGAGAGAGCGGCGAGGGAGCGAGAGCGGCAAGCGAGGGAGAGAGAGAGTGGCAAGAGAGAGACTGGCAAGAGAGAGAGAGAGAGGGGAGAGAGTGGCGAGAGGGAGAGAGAGGGAGAGAGTGGGGATAGAGAGGGAGAGAGAGTGGGGGAGAGAGTGGGGGGAGAGAGGGAAGAGAGTGGCAAGCGAGGGGAGCGAGAGGGAGTGGCGAGAGAGAGGGAGAGAATGGCGAGAGAGAGAGTGGCGAGAGAGAGCAGGAGAAAATGGTGAGAGAGAGCAGGAGTAAGTGGTGAGAAAGAGCGGGAGAAAGTGGCGAGCGAGAGAGCAGGAGAAAGTGGCATGAGAGAGAGGGAGAGTGGCGAGAGGAGAGAGAGAGAGTGGCGTGAGAGAGAGGGAGAGTGGCGTGAGAGAGAGGGAGAGTGGCGAGAGGGAGAGGGTGTGTGGCGAGAGAGGGAGAGGGTGTGGCGAGAGAGGGGAGAGGGAGTGGCGAGAGAGGGAGAGGAGTGGCGTGAGAGGGAGAGGGGAGTGGCGTGAGAGGGAGAGGGAGTGGCGTGAGAGGGGAGTGGCGTGAGAGGGAGCGGGAGTGGTGAGAGAGGGAGAGGGAGTGGCGGGAGAGGGAGTGGCGAGAGAGAGAATGGGCGAGAGAGAGTGGCGAGAGAGAGAGTGGCGAGAGAGAGAGTGGCGAGAGAGAGAGTGGCGAGAGAGAGAGTGGCGAGAGAGAGTGGCGAGAGAGAGAGAGTGGCGAGAGAGAGAGTGGCGAGAGAGAGTGGCGAGAGAGAGAGTGGCGAGAGAGAGAGTGGCGAGAGAGAGAGAGGCGAGAGAGAGAGTGGCGAGAGAGAGAGTGGCGAGAGAGAGAGTGGGGAGAGAGAGAGTGGGGAGAGACAGGGAGAGAGTGGGGAGAGACAGGGAGAGAGTGGGGAGAGACGGGATGGAGAGGGGAGAGACTGGGGGAGAGAGAGGGAAGAGAGAGTGGCGAGCGAGGGAGAGAGAGTGGCGAGCGAGGAGAGAGAGGGGAGAGAGTGGGGAGGGACAGAATAGGAGAGAGAGGGAGAGAGAGGGAGAGAGTGGGGAGAGAGAGGGAGAGAGTGGGGAGAGAGAGGGAGAGTGGGGAGAGAGTGGGGAGAGAGTGGGGAGAGAGAGGGGAGAGAGAGTGGCAAACGAGGAAGAGAGAGTGGCGAGCGAGGGAGAGAGAGTGGCGAGCGAGGGAGAGAGAGGGGAGAGAGTGGGGAGGGACAGAATAGGAGAGAGAGGGAGAGAGTGGGGAGAGAGAGGGAGAGAGTGGGGAGAGAGAGGGAGAGAGTGGGGAGAGAGAGGGAGAGTGGGGAGAGAGAGGGAGAGAGTGGCAAGAGAGTGGGGAGAGAGTGGGAAGAGAGTGGTGAGAGAGGGAGAGAGAGTGGGGAGAGAGTGGCAAGCAAAGGGAGAGAGAGTGGCGAAGTGAGGGGAGAGAGTGTGGCGAGCGAGGGAGAGAGAGCGGCGAGCGAGGGAGAGAGAGCGGCGAGCGAGGGAGAGAGAGCGGCGAGCGAGGGAGAGAGAGCGGCAAGCGAGGGGGAGAGAGAGTGGCAAGAGAGAGACTGGCAAGAGAGAGAGAGAGAGGGGAGAGAGTGGCGAGAGGGAGAGAGAGGGAGAGAGTGGGGATAGAGAGGGAGAGAGAGTGGGGAGAGAGTGGGGGGAGAGAGGGGAGAGAGTGGCAAGCGAGGGGAGCGAGAGGGAGTGGCGAGAGAGAGGGAGAGAATGGCGAGAGAGAGAGTGGCGAGAGAGAGCAGGAGAAAGTGGTGAGAGAGAGCAGGAGAAAGTGGTGAGAAAGAGCGGGAGAAAGTGGCGAGCGAGAGAGCAGGAGAAAGTGGCATGAGAGAGAGGGAGAGTGGCGAGGAGAGAGAGATGGAGTGGCGTGAGAGAGAGAGAGTGGCGTGAGAGAGAGGGAGAGTGGCGTGAGAGAGAGGGAGAGTGGCGAGAGGGAGAGGGAGTGGCCGAGAGAGGGAGAGGGGAGTGGCGAGAGAGGGAGAGGGAGTGGCGTGAGAGGGAGTGGCGTGAGAGGGAGAGGGAGTGGTGAGAGAGGGAGAGGGAGTGGCGGGAGAGGGAGAGGGAGTGGCGAGAGAAAGAGAGTGGGGCGAGAGAGAGAGGCAAGAGGGAGAGAGAGGGAGAGAGTGGCAAGGGAGAGGGAGCGAGTGGCGAGGGAGTGGTGAGTGAGAAAGAGAGGGAGTGGCAAGACAGTGAGGGAGTGGTGAGTGAGAAAGTGAGGGAATGGCAAGAGACAGTGAGGGAGTGGCGAGAGGGATAGAGGGAGTGGTGAGAGAGAGAGGCAGAGGCGAGAGAGAGAGTGGCGAGAGAGAGGGTGGCGAGAGAGAGAGTGGCGAGAGAGAGAGTGGCGAGAGAGAGTGGTGAGAGACAGGGAGAGAGTGGGGAGAGAAGGGATGGAGAGGGGAGAGAGTGGGGAGAGAGAGTGGCGAGCGAGGGAGAGAGAGTGGCGAGCGAGGGAGAGAGAGTGGCGAGCGAGGGAGAGAGAGTGGCGAGCGAGGGAGAGAGAGGGGCGAGCGAGGGAGAGAGAGGGGGCGAGAGTGGGGAGGGACAGAATAGGAGAGAGAGGGAGAGAGTGGGGAGAGAGAGGGAAAGAGAGTGGGAGAGAGTGGGGAGAGAGTGGGAAGAGAGTGGGAAGAGAGTGCGGAGAGAGTGGTGAGAGAGGGAGAGAGAGTGGGGAGAGAGTGGCGAGCGAAGGGAGAGAGAGTGGCGAGCGAGGGGGAGAGAGTGGCGAGCGAGGGAGAGAGAGCGGCGAGCGAGGGAGAGAGAGCGGCAAGCGAGGGAGAGAGAGAGTGGCAAGAGAGAGACTGGCAAGAGAGAGAGAGAGAGAGGGGATAGAGTGGCGAGAGGGAGAGAGAGGGAGAGGGTGGGGATAGAGAGGGAGAGAGAGTGGGGAGAGAGTGGGGGAAGAGAGGGGAGTGAGTGGCGAGCGAGGGAGAGAGAGTGGCAAGCGATGGGAGCGAGAGGGAGTGGCGAGAGAGAGGGAGAGAATGGCGAGAGAGAGCAGGAGAAAGTGGTGAGAGAGAGCAGGAGAAAGTGGTGAGAGAGAGTGGGAGAAAGTGACGAGAGAGAGAGCAGGAGAACGTGGCATGAGAGAGAGGAGAGTGGCGAGAGAGAGAGATGGAGTGGCGTGAGAGAGAGAGAGAGTGGCGTGAGAGAGAGGGAGAGTGGCGTGAGAGAGAGGGAGAGTGTGCGAGAGGGAGAGTGGCGAGAGGAGAGGGAGTGGCGAGAGAGGGAGAGGGGAGTGGCGAGAGAGGGAGAGGGAGTGGCGAGAGAGGGAGAGGGAGTGGCGAGAGAGGGAGAGGGAGTGGCGTGAGAGGGAGAGGGAGTGGCGTGAGAGGGAGTGGCGTGAGAGGGAGAGGGAGTGGTGAGAGAGGGAGAGGGAGTGGCGGGAGAGGGAGTGGCGAGAGAGGGAGTGGCGAGAGAGGGAGAGGGAGTGGCGAGAGAGGGAGAGGGAGTGGCGTGAGAGGGAGAGGGAGTGGCGTGAGAGGGAGTGGCGTGAGAGGGGAGTGGCGTGAGAGGGAGAGGGAGTGGTGAGAGAGGGAGAGGGAGTGGCGGGAGAGGGGAGTGGCGGGAGAGGGAGTGGCGGGAGTGGGAGTGGCGAGAGAGGGAGTGGCGAGAGAGGGAGAGGGAGTGGCGAGAGAGGGAGAGGGAGTGGCGAGATAGGGAGAGAAATTGGCGAGAGAGAGCGAGGGGGGCGAGAGAGAGAGAGTGGCAAGGGAGAGTGAGCGAGTGGCAAGGGTGTGTTGAGTGAGAAAGAGGGTGTGGCAAGAGAGTGAGGGAGTGGTGAGTGAGAAAGTGAGGGAATGGCAAGAGAGAGAGTGAGGGAGTGGCGAGAGGGATAGAGGGAGTGGTGAGAGAGGGAGTGGCGAGAGAGAGAGTGGGAGCGGCGAGAGAGTGTGGCGAGAGAGCGGGAGAGAGTGGTGAGAGAGAGAGCGGGAGAGAGTGGTGAGAGAGACAGCGGGAGAGAGTGGCGAGAGAGAGCAGGAGAAAGTGGCTAGAGAGAGAGCGAGTTTGGCGAGCGAGGGAGAGAGAGTGGTGAGCGAGGGAGAGTGGTGAGCGATGGAGAGAGAGTGGCGATCGAGATAGAGTGGTGAGCGAGGGAGGGAGAGTGGCAAGCGAGGGAGAGAGGTAAGCGAGAGAGAGAGAGAGTGGCAACAGAGAGAGAGTGGCAAGAGAGAGAGAGAAAGTGGCAAGAGAGAGAGGGAGAGAGAGGGGAGAGAGAGGGAGAGAGGGGGAGAGAGGGTGGCGAGCGAGGGAGAGAGAGGCAAGTGAGAGAGAGAGAGGGAGGGAGTGGCGAGAGAGAGAGTGGCGAGAGAGAGAGTGGCGAGAGAGAGAATGGGCGAGAGAGAGAATGGGCGAGAGAGAGAATGGGCGAGAGAGTGGCGAGAGAGAGAGTGGCGAGAGAGAGTGGCGAGAGAGAGAGTGGGGAGAGACAGGGAGAGAGTGGCGAGAGAAGGGATGGAGAGGGGAGAGAGTGGGGAGAGAGAGGGGAGAGAGAGTGGCGAGCGAGGAAGAGAGAGTGGCGAGCGAGGGAGAGAGAGTGGCGAGCGAGGGAGAGAGAGGGGAGAGAGTGGGGAGGGACAGAATAGGAGAGAGAGGGAGAGAGTGGGGAGAGAGAGGGAGAGAGTGGGGAGAGAGAGGGAGAGAGTGGGGAGAGAGAGGGAGAGAGTGGGGAGAGAGAGGGAGAGAGTGGGGAGAGAGAGGGAGAGAGAGGGAGAGAGTGGGGAGAGAGAGGGAGAGAGTGGGGAGAGAGAGGGAGAGAGTGGGGAGAGAGTGGGAAGAGAGTGGTGAGAGAGGGAGAGAGAGTGGGGAGAGAGTGGCGAGCAAAGGGAGAGAGAGTGGCGAGTGAGGGAGAGAGTGTGGCGAGCGAGGGAGAGAGTGTGGCGAGCGAGGGAGAGAGTGTGGCGAGCGAGGGAGAGAGAGCGGCGAGCGAGGGAGAGAGAGCGGCGGAGCGAGGGAGAGAGAGCGGCAAGCGAGGGAGAGAGAGAGTGGCAAGAGAGAGAGAGAGAGGGGAGTGGCGAGAGGGAGAGAGAGGGAGAGAGTGGGGATAGAGAGGGAGAGAGAGTGGGGAGAGAGTGGGGGGAGAGAGGGGAGAGAGTGGCAAGCGAGGGAGCGAGAGGGAGTGGCGAGAGAGAGGGAGAGAATGGCGAAGAGAGAGAGTGGCGAGAGAGAGCAGGAGAAAGTGGTGAGAGAGAGCAGGAGAAAGTGGTGAGAAAGAGCGGGAGAAAGTGGTGAGAGAGAGCGGGAGAAAGTGACGAGAGAGAGAGCAGGAGAAAGTGGCATGAGAGAGAGGGAGAGTGGCGAGAGAGAGAGATGGAGTGGCGTGAGAGAGAGAGAGAGTGGCGTGAGAGAGAGGGAGAGTGGCGAGAGGGAGAGTGGCGAGAGGGAGAGGGAGTGGCGAGAGAGGGAGAGGGGAGTGGCGAGGAGAGGGAGAGGGTGTGGCGTGAGAGGGAGAGGGAAGTGGCGAGAGAGGGGAGAGGGAGTGGCGAGAGAGGGGAGTGGCGTGAGAGGGAGAGGGAGTGGGCGGGAGAGGGAGAGGGGAGTGGTGAGAGAGGGAGAGGGAGTGGCGGGAGAGGGAGTGGCGAGAGAGGGAGAGGGAGTGGCGAGAGAGGGAGAGGGGAGTGGCGAGAGAGGGAGAGAAATTGGCGGAGAGAGAGCGAGGGGGGCGAGGAGAGAGAGAGTGGCAAGGGAGAGTGAGCGAGTGGCAAGGGTGTGTTGAGTGAGAAAGAGGGTGTGGCAAGAGAGTGAGGGAGTGGTGAGTGAGAAAGTGAGGGAATGGCAAGAGAGAGAGTGAGGGAGTGGCGAGAGGGATAGAGGGAGTGGTGAGAGAGGGAGTGGCGAGAGAGAGAGTGGGAGCGGCGAGAGAGAGTGGCGAGAGTGAGTGTGGCGAGAGAGCGGGAGAGAGTGGTGAGAGAGAGAGCGGGAGAGAGTGGTGAGAGAGACAGCGGGGAGAGAGTGGCGAGAGAGAGCAGGAGAAAGTGGCTAGAGAGAGAGCGGAAGTAAGTGGCGAGAGAGAGCGAGTTTGGCGAGCGAGGGAGAGAGAGTGGTGAGCGATGGAGAGAGAGTGGCGATCGAGGGAGAGTGGCGAGCGAGGGAGAGAGAGTGGCAAGCGAGGGAGAGAGGTAAGCGAGGGAGAGAGGTAAGCGAGAGAGAGAGAGTGGCAACAGAGAGAGAGTGGCAAGAGGGAGAGAGAAAGTGGCAAGAGAGAGAGGGAGAGAGAGGGGAGAGAGTGGAGGGAGAGGGGGAGAGAGGGTGGCGAGCGAGGGAGAGAGAGTGGTGAGCAAGGGAGAGAGAGTGGCAAGCGAGGGAGAGAGAGGCAAGCGAGAGAGAGAGAGAGGGAGGGAGTGGTGGAGAGAGAGAGTGGCGAGAGAGAGAGAGTGGCAAGAGAGAGAGAGTGGTGAGAGAGAGTGGCGAGAGGCGAGAGTGGCGAGAGAGAGAGTGGCGCGAGGCAGCAGGAGAAAGTGGCAAGGGAGAGAGAGAGTGGCGAGAGAGGGGAGAGAGAGGAGAGAGAGAGGGAGAGAGTGGGGAGAGAGAGTGGCGAGCGAGGTA